>CAJQUW010007759.1:0-128416 GCA_907163375.1 Prostheceraeus crozeri
TGAAATTGGATATTTTAGGAAGTATTTAGTAGGGTGCGGCGATTTAAATCGATCGGAATTGAAAAATCGAAAATCGATCGGTAATCAAAAGAGATCGCGATTTTCAGTTCGATTTTTTCGTTTTGATAAATAAATGCTACATTTCCCAATTCAGGTCAATACAGGTATGGGAAGTGGTCAAACCCAATTCATTTCATGTACACGAGAACGATTTCTTAATTGAAATTATCTGTGATTCCTCCCAGCTAGCTACATGTAGGATGGTTACTTGATCATCAAAACAACCAATTCTGTTGGTCGCTTCTGCGATCGATCCACGATTTCTACGTATTCTCTCTTTCACACAAGCTGATGTTGCGAAGAACATTATCGTCGCGCGTATTGTCGACTTCATGCAGAAAGAATCTCACACAGAAGAGAAGGTAATTACTGCAGGAGTGAGCCAAGAAAAGTCTGATGAGAAACGACAATGTGTTTCCTTGTGGTCGCAGATGAAAATTAGATCTCCGGTGGAATCAGATAGCAAAAACATCAAAGACCGAGCTATGATGGAGTGGCAGCGATATATCGAATTGGTGAAGCAAACAAATCCTGCACCCGACCACAAGAAATTTGACGTTCTTGCCTTCTGGAAGAATTCAACTGCAGAATCTTCCAAATTTGGCCAGGATTGCCCGACAATTCTAGTGTATTCCAGCAACAAACACGGCTTCGGAAAAACTAGGAAGTGTAACGGGCAACACCATAACGCCCAGTCGTGCAAATTTGAGTGGCGTGCGCGCACGACAACTGATCAAAATCAGACGCAACAGTAAAGTTTTGAATGAGTAGGGGGTAATGCGTTTTTCTAATTAGACTTCACAATATGCTTTCATATGATTCAGTATTGGCCGATATTTTGAGACGTTTGTCATACATGTATCGCCCACTTACACGTAATTAGAAAATAAAGCTCAGACTGTTTTGAAATGATTTCTTTTTTGGTTTACAAAAAAATCGAAATTTTTCTGAAAAATCGAAATTAAATCGATCGTTGGGGAAAATAAAACATCGCCGCACCCTAGTATTTAGTTGGTTGACAATGGAATTGAATGAAGTAATGTCAGGATTCAATTTTCAGTGAGAGTAGGTGTAATTTTGAACGAATTGAAATGCTGTCCAGTCAGTGTTGTGTTGTTGTCTGATTTCTTGTGCACTCGTGTAGATTGATTTGAATGCTTCAGCTGGAAGTATAGTCAGTCACACACGCTCACCAGCATTGGTTTCTGTTGACTTGACAGAGTAGGTTGGCATGTCGGCCGCGTGGCCCAATGGATAAGGCGCCTGACTACGGATCAGGAGATTCCAGGTTCGAGTCCTGGCGTGGTCGCATTTTTGTGATAGATGATGATTTTTGTTTGAACTGGGTAAAATAATATATTTCTAAAATTGGTGATGATTTTATTGAACATGAGCTCACTATTGACTATAAGATATCAAAGTTATAGGCCAGAATTTTTTCATGACAGCACGACTGTATTTATTCAAGTGTCGTATTTCAAGAAATGTCAATAATGATCAAATGCTTGTAGATATTAGAAATTAGATATTATATGAACAACAAAACTGATAACGTTGACATGGACTATGCAAAAAGTGCGCCCCCGGGTGGGCTCGAACCACCAACCTTTCGGTTAACAGCCGAACGCGCTAACCGATTGCGCCACGAAGGCGGCTGATGCGGTGCAATCGATCTGTTGCTATTTGAATAGATCAACGTCGTACAGTGACTGAATGATATTTCTTTTACTATCATGTTTACAAAATCGCTTGCTGCGCGCGCACAGATCTATTCTTATTATGTTCATTAATGACTGCGTTCCTCGATGTTTTGCTGATTCAGTGCTAATTGACATCTTTTATGCTCTATTTTAGTGAAATGCTTGTGTATGAAGCATTGATGTAACATGAGTTAATGTTAATTGTTGATGAGGATAGTGCAGCAGACAGCACTTGAACTGACGGTGCAAGATCTAAAATAGTAGATTGCTTTCTCGATCAATGATTGTAATTGGTTATTTTAGTAATGAATTAATTTAAATGGGATTAAGAGTGATGAATTTGAAGATGGGCGTTGGTCGAGATGGCGAGGCCTTTCCTGGCCGACTGGCTTATTGAGTAGCGTAAGTGGCAGGTCGACAACAGGCTGATTGTAGGTCTACTTCAGACTGTTTTAATCAAGGTTGGCCCTTGGGTGATTGATACAAAACTTGGGTCTTCTATTAATGCTGCAAATATACAAATCAAGTTAAAAATAGTAATATGTTGATTTGAATCTTAAGCGAACTACATAATAAGAGCATGAACTTCTGATCTTTTGTCAAAATTCCACTCAATTCACAGAATATTTCAAAAATGAAATACTTGTGCTTACTAGCTGTTTCTTTTTTGGCTTGATAATACCGCGCATTGAAAGTTAGTACTTATTGTATTTGCTGTAGGCTTACATGTACTTGTTTTTTGTTGCATTTGTGGATATTGAATTTTTTTATATATGTCATATATTTTATATCTTCGCAGTTATTTTTCCACCGCTAAACAGTCTGCGACAGCTAGTCGACATTTATCCAAACATGGAATCATTCCAATTTCGCATTCCAAATATTTTTAACCATGCACTCACAACGCGGCCATACTTTTTATTAAGTCTGCTATTTTCAGAATGATAAAATGAAAACAATTGCTTTGTCATGAGCAATGTGTAACTTAATCATAATTAAATCAATGATTTTCAATTAGTCAGTATATCAGTGTAGGCTGAATTAAAGGAAAGTTTTATATCGTAATACATGTGCTTAGGCTACTAATTGCAGCTATTGTAATTGTAAACGTACATGCAAAAGAATTCAAAACCAGTTCACATGGAGTCATAAACGTTTCTGAATCTATTTTCAAATATTCACTCAAAGTTCAATACAATTATTTCGATATAGACAAACAATCATAGAAAGGATCACTTTCCTCCTCTTTTCAAGAAACGTAGTCTGAAAGATAGTTCGGCGGTCTTCGAGATCTGGGAGGTCGGGTTTGCGCACCTTGATCATACACACTAGGTGCAAGAGTTCGATTCGTCACTTCTGCAGGTTCTGTCTTTGATTGTACCGGCAATGGAGACATCGCTTCTGGCTGAACCGCTTGATCCGGTATAGGAGATAGTCGCGCGCTTGACATCCTTGTTGTTCTTCGTCTATCTTCCACTTCCACGACGTTCGGATCTATTTGCCGCACAACTTTCGCTTCGTGTCCGGTAAGCTCCAATTTACCATGATGTGGATCTCTAACCAGAACGGAAGATTACTCTTAAAAACTCCTATTTTCGCTTCGGTGGCGTTGTGCCGCCGCATTTCTCCTAACCGCTATATTAGTTGCTGCTTTAGAAATCATATCGTGTGGGAGGTATCTATTGCTCATTTCTTGAAAAGACAAATCGTTTACTCTAAAAGTGAACATCAGTTCTGATGGGGTATAGCCAGTCGTACTGTGAGGATCATTTCTAATAGCCATAAGGGCAACTGGGAGTAGCTCAGTCCACTTATTTCGGTCCTGTCCCGTTTCTTGTAATAAGGCTTTTAAATTCAACCGCAAGGTACCACTTAAACACTCGCATATGCCGTTCGAGCTAGGTCTGTAACTGGTTGTTGATAGTTTCTTAATGTGGAACCTAGACAAATATTCTTGGAATTCTCTACTTTGGAACTGCGTCCCTCTATCAGTTATTAAATTATTATTTAATTACCGATTAATAATTATTATTTAATTTAAATTATTATCAGTTATTATTATTTAATTACCGAGCACATCGTATAATTTATGATGGTGTTTCAAAGTGTACTAAGTGTGACGATACTATACATAGACGATTACAACATTCTTTGAAACTTTTCAGACAGATTGAAAACGACCAAAATCACATCTTGAGAGACCTTCTGCCTGAAAGATCTCAACGGTCGAACAGATTCGTTTTCCCATGTATCCGTACTGAAAAATATGCCAGATCTTTTTTTCCCATTTTTACTTCAGCAACTGTGTGTACACTTTAACGATATTTTAAATGATATGTAGATGTAAAATGACCTCAGTTTGTATGCATTTATTTTTCGGTCTTCTTTACTTGTGTATGTGAAAATTTGTGATATGACTATGTAATGTGTATATGATTTGTGTATACGACTGTCTTGATTTTCATTCAACTTGAAATAAAACGGTTACTTACTTACTTACTATTAGCGCATCTGGAAAACCATACCTCGAAAAGAGTTGATTAAAGTGGGAACACTAAGATCACGGACGGGGTAAACCTCTGGGAATCTAGAGAAAACCATCCACAATGACTAACATGTAACGGTATCCAACACTGACAGGTAAGGGACCAACATAATCAGCGGCTATTAGTTGCATGGGTGAATCCAGTAGATAAGGTTTGAGATGACCATTTATATATTTCGGTTCAACAAGCGAACATACTCGACAACTTTTACAAAACTGAGAAACATCTGACTTCAAACCGGGCCAAAAATAAGATTTCAACAACTTCTCGTGCATGCTATCAATACCCTGATGGCCATAATGGGCTGATGTTAGAATCTTTGCTTTTAATGATGATGAGATCAATATTCGTTCACCAAAGCAGATTAACTCATTTTTAATACACAACTGTTTACGAAGTGACCATAAGCTATTTGTAATGCCTGTATTGTTCTGAAAATCATTTCTCGATATCGAATGAAAAAATTCCGGAATTCGTCATTATTCTTCTGTGCACTAAGGATTTCGGAGTCACGTAGATTTAATCTAGATTTTCATCAACTTCCGCAATCATATTCATTCTAGAAAGAGAGTCAGCAACTACATTGTCGGAGCCTTGAAGGTATTTAACATCGAAGTCGAATTCACTAACAGCTACTCTCCAACGTTGAACTTTTTGACTCACTTTACCGTTCGAAAACAGATACTGTAATGGTCGATGATCACTATAAACGAGAAATCGTCGACTCAACAAACAATTTCTGAACTTTTGAATGCTCCAAATTATAGCGTAAGCTTCTTTATCAATTGTGCTCCACCTAGTTTCAACATCACTTAACTTCTTAGAGGCAAAAGAAACCGGTTGACCTGAATCGGTCAAAAGACAAGCTCCTATACAATCGTTGGATGCATCAACCTGTAGCGAAAGACTTTCATCTGGTGATGGTAAAGCAAGAATTGAACTGGACAGTTTTTCTTTCACATCGTTGAAAGATTTCAAAGTGCTGTCAGACCACGTTAATGATTTTTCTAATGACATAGTGTACACTTCTTTCGTTATTTCAGCGTAATCTTTGATATAGTTCCTGAAATAATTCGCCATACCAAGAAACCTTTGAAGTTGCTGACCAGTTGCAGGTGTCGGAAAAGTCAAGATGGAATTGGTTCTTTCAGCATCGGGTAAAATTTTCTCTTTTGAAATAACATGGCCCAAAAACGAGACCGTAGACTGGTAAAGCTTACATTTCTTTAAATTCAAGGATATGTTGTTTTTCCGAATGCGGGTCAACACAAGACTTAGGATTTCATCATGTTCTTCTTTCGTTCTCGCGTGGATCAGCAAATCATCTAAATAAATAGATAATCCTTTAATTCCCCGGAATATGTCTTTCATCGTTCTGCAACAGTAGCTTACAGCGTTTTTTAATCCAATCGGGGAGCGTTTGAGCTCATACAACTCACCCGCAGCAAAAAATGCAGTTTTCTCTCTATCTTCCTTTGAAAGAGGTAGTTGATAATAGAATTGAGTAAAATCTAGGAACGAAAACACTTTGCATTTTTCAAGGTTCTGCGGCAGATCTTGACCATTTGGAATTGGAAAAGCGTCAGGGATTGTAGAGGAATTTACTGGTCTGTAATCTATAGCTAAACGATGTCCCCCTATCCGTTTAGGTACGACTATGGGCATGTGTCTCCATGCCGACATCGAACGCGTTACTACCCCTTGTTTCAATAATTCATCAACTTGGGACTTAGTGATCTCTTCATCTTGAGGTGAAAACCGGCTGACCTTAGCTTGATATGGTTGAGTGTTTCGTTCAATTCTCATAATAGGATTGGGAGAAACAGGTACACAAGAGCTACTGATCGGTTTATCAAATACATCTTGAAAATTGCTGTAACGTTAGGAACTATGTTCAAAAGAAGGTCCAAATCCGGTCCTGAGTCATTCAACCGCAAAGATCCAAAGTTGTCTAACACGTTCATACCAATTATTGCATCATAGGATATAGATGAAGACACGAAGAAAGAAGTTTCGACAGTCTCTCCGCCAATTTCAAGAGGACCAGTGGAGCTTTTGGAAAAGTTAGAGATGCCCATATTTCTATCAAATCCCTCGGCTGAGTGTGAACAGTTTCTCAGACTACTGTTTAGTTTGTTACGATTCAAAAAATCTTTGGAAATTAACGAAACAGTTGCACCGATGTCTGCTAGCCCTATCATGTGACAAATGAAGAATCTACATTCTGCAAAACGCAATTTACCTGACTTGCTACTCGTGATGTTCCGAAAAGGTAAAAATGCTGTTCAATTTTCCACTACTTTTCCCATTATTGTTGAAGGCTCTGTTTGTTCGAGTATTTGGTGCAGATTCTGACATGTGTCGTTTCCTTAGAAAACAATCTCTCATGATATGGCCTTGTTTTTGACAATAATGACAAATCATTTTGTTAGGTCTGTTTTTGACGAAGACTTAGAAAAATTAATTTCACTGGTTTCTTGCACAGAAGAATAATGACTTATTGTACTTATTGTATTTGCTGTAAGCTTACATGTATTTTGTTGCATTTGTGGATATTGAATTTTTTTATATATGTCATATCTTTTATATCTTTGCAGTTATTTTTGCACCGCTAAACAGTCTGCGACAGCTAGTCGACATTTATCCAAACATGGAATCATTCCAATTTCGTATTCCAAATATGTTTAACCATGCACTCACAACGCAGCCATACTTTTTATTAAGTTTGTTATTTTCAGAATGATAAAATGAAAACAATTGCTTTGTCATGAGCAATGTGTAACTTAATCATAATTAAATCAATGATTTTCAATTAGTCAGTATATCAGTGTAGGCTGAATTAAAGGAAAGCTTTATATCGTAGGCCTAATACATGTGCTTAGGCTACTAATTGCAGCTATTGTAATAAAAAATCGTCTCCGACTGATACCACATTTCTCATGGGCCCAATAGAAATTTTGGTCCATAGAAGTATCTTTATGTCATCACAAAATACAAAGAATGCAATTCGTTTAGTTGATTCTACTAATTTATTGAAACTTGGGCTTGGGTTTTGGGTTTTGACTCACGTTGCTGAACAATCAAAAAATTGAAATTAGAAACTTGTTCAGCAGCCTTGTATTTCAAATTGTGAAATTGCATTGTAGTTCTGTCTTGAAACTCCAGTCACGGTGGTCCTAAAATAGCCGATTAACAAAAAAATTACAGCAAACATAAATGATACACCATTCAAAAGCTTATCGATAGTGAAAACTCATGAGGGCAAAATAAAAAAAATCCGTCGATATCTTTATGAGTAGTATCACAAAACGTATTTTTTGTATTTCTATAGCAATAAATCATCGTTTTAGCTGATTCTACAACTGAAATTCTGATCGAAATAGGGATCAGTGAAGCAATATAGGCCGTTTTATTTTTATTATAGAAAAAACAGAGCTACTAAAACCCTTCAACCATTCTGATGTAGTACTATATTTTATAAGTAGTGAGTTTAGGACATATAATTATTTTTATCAAAAAAAGAATAATTTATACCATATCAATATTTTCGCTGCAATCTACAATCATTATTAACTATGAAAAAAACTATCTATACGATATAATAACTATACAATATACTAACTACACAAATCACACTATACAAAACTATCTATACAATATAATAACTATACAATATACTAAGTACACAAAATTGGTTTATTATCACTATCTCAGAAAATGACATCATTCATGGGTTGATTTTTTATAGGCCATATTCCTTTTTCCTTATTTTTCCTGATCATTCATCTTTTATTTTGCAAAACAATCGAATTGATTAATAACTATACGTTATATTATAACAAGAAATTTAGCAAAACGAAAGCTTTAGCATAACATGCATGCAATATTGTAAACTTATAAATAAGATGAGTTGTATTCTTGTACAGTTCGGAGTAGACGATCATTGAATCTTTCATGCGATTGTGGTACTTTATATCTTCGCCAGTGCTTATCGAAATCAGAATGAACTGATTCAAAGGCCTGTTCCGACCAAGTCCCAAGTCCTGATTGCTTCAAATCACAAAACTTACTGACATGAAAAAAATCGAGTGAATTTTAGGAGTCGGTCGCAGACGAAGAACTTCAAAATTTTCACGGAAGGTAGAGATCCTGTCTTTGTAGTCATCACGAAGACACTTGCCAGAACAGCCGACGACAACGTCATTAAATGACCGGAAAGATGCCACGAAGTCCTTGTGTTCATCCGTAACAATTTGCTCAAGTTTATCGATGTGGGATAGCAGCTTTCGGCACCCATTTCCGGGAGTCCACCATGCATGGCCTCCTTTTCGATATCTAGACTTGATGGCTACTCAATCACCTCAGGCCATTTCTTCTCCAAGTTCGAATAGAGAAAGTTAACTGTTCCAAGCATGAGGTGCAGTTCTGGAGGTGGCAATATATCCAAAACGCGTGTGTTATCTGAATACATCGGCGCGTGCACACAATTTCCATAATCTTTCGCCTTGGCAGATCCTCTCTCCGATTCGACGAATTGCCAGTACTGGGCACGAATAGACCCCAAAGTACGAAGATTGCCTTCACAAAGTAAATTATCCTTTCGTGAATCACACCAAGTACAGGGATGAAGGCATGAGTGGGACATAAGTCCAACAACAATATTTGCCAACTTGAGATCCATACAGAATGTGAAAGGAGGCAAAATCTCGGGCGTCGTGAATTTCAGTAAATTCCACAATATGAGGACATTTCGGTAAGATTCCTGTGCCTCTGGAACAATTGCTAGTATGAACAACTTGTTTACTCTAGTGTCCTTGAGACTTTTTGGTGCAACACCTTCGGAGAGTTTACTTCTGGTCGGCGTCATGGAATCACGGTGATCGGAGGACGATGATGACAAACGGACAGTCAAACAAATCTTAAGAAATCCACCACGGGAATCGATCCCAATGATCGATTCAAAATTATTC
Source organism: Prostheceraeus crozeri (assembly GCA_907163375.1). NCBI lineage: Eukaryota > Metazoa > Platyhelminthes > Polycladida > Euryleptidae > Prostheceraeus > Prostheceraeus crozeri. Next base: position 9,277 of record CAJQUW010007759.1, read on the forward strand.
TCCGGAAAATTTCGATGCGACGCGATGCGATTTGTCAGTGTGCTCACATCACAACAATAAATAACCGGAACACCGAATGCTGTTGGCCATTTAGTTGAGGAAACGACGTCAAAATCACGAATCTCATAAAGAAAGTAACTGTCAAGTTCATGAGCCTTCAGCTGGAGAGTTTATCTGATGAATGGTTCTGTCACTTTTCGCGTCCCAAATGCAGATCGAATATGCTTTCCAACAGTTTTTGTTTGATTTCATTTGCAGTTGCATTCATGAATAGGATAGGATGTGCTTGAAGTCTCCAGAAGCAAGAAAAGCTTTGAAATTTGTGTAGCACTAACAAACATGGCACAGAACAATCAGCGTTGGCACATGAATCGAAGGAGTTAAGCGATTTGTTATAATTGGAGATCGCATTATTTAATGATGCCGGTAGCCTAGTTAATGTTTGTAAAGCGATGTTTGCGATAGTTGTCAATGGAATGAAATTAATAAATTTTCTGCTAATCAAGATAATTAAATAAATAATCTCCAATGGCATAATTGAAATTAGAATATTTTTTGCAAGCATATATTTGTTGACAATGGAATTGAATGAAGTGATGTCAGGAACCAATTTTCAGTGAGAGTAAGTGTAATTTTGAACGAATTGAAATGCTGTCCAGTCAGTGTTGTGTTGTTGTCTGATTTCTTGTGCACTCGTGTAGATTGATTTGAATGCTTCAGCTGAAAGTATAGTCACACACTCTCACCAGCATTCGTTTCTGTTGACTTGACAGAGTAGGTTGGCATGTCGGCCGCGTGGCCCAATGGATAAGGCGCCTGACTACGGATCAGGAGATTCCAGGTTCGAGTCATGACGTGGTCGCATTTTGCGATAGATGATGAGTTTTGTTTGAACTAGGTAAAATAAAATATTTCTAAAATTGGTGATGATTTTATTGAACTTGCGGTCACTATTGACTATAAGATATCAAAGTTATAGGCTAGCGATCGATTGAAACATGACATTCCAAGACATTGCCTTTTGTCAGACCATTTACTGGATATGGTTTTGATATCTGTTGTAATAGGTGTTGGATAATAAATTCTTAGATGTGTGCAGTCAAGTGCAGATTTCCCTGCGCTTGGCTCACTTTTGAGAATCAGAAAGATTGTCCAGATACTAAAATTCATCGATGTTACAGAGGCATTACCGGAATCTCTCCGCTTAGTATCTGAAAGATGTGGACCGAATTTAAGCATGATTGTGGACCAAGTGCATCAAGCAGAAATTTCTTCTGAGCAAACAATTAACTGAAATAAGAATCCGAGTCAATCACCTATTTGAGATGCGAAGTTGATGCAATCAATCAATTTCTCCTTCTCATGGCTCACTTCGTGGGGTCATCGATGTGGATTTTCTTCCTCCACTGGACTGTGCCCAACGCATCTTTTTTCACTCCAGTTTTCTTCAAATCTTAAGTTACACAAGGATCCGTATAAAAGCAGATTTATAGCTGGTGCCAGGGACAGCACTTCCAAAGATTTGGCCATACTTGTAAACAAAAGTTTACAACTTCGTCCGCGACAAGTTTCGTTATTGTCTTTCCATCAAGAATAATTCGTGTGTGAATGCCTTCTGGAGCATTAACTCTTCTGGGAATTTGTAGACAGGATCTCGAGAATGAGTTGCTACTCTTTACAAGTTCATGATTTTTCCACATTCAATTAATTTAACCAAATTAATTAATTTTAACTCCTTAATTTAAGCCAGGTTGAGGACTCCTTAAGAGATTTGTGTGACATAATATTCAACAGTTCCAATAGCTTCATCTGCACTGGTCATCAGACAACATTCTTCTCGAGAAAGAAGTACAGAGGTTATCCCTGTTGGTCCAAAAACCAATTCCTCACAGCTATTGATTTCATCCTAGACAACAGTTTTGTCACCGTCGGGGGACTTATCTTTAAACAAATTCGGGGCATTCCTATGAGTGGGAATTCCAGTTCACTCTTGGCTGATCTCTTCTTGGCAAATAGGGAGTCCAATTCGTGACTGGTCTTCTTGCTTGGAAGAAATTTGGCTAAGCTAAATTTCTCTCTAGTACCACCAGGTATTTAATTACAAACACTTCGAAAAGATCCTTCCTGAAATCCATCCATCCGATAGATTTCTTGGCTAGTAGAAGCGGTGATAACAACAAATGGTAAGTTAATTGGTCTACCATAAAGTTGATGAGTTCAGCTTTCCAGTGGTGCTATATACTTCCCCGAAAGTAAAATGCCTCTGAACACTGGATGTAGTATGGATGTGGTGTGGGACACTTCATGAGTTGTCGCAACATGACTTTGTTGACCTAGTGCTATCTGCTCAGACGATGAGGTCAGGCGAAGTCAGATCAAGCTCTCAAGGAAATTTTGAATCTTATTTGAACATTGATTTTCGAAATTTCTTTGATTTTCTTTGATTACTAAAGCCATCCATATTGTATATTCTCATTATTTTGAGAAGGCAAGTACGACAGATTGTCATTGAACTGGTTTGTAGAGCTCCTTAAATCTGCAACCAGATAAATCACAAAAAAGGATAGTCCAAACAGGTGACCAAAACGGCAAAGAGAATGATAGCAATCAAGCTGAGCGTGTAAACGCACCTTTTTGCAGCCTCAAACGCTATCACTCAGATTTTCCTTATTTGTCAAATTTGGTTTGAGTTCCATGAGATCGTTCTGAGCATTCTTTTTCTTTTGACTTTCTGTATTGAGTTTTAATTTGCTCATTATTGGAATACACTTTTTCCTTTGTAGATTGTCTTTTGTGATTAAGCGTCACGTTTCTTCGATGGAATGATGAAATTCATACCACAATTTTGTTGGGAGGGATATTGCTCACCTTCATTAAAATAATATTCAACTACATTATTTAATTGGAAGCAGTGCCTGTAGAATTGTTCTGTTTCAATCATAGTTGGAACTTGGAATCATATTTTCGAAAATACTCCTATGTTTCGAATCTTATTTCTGATCTGACTGCTTTAACTTCAAAATACTGAACTCACAACCCCTTCGATATCATAGAAATTCCCTTCGTTTGCTTGGAGTTATCTATTCTGTCTCAGGAATTGCAAAACATACGCACATAGAAATGTGGAGATAGGCTTTAATGTATGTCAACGACATTTTGTTGATTTAAATATGGGTTCTATAGTGACAGAGTTGTGCACACGAAGAGCTAGGATAGGATTGAAAGTCAGTCGATAGCATGGATGTTGCTGAATCCAATTCAACATCGGATACATTACCATCACTGACACCATCATCATTATACTGGGAAAATGTTATCGATAGCATTATTAAGTTTTCTGCAAAAGGTATTCCTATCCTCAGATCAATATCACTCTTAGGATCGTTCATCATTTTTATAATTTCGTCATGTTATCGGAGGCGCATGAATATAGCTAAGACAACCACCGTTGCCATCTGCACACTATTGATGGTAGATTGTTTGCATCTTGCTATTAATTTATTACTTGATTTTCTCGAAAACAGCTTAGACATATGGGTTGCAGATCACCATATCACACTATGTTACATCATCAATATGTTGATAGGAACGCTGTTAGCAATACCAGGCTATATTCAATGCATAGTATCCGTAGAGAGAGTTATTGCTATTTATTTGCCTTTAAATTTTAAGCAAATCATGACTCTGAAAAGAATGGTATTGTCATTGGTTCTGACGTTTATTGCTATCTTTGGATTTGAAATCGTACATGCAGTCCTCACTTGCGAATACACATCGTATGGAGCTTGCTTAGTGCGGAACAATCCAATCCAAGAAAGAACATTGAATATACTGGATGCCACGATCTATTGTTTTATTCCTGTTGCTATTTTGTCGATTTGCAATGGCACCATTGTTGCCTTCTTACTAAAAAGGCATCAGCGAGATCCAACCCAACAAATAAAGCTGCCTCCGACACGCATCCGGTTAGTAATAGCGCTAATTGTGATGAATGTGATATATTTGATTTCGACCCTACCATCCGCAATTGGATTGCTTGTCGATCCACTATCTTTGGACACAGCTAATTCACGTACAGAAGCCTTCTTGCTAATAGCAGGGATTTTTATGGAATTAAGTTTCATGACTGATTGGCTTATTCTCATTATTTTGAGCAGACAGATGCAACAGGTTATCATTGAATTTGGTAGGAAAGCTACTAAAATCTGTAGCCAGACAAATGATAAAGAAGGAAAGTCCATGAAGACTAATGCTGTTGCGAGGGTAAGAACGGAGAAGACTCGTGAAATGAAAGCGAAAGTCAGGGCCAAAACTTCTTCTTTGTATTCATTTACAGATTGATACTAATCTTGTCTTTCAAGATACTCTTTATTTCGAAGATGTCATATATGCATGTTATGCTTTATGTTAAGATATATATCTTCATCAAGATGCTGTCATCATTTTAATTCTAAATTAGCTCAGTCCGCAGTCTGAATGTACTCTTGACCATAGAGTAAATATGATAGGTAGAGCAGCAGCTCAATATCAATGAAATCCCCAATGTGTATGCAGTTTCGATTTTATTAAATGAACTTGAGTTGAGACCCAGTATCAAATGCCCTACTTACAAATTTATGCAGTTTTGAACAAAGTACCGCGGAATTGACTGAACATGAAAGGAATGCAGAAGGAATAATAGTATTCTTAGTATATTATGATATTACATTAGTTAGAACAACTTTGGAGAGTTAATATTCATTATCAAATCAGCAGTTCGATGGAAAAAGAGTGTTTTCTTAAGCGCGATCATATCACAGACTATCTGTCATTGAAAGAGCAAAATGTTATCATCAAAGACAATGATGATAATTAACTTTAAAAGATGTAAATGGGTCCACATTACTATTCAGATTCAATAAATGAGACATGAATTTAGTGAATCATAAAATAATTTAATTATCAGCGGCATGTTCTAATGATTACCAAGGTGTCATTTCTTGAATCTGAAAATCTTTTAAAGTTGATTGTGATCAGTCACTTTGATTAGGATGATTTGCTCTTTCAGTGGCAGTTTGTGATTCGATCACGCTTGAGAAAATAATCTTATTATAATAAAACTGAGCTTTTTGTAATGGTAACTCATCGAATTGCTAATTGACATATTATCTCTTCCAGTTGTCATGTCATGGAGGATTTGTGAATACTGTTCCTCATGCTATTCCTTATTCTGTATTGCTGTCAGTATCAGTTATTCGTTTACATTTCTCCAAGGGTGCACAAACTGCATCTCACAGGTTGTACTGCCAGTGGCGGTTCGAAGGGGGGGGGGATGCCGGGATGCATCCCCCCACCAGCCCAAAGTGTTGTGATGTAAAATTTGATCATTCAATTTATCAATTTAACATCAACATATTCTACATTTTAGCTTCCAAGCAATAATTTGGCAATGTATCTCTGCACTGATATAGTACGAAAGTCGGATGGCGAAACAACCTCTATGTCGCTACATCATTTCCGTTTATGTCACTGATTTAGAGCTTATCAACTTACATGTAGACGTAAAGTCATGTAAAACCAAGGAATGTAGCAGCCTACGCAATAGGTTTGTTCATCCTAAACAGCTCACATGTTGATGACTTGTTGCGATATTGCGTATCCTACATGATGCACCTGAATTAGCAGATGTTCTCCCCATCAGCTCTGCGATGCAAGAAAGCTGACCAAGTGCTTTCAAATCCAATTGGAACATCTACAGCATTTATCTGTCATTCGATTCGTTCTCAATACTTCTTAAATGTCGGTGCCGATGGATCACTTTTAACACATTTCAGGATAGAACTTCTATCGTACTTAAGTAGCGGATTTCATTATCCTAATTCTTTGAGATTCCCTGCATTTTGATTTAGATTCCTGGTAACAGTGGCGGCTCGTGACATTTGGTCCAGGTGGGGCATAAGCATGAAATTTTTACATAATCAAAAATCTAGTCTAAAAGAATCTTATTTTGTAAATGAAAAGCAAAGAATATGTTAGCAACATGCTATACATGTGTAAGTCTATGTCACTGCATTTAGTTAGGTACGAGGGGGTAATTTCGCCCAGGGGATATTTCGCCAAGTTATTTACTGTTGCGATGAGCCGTTTCGCTCTTTTAATATGCAAGTGTTTGCCCCGAATGCCAGTCTAGTCATCAGACATTGTATTCGATCAGCTTATGATGAGAATCAAGCAGCCATACACTGCGTCTACTGTTGCTACGTGACGTCTCAATGGAGGAGACGGGAATCACATTGAATAGCGTGTTTGCCTCGATCGTCATTTGTCCAAGAGTTGTGTCAACGTACCAGACGACGGTAAGTAGATCTTATCTTCATCTAACATTTGTTCATAATTTCCGAATTTAGGCGATGAATATACACTGTTTTATTGATAAGTATAGGTTGAAGTCGATGACAGAAATAAGGGGTTATTTCGCCAAAAAAGAGAGAATTTCTGAAATAATGATATCATGAACAAAAGCGCTTCATTTAGGTAGAAGAATACGAGAGTAACAAGCAAAACTTTGATTCAATAAGAACTAACATGTTTTAAGTCTTTTCAGTACACATAAGAAAATCGGCGAAATAACCCCTTGTATCTATAAAGTCTGCCATATTCGATACACTGCCTTATACTTCTATATTTTTTGTCTTCTTTATCCTTGAACTTATGTCTTCCTATTACTAGATATCGGCTAAATCACAGAACTCATTGAAAGTATTTTTCTTGCAGTTATGCCGCGCACTTACGTCTCAAAGAAAGCTTACCAGCAGTACGACAAAGAAAACTTGCTTGCTGCAGTTAACTCGGTGAGGGCAGGAGATCATACACCAAGCGTTGCGTCACGGGTGTTCAAAGTGCCGAGGAGGACGATAGCCGATCAACTCCAGCGTCAGCGGAAGCAGGAAAATATTGGTAGGCCTACTATATTCACGCAAGAGCAGGAAAATGAGATTTGCGCTCGTCTAATCTACTTGGAACGAAGAGGCTTCCCTCTCAGCATATCTGGTCTCCTCGAATCTGCACACACGTATGCTACTATTCTACAAAGAAGAAAGCAGCTAAATGGTCCTATTCCGAGCAATTGGCGTCATTCGGGGCACTGTTCACGAGACTGGTGGTTCTCATTTAAGAATCGCCATCCAGCGCTGTCATTGAGAAAGCCAGAAGGTCTTAGTGCTGCCAGAGCACAAGCATTCAATCACAAGCGAGTGTCAGATATTTATGAGGACCTCGAAAAAATCTATGACGAACTTGATCTTCGCGACTACCCACAGCTGGTTTACAACATCGATGAGACGGGGCTTTCCACCGTTCCGAATAATCCGACTCAAGTAATTGCAGCAAGAGGAACTCGGACCGTCCAGTCGATCAAAGTTGGTGGGAGAGGAACGCTCACAACGATAGTCCAAAGCATTAATGCAAGTGGCGATTGCCTTCCACTTTTCGTCATTATGAAAGGTGGTGTCGTAGCACAGGAAGTTCATCAGGAATATTCTTCGGCAGAAATTACAAATTCTAAGACTGGCTACATCGACAGCGAAGTGTTTCTTAAATTTCTTCACTTCTTTCAAGAACACCGGATCAAGATTCCAGGGAAGAAGTGTTTACTTATTCTTGATGGACATTCATCACATGTGACAACGTAGGCTATTAAATATTGTGTCGAGAATAACATCGAACTGTTGTGCTTACCACCTCATTGTTCTCATCGACTCCAACCGCTTGATACTCACTTTAACAAGTCACTCAAATCTCTTTGGACGAAAAATATTGAACAATATTTGCGTGATAGTTCTGAGCAAGCTCTTACGCGACTTTCCTTTGTGAAGGTGTTCAAAAGTTGTTTTGAACAAATGCAACTGAAGCAAGGTTTTGTTGTAGATTCGTTTGCTTATTGTGGATTGTTTCCTGTCAACAAGGAAGCCGTTAAGATTGTGGAATTCACAAAAAGTCTGTCGTTCAGCAATGACGATCATGGTATGGAAGCAACCAGAGCAAGGACAACTGTGGACCAAGTTCCAGACCAAGAAAGTTTGAATTATCTGCCATCAGAAATTTCGTCGCCTAATTCATCTATTCGATCGGCATTCAGTAGCCCAAAGAAAGCAACAAGAGCCATACACCAAAAGAAACATATTGCCATCGTAAGAGATTTGATGAAGAACAGAGATGAAAGCAAAAAGAAGAAACAAATGAAAGTAAAACTTAGATTTAAAGCTACAAAAACGGTTAGCAAAGATAACAAAGAAAAGCCAATGAGTTCCTCCACATGTCTCTGCTGCGTTTGTGAGACTGAGTGCTATGATCGTTACAATGTTGAGGACTGGTTTAGATGCGTTGTTTGCTCACTCTGGTGCTGTGAAAGTTGTTTTGGCGTGGACAAGTGTTTTAATTGTGAAAATTAAGGGCAAACCAAGTATCGAGCATGTTGTTAGTGTTCTACTTAGTACATGTGGTGCTATTCTACATGACAAAAGAAAGGATGTTCATTGATTCAGCAATAAAATATCTGCTTGTGAGGATTTGCAAATATCTCGGTTTTGCGTGATGCTAGCATACATGGCGAAATATCCCCTAATTGCTTTAAATCAAAATAATTGAGTGGTTGCATTGCAAGGCATCCCATAAAGCATATAATGGTATATTTAGTATATATCTATATCATATATTCTAGAGCACGCATAGAAGGGCTAGAAAAGTGATCACAATGCCATAGATAAATTAATAAATATTCGAAAACATCAATTGAATGAAAACATGGCGAAATTACCCCCTCGTACCCTACACGGTTGAAGCAACATTTTGTCTATCATTCAGGCTGATTCATGGACTGATCGCTGGTGCTAACCTCACATCACCTCACTCAGTAAAAAGGGAATCACAATGCATTGTCTTTGCATTGACGGTTGACCAATCAGAAGCGTTAGGGCTCCCTCTCGAGTGCCCATTCTTTGACGCATTCATCGCGTGTTAATTCTGTCTATTCGCTCAGATCGTGAAATGAACCACTCTCACGTCATCTCAATCTCGATGCTTGGGCGCGCCCATCAGTCTTGAAAACGATTGATGGATTCTGCTAGCGTCACTGTCGCGCAAATGGAATAGATGTAGATGAAGTATAGTTGAAATTTATGATCAAGAAATGGAGTCTACTACTGATGTTGCTGGTTATTTAAGTTAGACAACATTTCAATAGGTGGGGCAGTGCCCCACCTGCCCAAATGGACGAGCCGCCACTGCCTGGTAAGTAAAATTCAACGTGAAATGATGAAATTGATGTCTTTACATTCAAGGTCGTTGATGCAATACGGTATGGGGTAACCCCCTCAGCGGTTCCAGAAGCCCGGTTGCTGCGTTGTAATCTGACAGCAGGTACAACTAACTTCGACGTGAGAGACCTCGGCCCGGACTTATGTCTGGGTGTTTCTCTTTAGTGGGAATGCGGAAGAGATCCGCTAATGAAGCAGTCGAAGGAAAAATAACTCATGGGTTTAGTGTACCCCGATCCGGCCAACAGAGATAGGATTTCCTTTAAAGACGGCTGGCCACCACTTTGTGTATGTTTAATTAAAAATTTTAATATTCCTCCCTTACCTCGATCAGATGACCTCTCTGGGTGTAGTGTCGATAAAGCAACAACTTTGACAGTCTAAGCAGCTAGCAGGGATGATCCAGAGAGCTTTTTCCACGTATCCGGTAGTAATGATTAAAAAAGCAAGATATTCAGCGGATACCAAATATTTATTATATAAATTGATAAATTGATATAGCTTGCTCTTAGCCTGTGTGCACCCTGCTGTGAACTGTGAACTCTTTTTACATGTAGTCCTTCTATAAATACCTCGCCATTCTCTCTGTTTCTATTGTGCCTTGATAAAGCCGTAAGGCGAAATATTGGCAATTTATATAATAAATATTTGGTATCCGCTGAATATCTTGCTTTTTTAAGCTAGCAGGGACCCTGATCGGATCGACCGTCTGAGAAGGACCGGCCTGAGAGTGAAGGCGGAAGTTTAAAGTTGCTTTCGATTCGCCAGCAGCTCCGATCATGAGATGGCGGCACATCTCATCTTGTGGGTAGCTTTAAGGTAGGATCAAATATGATGAATAAATCATGTGTTTGAATTTCCGAACAAAGCGACTACGCTATTTAAAGATCCATTACTTAATTATTTAACAATATTCATATGAGGCAATATTTATAATGAAAGCATGTCATGTCTGTGAGCGCATTAGCTTTTTAGTTAATTTCCATGAATTCTTTAATACCATATTTCGTTCTATTTTTCTGTCATGTAGAGCAATTATCATAATTAATTAATCATATTCTTATGAAGTTGATCTTTTTCACAGCTGGTGTCAATATGTCTGAACTACCTAAAAAAGAAAATCCGTCTGACTTCCGACTTTTTCTCGAAACGGACGCAATCTAATGCCTTCAACAAGTCCTGCGAAAATGTGACAGCATCGACTGATGCAGCTTCTGCCAATACTGATGCTCAGCTTAATGTTCATTCACCATCTGAATAAGACGCTGCTCAGACAATGACATTGGCCGAGCTATTTCAGAAGGAAAGAAAGATTCAACTATTCCATCTAGATTGAATAACTTGACGAAAAAAATTCAACTGACTAACCATTGGATGCCGAATAAAGATTTTGAGTTGCCATTCACTCATAAAGGTGGCAAGCGTCCACTTAAGGTTTATCTGAGAATCCAGCATATAACCGGAAAATATGAGTGCTTCAAATATTCACAAGATTTGCAAGGCTTATTGTAGGCTATACGTACAGGATACAAATGATAGCATCTCATTTAGATGTGCATGTAGGCTACATGCAAATGTAATTTAAAACAGGCAATTCAAGTTAAATGGCCTAATATAACTGATATGATATTTGCAGATTATTTTACATTGTATTCTGTTTGAGGATTGGAGCAATTAAATTAATTAATTTAAATTAATTTATAAAATTTAAAAATAAATTTTCTGCGACCGCCCCTGGGTACTGCGTGTCGACCTACTCATGTCTCTACTCATGTTTATTTAATGAAATCGAAACTGGATACACATTGGGGATTTAATAAATGCTGAGTTACTACTCTACCTAATATACCTACACTATGGTTCCAATGTTAAAGACACAGTACTTTGAAAGATGCCGCGAGAAATTAGTGCATAACGAAAGCAAAGTTGCTGACTGATTGTAATTTCAATATTGTGAACCAATTTTTATTCAAACACTGGTACTACGCTTCAGGGTATCATCCATGCTGATTGAATTTTTTTGTTCCAATGGCTAACTAATTTAGCGGTTTCCAGCTATTGAAGTTTTGCTATTTATGCTATTTTTCTATTGGATGACTGGGGATAACATTTTCCCTAGGCAGCTATGAGAGAGAAGCGTTCAAAATTATCTGCTTATCTGCTGCTATTTCTGATTTTCTGATTCCTGGTCTAAATGGTCTTAAAACTTGGGTTCAGTAAAATTGTGACATGGGAAGCCTCGATACAACAGGACTGTTTTTGGCAACTTGTGAAACCTATATTTCTGTCAAAAGTTTAGCCAAATAATGAAGCAGCCTCCAAGAGTTGTGGAAGTATGCCTATAAAGACCTACAACGAGTGAGATGGCATATAAAGCGTATGAAAATGCATGGTCCACCTAAATCAAGACATTAAGAACAGAGGTTCATCACTCGGTAAAAAAATCAAAAAACCAATTGGTTTTAGATTGTGGCAAAAAAACAACAATTACTCATAATAATAATAATAATGATAATAATCCGCTTCACCGCCAGTCCTACGACGACCTCCTCCGAAGTTCCAAGCTGCTTGACCGCACGCGACTGCTCTCCTGCGCCTCAAAGGGATCGGGCGATTGGATTAACGTCCCACTGTCCCACATCGCTCGGTCTTCATTTGACGGACGACCAACTCCGCGTCGCTTCTACCATCCGCATCGGAGCCCCCGTATCCATTGAGCACATCTGCGCTCGTTGTGGCTCTAAGGCGGACGGCGGTGGCGCGCACGGCTTCGTCTGTCCCCGCAGCAAGGGCCGACATCTGCGCCATACGCTGATGAACGAGGTGGTGGACCGGGCGATGCACTCCATCCAGCTGCCCACTATGCTGGAGCCTACTGGACTGCTGCTGGACAAGAACCTGAAGCCGGACGGCATCAGCCTGTCCCCGTGGGAGCTCGGAAAGCCGATCGCGTGGGATGTCACGTGTGCATATCCATCCGCGAAATCCTGGAGCTCTACGACTTCAAGTGGCGGATCAGTGGCGACAGCGGTGGAGAAGAGAAAGTCGGTGAAATACTGTGACCTCTATGAGGACTTCGCATTCCAGCCCGTATCCGCAGAAACTTACGGTGCTTACGGCGAACAGACATTCTCCTTTCTGAGGAAACTTGGAAGCCGTATTGCCGCCAAGACCGGCGAGAAAGACGCATGGCTTTACTTGCGCCAACGCATCGGTATCGCCATTCAAATAGGAAACTGTGCATGCATTCTTGAGACCCTTCCGGCACCCGGAGCTGCACTTCCCGACTTGTACTGACTTTTGATTTGCTTTGCTTTCTTGTTTTTGTGTTTTAATGCTAATAAAGGCTTTATCGATAATAGTAATAATAATAATAGTAAAACGGGGCGAGCGAGTGGCACAGGGGTTTAAGTGTCTGCCTAAGGTCTGGATGGCCCAGGTTCGACTCCTTGCGCAGTCAACCTTATTAATAATACCTTCGGCCGGGTGTTTGGCTAGCACCTGTAATCCAGCTACTTGGAGGTTATTAAAGTGGATTAGAACCTTAATAACTATATTCTATTATCATCTATAACCTTACAGCCGAACGGGTGTGTGGCTAGCACCTGTAATACAGCTACTTGGAGGTCGCAAGTGGATCAGATTTTGGCTGATTATTAACCAGACTGCAGACGCTCGAATCACAAAAAGTGCATACTCGGGAGGGAAAAGTGATTTCCTCCATAATCTCGTCCTCGCCCAACACCCATACACAACATATGGAGCATATTAATAAAACCGATTCCATGCCGGAACAGGCGTCGCCCGGGTTAACAAGACCTGCGTTGGACATTGGTGTCCCACGGTGTTCAAGCGGAAGGGCTACTGGAGCGGAATCAACATCAAACAATAGACAGCGACGATGGAAATGGACAAGAAATGACAATGTCAGAGTCATGGAGTGTTACCATGGAAGTCAACCGGATGTGAGGGGCTACAGGAAGCGTATGTTTGAATTATGGCAACAAAATAACCCTGATTCGACAATTAGTGAACAGGGACTGCTAAATCAAAAGCAATCGATTGAAAATAGCAAGTTGGTAACAGACGTCGAATTAACGGGCATCGCAACCAGAATAAGAGAAGGCAGTGACGAAAATAATGGCGAAGTAGAAAGCCTCGAATAACCACATTCAAGATAGTGAAGGAAAATTGAACGAGTCAATAGCAAATATTGAGCAACAGCTTACACAAGAAAATTTGACAATCCGAAACAAGATTACTGAGTATATGAACAAATGCGATAGCTCATATCAAGGCAAAATATCCGAAAAATTGACTATAACGTAGAAACACGAGCTACAATTGAGCGCATAAATAGAATCGTCAAATCAATACCGACGAGTGATTTGACTACACTAAACCGACTAATGTATGCTGCGGCCAAAATCAGTAATCAACCAATTACCCCACGGTGGAAGATGCGACGACAAAGAAAATTAGTGGTCTCATGAGTGGTGTCAGGAGTGATGCAATCAAGAATTCAAATGGAAGAACATCTCCATTCATGCATAACAAATATCACCTTGAATCCAGAAATCTGCACACAGCATTGGAAGATGCCAAACAGAGACTAATTGCTGTAAGTCACAGGCTGCAAAGATATGAAGCGAGTCACGAGCAGTATAGAATAAACAAGATGTTCCAAAGTGATGCAAGAAAGGTGTACGACAAGTGGAGGAATAACGAACGCACACAGCAACGTCATATACAAAGTGATGAAATGTTGCAATTCTTGCAAGAAGTGTGGGGAAATCCAGTTAGCTACAACACAGATGCCACGTGGCTAAGTGATGCTATAGAAAGTAATAACACAATTGCCGAACAACCACAGACTGTAATAACTGAAGATGACATAGTAAGAAGAATTAATAGAATATAACATGCCTGCCAACAATATGGAAGCTATTCTCCGGCACAGTAGAATGGGTCATGTCACTAGTAATGATATCATATGTAAAGAACAAAAAGGAGCCCAACCTGGAAAGAGAGGCACAAAAGAACAATTGGTAATTTATCAAAGTGTTACAAGAGAATAAGAAAAGACACTAATCTTGCAATGGCATGGATAGATTACCAAAAAGCGTACGATTCTGTCCCGCATGCATGGATTATGAAATGCCTGGAAATCTACAAAATAAATAGTGTACTTCGAAATCTAATACAAACATCAATGAGATATTGGACGACAATGATAACACACGATCGAGAAGACATTGGTGAAGTTCGGATAAGAAGAGGAATATTCCAAGGTGATGCGTTATCCCCTCTACTCTTCTGTCTGGCCATCAATCCGCTCAGTCAAATACTTCGAAAGGCTGGAAAAGAATACACATTAAGAAATGGCAGCAAGATCAACCACTTACTCTATATGGACGATCTTAAGCTGTACAGCAAGAAAGAAGCAGATATCGACAGTCTCATTCATACTACAAAAATATTCAGTGATGACATTATAATGAAATTCGGCTATGAAAAGTGTGCGCGACTAATAATAAATAGAGGCAATGTTAAAGAAACACAAGGATTGCGATTAGAAGAAGGAACTATCCGTGACACCAGTTCAGATGGGTACAAGTACCTTGGTATACCACAGCATAGAAATAATCTGGAAAGAGAGGCAAAAGACAGAGCGAAGAGAGAATACAAAAAAGCGATTGAAACAAATACTAAAGTCGAAATTATACGCAGGACACAAGATAACGGCCATCAATACATATGCCATTCCAGTAATAAGTTACACTGGTGGAGTTGTAAAATGAACCGTCGCAGAAATGGAAGAATTATATCGAAAGACAAGAAAGATAATGACAATGTAACACGCGCTGCATCCACGGGCCGATGTCGATCGCCTACATCTACCACGTAGAAATGGAGGTAGAGGGCTTAAGAACATCCGGGAAGTGATAGAGGGAGAGGACATGAGCCTCAACGAATGCATATGGAATACTCAAGACGATCCACTGCTGGCGGTGGTGAAATCAGATGAGCAGAACAAGCAAAGGCCCGAGAAATTCCTAACATGGAAAGTAGCACAAGTGGATGACAAACAAAGGAAGTGGCATGAGAAGCCTCTGCATGGGCAATATTTCAGACAAACCAAGGACATTACAACAAAAGAAACACAGTACAAATGGCTGACAGTAGTCAAATTAAAGATTGAGACCGAATCACTGCTAACAGCCGCACAAGACCAGGCTCTGAACACGAAGGCACATAAACCACATATCCAGGTTAAGATTTCAACAGACCCGAAATGCAGACTTTGTAAAGCAACTGACCAAACGGTCTCTCACATCCTGACTGGCTTTTCAAAACTGGCAGGAACGGAATATCTCCGAAGACATAACGAAGTTGCCAAGTCTATCCATAGAGCAATTTGCAAGGACAAAGGAATTGTTGTAGTGGATCAATATTGGAAGCACGACCTTCAATCGGTGATCGAAACTAATGATACAAAGATCTTGGGGGACTTCGAAGTGCGGACTGACCACTACATACAAGCAAGAAGACCAGACATCATCGTGGTGGATAAGATCCAAAGGAAAACTCTGACAATAGATATAGCAGTCCCCGACGACAAAAACATACAAGAGAGAGAAGGAGAAGATCACGAAGTATCAAGACCTACGCTTAGAAATAAAGAAGTTGTGGAACACAAATGTTGAAGTTGTCCAGGTTGTTGTCGGCGCCTTGGGTGCCTACACATCAAGGTTGAAGGCCTACCTCAACAAGATTCCTGGGGCACACCACACACCGGAATTGGCGAAAGCAGCACTCCTTGGCAGTGCACATATCTTGCGTCGAACTCTTCATCTCCCTCAGGCTTGGTAAGTCTCCGAGGTCTTGAGACACTAATCCATCTGAATGTGTGAGATCGTGTGAAAAAAATAAAATAATAGTAATCGTTTATTGACGAAAACCCCATTAGTGAGAATCGTGGGGACAAATTTCACACAGAATAAATCGTATAGCTTACAAGTAAAATAATGTACCAAAAAATATTAACGTCAAAAATTACACATCGAAACCACTATTCGCTAGCTTGGACATGGTATAGACAAAAGAATTTCTCGTCATATCATTGTTAGATAAAGGAAGACGGAACTTTCCTGAGTACATCAGTCGATCAGGTGTTAGGTGATTCAGGGGATGTGAAGGACTTTCAGTCATCTGTTTGAAAAGCTTAAATCCTAGCACAAGTCGTCGGTACTGTAGTGGTACAAAGAAAGGGCATTCACAGTTTGATGACACACAAATTATTCCGTGACATCTTTTTTGAATAGCCTCCAGCATATTTTCTTGAAAGACTTTAATGTTTGAAAATATTGGAGCACAGTACTCGAGAATGCTTCTAATGCAGGCGTAACATGTATCAACCAGATAATGCTTTGGAAGGAAACTCTTCAATCGGTAGAGAATATACATTTTGGACGCACTTTGTTTACAAATTTGCTGGAAGTAGTGAAAACTGTGCCCTACTATGAGCGGGATAGGTACATGTAAAATTCAGTGTTATCAATAGGAACATGGACAAGTGCATGTAGAATTCAGTGTTATTAATAGGAACATTTATGACTTCTGTTTTACTGGATAGGTACATGTGTTTGGTACACTCGGTTGAGCACATTGTGTTTCGGAACGTCTATG
The DNA here is from genome assembly GCA_907163375.1 of Prostheceraeus crozeri. Lineage (NCBI taxonomy): Eukaryota > Metazoa > Platyhelminthes > Polycladida > Euryleptidae > Prostheceraeus > Prostheceraeus crozeri. The sequence continues at coordinate 26,259 of CAJQUW010007759.1, forward strand.
AGCGAACTTGTGTGACTTGGTTCTGAGTACTTGGGTACGTACCGATAGACGTCCTCTGTTTGATTTTGAATGAGTTTGCTCAATTGCGACTATTGTGACTATTGCAACCATTGTAATGAAGATGACAGTCACATTGATTTTCCTCTTTACGTAGACAAACTATGCTATAAATATGAGATAGTTGTTTGATGACATACATAATGATGACTAGTATTCCAACGTCGTGGGTTGTCGCAAGAGACCTTGGATATTCGTTCAAAGCTATAGAAACTGTAACAAATCTCAGTGAAAATATCAACGCTGGTGATTTAGTTGATGGACTAATGGATCTAGATGAGCATGCTATGAATCACAATTTGGATCGTAGGTGGATAGAGGATTTCTCCATGCTACACTGCAATGATAGTGAAATTATGAGGATCAAATTGGAACGATATGGAAAGAATGAGACATTTGACAGTGTTTTAATAAAAAGTTCTCCCAATGAAAGTGACTTCAGAAGGAAATTAGAAGAAGTGACATTTAAATTATTATGTGAACAGAACTGCGTTAAATGTTTTAAGCAGGAACGATCCCTTCTCTTTTTACCATGTTCTCATAGCGTTACGTGTTCTACATGTTATGTACCCTTTGAAACTTCATCTTGTACCCTTTGTGGTCAAGAAATAATTTCAACAGTCACTGTATATCGTGCATAATGAGTCATCATGCACGTCTGTGATTGGTCACTATTGTGTCTTTGTGTGACTTTTCTATATAAGGAGGACATTGCACCGTTCTATTTCAGGCATAACTTGAGGCTAATACAATGTCAATCAGCATGTCGTTCACTACCAACATTCCCATTTCAACTCTTCACCGGCAATATATTCTATTCTGCCGTAAATATAACTGGCTATAAAGCGGATTTGGTGGATTTGATGGAGGAAATAGTGAAGTATTTCCGCTGCGAAGAGGAAGTTGTGGTGCAGAGAATGTTAATGAGAGTCGTGGACAACGCTCTTACACGAGTTGCAAGATTTTGGCTCAATGAAGTATTTCGCCTACTAGCTCAAACTGAGATTGTACAGGAATACTCTCGCTGCTGCTGCAGCAGTAGCCAACGGAAACATAACACATGTCTCCATGACATTATCACCTCCAGCTACTTTGACGACAAGGGTGAGAAATGTAAATTGGACTTGTTCAGTGGACCGCCATCAATAAGCATCAATGTGGCGGCTCAAGGACATTCTGAGGTGATCAGTTTGCGGGCATACTATGCCAATATACGAAAGACTTTCCATTCAAAGCCCTGCTGTATGTACTGTCCTATTTCAAAGCATCTAATGAAAGACATTGAGCAGCTCATAACTGCTACAATTCAGACTCTAGCCGATGTGAGTGTATATCAGTTTCCTTCTTCAACTTGTTAAGTGTTTTGTGTAATTTTATAAGTACCAGCAACAAACTATGCGTGATATGTGAATGCTTGCAAACTTTTGTGCATAATGTTGTAGGTACTAAGCAAAAATTGTAATTGTATTATCTATTTCCATATTAGAATAAAAATGTCTGTAAAACGGAAGGCATCTTCTCGTCAATCGAAACGCTCCTTCAAACCTTCAGGTTAGTTTAAAAAGGCGTTGCGAAAGTGAAACAGGATACATGATAATAAGAAGAAGTGTAAATTGATTCAAAATTCAAGTGATGATTTCATTCGTGATTTAGCTTTTGCAATACACAAATGTCTACCTATTTACAAGCCTCTATTGAATGCTGGCTCTTTGAATAGCATAAAAAAGTTTTCAAATCCAAAGAGCAGTGATAAAAAAGGCGAAACTTAATTCAGCGCGGTGGTGGTGGGTTTCTAAGTATGTTAAATGATATTGGAAAAAGTATTAATGGTGTAATCAATAGTCTGCTTGGAAGGATTGCAGCAGCTGCTGCAATGTTAATATATCGTTAACGAATCATAAAGTGACACGTCATCACTTTGATCGATGAGTCATATATACATGTAGGTGTATATAAGGAAGACGCTTTAATGATATTTTATCACTTTCAAGTGACAATTCATTTGCGCTGGTTGAAAGCTCCGAATTAGTACTTGTTGAAACATGACTCAGAAAATGTATACAATCAGAGAGGAAGGTGACGCTTTTGAGCAAGATCTCTTGAAGCTTCGTCCGACACGAAAGGTGCAGGGGATTGGAAATACATTCTACTTTCAAATCTTGAATTATGGTGATGATGGCTTTTATCTTCAAGTTCCATTTTTCCACAGTAATGGCATGTCTACATCAGGGTATAGCAATATGAGACAAATGCGAGTGACTTTTCCAAAATGGCAAAAGGTGATTCTTAAAACGATTGATTCTTTCGCCAAAGAATGTGTTGAGCTGCCTGAAAGTACTCCCACTCATTGGAGAAAGGCATTAGAGGAGAGAGTTGGTTACAAGGAATTGCCGGAATTCGATACACTGTTTTTAAAATTATCGGATCATTTCAAGCATTCGATCACTTTACAAACGCGATGGAATGTGAGGATCTCAAACGGGGTCGCTATATGGGCTTAGTGCACGTTACCGGACTTTATATTGGCTCACATGGTTCGACTGGTTAAGTCGCATCTTTACAAATGAAGGTTCTTCAACTAGTCTATGAACCACTACCAATTGATAAATGCTTAATTAACATTGATAAGACTGCTTCAAGTGATGGAAAGGAAGAGAGCAAAAAGCGATGGCGGAAATCTAAAGATGGGAATCTTAAATTGAAGTTGAAGTGCCAAGATGCTGACTTGAAAACTTTCTATAATCCTAATTGTGATGAGGAAACACAAATGTTTTAATTTGTAAATGTAAATTGAAAGTTTCTATTCTGAATGCAAATAAACGTGATCTGGAACATGTGTCTGTTTTGTTGTTCTAAGCAAAATTAGCGGGATGATGAGTTTAATGTTAATGGAATTATAAGATGACAGATTTTCGTCTATTCACTGATCGCACAATGTGTGTCGCTGGACCAAGTCAGTCCGGTAAAACTACATTTGTAACTCAATTGCTACAATATAGAAATGAGATGTTTAACAAGGAAATTAAGAGAGTTAAATTGTATTATGGCATATTTCAACCACAACTACATTCTGCACTTCGCCAGAAAGGTTATGAGGTGAAGCAAGGGTTGCCATCAACTGAGGATATCAAAGCAGGTGACTTACTAGTATTAGATGATCTATTAAGTGAAAGCAAGTCTTCAAAGGATGTAACTCAAATGCTTATTCAAACTGCACATCATAGGGAAGCTTTTATTATCTACATCACCCAAAACATCTTCGATGGAGGGAAAGAGCAAAGAACTAGAAGTTTGAATACACATTATTTGGCAATATTTAAAAATCCAAGAGATAGCAGTCAGATACATCATCTCAGTAGACAGATGTTACCTCAACAACCTAAAGTACTTTCAAAAATATATGAAGAGTAACCCGATTAACCAAAATCTATGGCACTCCTTTAGGAAACGTCCTACGGAATTATTGTAATTTTCCTATAGCGGGTAGTGCTATTGCTATGGAACTCTATTCTATGGCACTGTTGGAAAGTTTTGTCCATTGAATTTTATGGAACTTTGATCCTATTGCCTCTTGGACTAATTTGTCCCATAGACTTGTGGGAAATCCTGTCATATCGAATTTCTGGAAATCCAATCCTATCGATCTTCTGGAAATCCTGTCCCATAGAATTTTGGCAAATTCAGTGTCTATGGCATTTCCTAATGCTACAGCGTGTCTAACCCTTTCCGCGACATACTGACGCTTTATAAGTTTATGTGATCATGATTGTAAAGAATAATCAGTCTAGATTAGCAATTGTGATAATGTCAATATAAAGACAACAATATGCATGACGTATTTGCACTTTTTGCTTTCAATCCCCTTGACATGTCGGTGAAAGTCCGGCCCAGATTTCAAAAAAAATGATTGAGAATCAATCACACTATGGAGCATTATTTTTTAACTAATTTCATGATCATTCACAAAACGCCATTAATTCAAAAAACAGCCAATGATTTTTAATATCTCTTTTTAGTCTTTTGAACACTTGCTTCGATGAAAAGTTTCTCAGAAATCATTCTCCATATTTCTTTCTCTTCCATTGGGAAATGTAGTAGGAGTTGATCTGCAACAAACAGAAAATAAATGATAAGTATGCGATAAATGATAAGCTGATGATAGAACATAGACGTTCTGCATATAGGAAGATAGACTTCGTTTAAATGAAAAATGATGCAAAATATTACAATTTAAGAATATTTGATAATTGTTATGTTTCTTGTATTGGAGATTTATATTATTTATATAGGTTTAATTTATTAATTATTGAATTTATTCAAAGTCAGCTTGAAGAGATCATTTATTCGTTCAAACATTCTACCGATTTCCTTTTCTGTATCTTTCTTGCAAGCTCATTGTGGGAACCTTAGAATCAAAAGTTGACGTTGCAAATGCCTTTTGAATTTTAATCATGTTTTGGACAGATGGTAAAGATGTTGAAAAAGGATGTAAAGTTAGATGATGAAAAGCCCATGTACCATGTAGACTATTGTGAAATATGCGAAAACAATCATCCTTCTCTCGCACTTCTTTATGTAATTCAAAATAATTGTTTTTTAGCAAACTGATATCGTTGTAATAAGTAATTTCAGTCAGAGCAACTTCATGGGGTCCATGCAGAGTAGTTGGATTAGCGAATTCAACAGAGTAGAGAGATGGTTTGTTACTTGGGAATATCTTGGGGTTGCTATTGCTTGGAAGAATGATGTCGAAGTTAGTAGACATGTTGACCTCATATTTGTAAGAAGTCACATGCTATATTAGCTTAAAAGTTACGAGTGTCTCCCACCTCCACATTTTGTAGATCCTGGTGCGTTATCCAGCTATTGAATGAATCAGGATATCCTTTCCATTTAACTAGATATTTCCTTTGATTGCCATGACCTTTCCTCCTAATAATTTTGTCAATCATATACAACTCTTCACTTCTGTCTACTACTTGCAATTCATAAGAGTAAAATTTTCCTTCAATTGGATTGCCATGGTAATCTATTAATTTGTACATGGTGGGTCTAAATTTTGTATTTACTTCATCTACAAAAAACTCTTCTTCAGTCCAATTAGGTAGATACCCCTTCTCAAATGTAGACTTAACCTTTGAAATCCGAACTCTATCACCAACATTAATTTTCTTTTCATTGGAAATGTTTTTCGCTTTCTTATCATACAATCGAAGCCATACATCCATCGCATTATCTGGGGTAACATCAACAGGTTTCATCTTAATGATTTGATGGTAGCTTTCATTGTAATTCTTAACAAATTTCTGCAGCTCACCTATCCAAACATGTGTATTTTTTGCAGTGAAATAGCGCCATATTTTTGTCTTCAGTGTGCGATTGAACCTCTCAACCATGGCAGCTTTATAAGCACTTTTGACACTAAACAATTCCACATTATGACTTTTAATGAGACTTCGAACATGAGAGTTTTCGAATTCCTTCCCTTGATCGGTCTGTATTCTTTGCGGAACACGCCCCTCATCGAAAATGCTCTGAAAAGCCGCTTCAACTTCTGGTCCTCGTTTAGATTTCAGCGCACGTGCCCAAGCATAGCGAGATAAAATATCTATTACGGTTAAGATGTATTTATAGCCATCATTGTACTGTGATATCTGTTGCATGTCAGCCAAGTCCGCTTGGCATTGACTATCTATATTGTTAACAACATATTTTCTCGTTGGAAACCGCTTTCTCGCATTTTTGTGAAGAGTGTAAGTCGGTTGACTCCTTAACCACTTCTTGACTTTCTCTATCCCCACACCTGCTGCACGAGCTAGAACCTCCGGACGACTGAAACTTGCGGGGTGATTTAAGTCGTAATAAATCTTTCTTAGTTTCACTGCTGTACTCATCGTCTTTGTTTTGATTCGCATGCGTATTACTCCCACAGCAACTGCTAACACAATTGATATCAACCTCTATGCCCTCTTCTCCTTTACCTTCGAGCGCAGATTTCAAACAGCAGCAAAACTTTTGTAGTGACATGATATGAGAGAAGCAAAGCTTAATTTATATTTTCTTAATATTTACTATAATCCTATCCAACACGCATTGAGCGCCTAGTAGCTCTTTTTTGTTGAAGATCATCGGGATCATGAAGCTCTCGCTTGACCGCCATCGTGGGTGTTTTACTTTTTGTTTCATATTGTAAGTGACCCTTGTCCAACTCATTCACAGTCGGTCCTCCAATAATATTGTGTGGTACATTTTGATCAGATAAAATTTTCTGAAAATATGACCACCCTTGTGGTGCACCTAGCTTTCGCCTTACATCTCTGACAGCATATTGCAGAAGGTCATCTATGTGACTATTTCTAATAACATCACCAGTTGTTTCATCTATTATCTCCCCTCTCTCATTGAACTTCACATGTGGATCAATGAAGTCAAATAATCGCTCAGCGCACACACGATATGGTCGAGGTGTTGACAAGGTTATAAATCGTCGCAACTTATCACGAATCTGTCGCCTCTCATCAATGTTTTCAGCTGTTAACTGCATTCGTCGATAGGGATCCTTAATCTTCTGAATTTCCATATCCTTTTGTGTTAGTTCCTTAAGTTGATTCGTAATAGGTTGATCTATACTTTTGACTTCTTGTGCACTTTGTAATGTAGTCAATTGTATATACTCCTGTTGAGGAATGACTACCATCTTTGAATACGACATGTTTGTAATAATAGTAAGGCAACAAAGTACATTGCTTAAAACTAGCTGTGAACCGAGAAAACTGTCATTGGTTCAACGGAATTAGGTATGATATTAGTTCGAAATCGAAGTCGTTCCGGACATTCCTGGGTTAGATCAATAAATAGATAGCCATGTGGTTTCTTAGTTACATCTTCATATATTTTTGAAAGAACTTTCGGTTGTTGAGGTAATATCTGTCTACTGAGATGATGTATCTGACTGCTGTCTCTTGGATTTTTAAATATTGCCAAATAATGTGTATTCAAACTCCTAGTTCTTTGCTCTTTCCCTCCATCGAAGATGTTTTGGGTGATATAGATTATGAAGGCTTCCCTATGATGTGCTGTCTGAATAAGCATTTCAGTTACATCTTTCGATGATTTGCTTTCACGCAATAGATCATCTAGCACAATTAAGTCACCTGCTTTGATGTCTTCAGTTGATGGCAACCCTTGCTTCACCTCATAACCTTTCTGGCGAAGTGCAGAATGTAGTTGTGGTTGAAATATGCCATAATACAATTTAACTCTTTTAATTTCCTTGTTAAACATCTCATTTCTAAATTGTAGTAATTGACTTACAAAAGTAGTTTTACCGGACTGACTTGGTCCGGCCACACACATTGTGCGATCAGTGAATAGGCGAAAATCTGTCATCCTGAAATTTCAAAAGCTTTAACGACCAACACCCACCAGTTTGCTTAGAATAAAACAAATCATGTTCCATAACAACTTTATTTACATTTAGAAACTTTCATTTCACATTCACAGCATTTGTGTTTCCTCATCAATGTCAGCATTAAAATAACTTCTCGCGTCAATTTGAGCATCTTGGCCTTTCAATTTCAACTTAACACTCCCTTGGATTTCCGTCCCCGCTTTTTGCATTGTTTAACATCCTTCTCATCTTTTGAAGTAGGTTTATCGATGGTGATTAGACACTTATCAATCGGCATTGGCTCATAAACCAACTGTAGAACTTTCATTTGTAACGATGCCACTTTTCCGGTTGAGGCCTGAGCACCAATGTATAGTCCGTTGACGTGTATTAAATCCATGTATCGTCCGCGCTTCAGATCATCACACTCCATTGTATTTCCAAGTAGATCGAATGCTTGAAAGTGATCGGACAATTTCAAGAATAGCGTATCGAACTCGGGTAATTCCTTATAGCCACTTCCTTCTTCTAACGCCTTCCTCCAATGTGTAGGAGCACTTTCGGGCAACACAACGCATTCCTTCGCAAAAGGGTCGATGGTTTTGAGTATCATCTGCTGCCATTTCGGAAAGGTTACTCGCATTTGTCTTATGTTGCTATAACCAGATGAAGACATACCATTACTGTGGAAAAATGGAACTTGAAGGTAGAAACCATCGTCACCATAGTTCAACGTTTGGAAGTAAAAGGTATTTCCAATCCCTTGAACCTTCCTTGTCGGTCGGAATTTTAAGAGATCACGTTCAAATGAGTCGCTCTCCTCTCTAACTATAAACATTTTTTGAGACATAATTCAATGTTGTACTTATTCGGAGCTTTTCAACCGTCAGTGATGAATCATAGCTTGAAAGTGATTAAAGAGTACAAGCGCGTCTCTCTTATATACATATTCACATGAGTCATCAATCAATGATGACGTTTCAATCCATGATTCGTCGTCTACGGATACACTGCGGCACCTGCCACAACTTTCCCTAGTGGACTGTTGAGCACATTGTAAATGCTGTTTCCAATATCATTCAACATATTCAAAAACCTACCACCTCCACGCTGAAATAAGTTCCGCCTTTTCATATCACTGCTTCTTGGATTTGAAAATTTTCTAATGCTGTTTAGAGAATCAGTACTCAATAAAGGCTTGTATATTTGGAGGCATTTGTGTATTGCAAAAGCCAAATCACGGATGAAATCATCACTGGAGTTTTGAATTAATTTGCACTTAACTTTATTGTTTCGCATGCTGTTTAACTTTCGCAACGCCTTCTTAAACTGACTTGAAGGTCTAAAAGAACCATTCTTCCGAGAAAAAGATGCCTTTCGTTTAGCAGTCATTTTTATTGTGTTAAAAGCCAAGCATTTATAAAAATATACATTTTTGCTTAGTTCCATGCAACAAAGTCAAACGGTAACAGATGGTAGGTCGTAGTCATCAACATCACTCAAGGTCTGAGTCGTTGCAGTTATAAGCTGTTCTATATTACACATTAAATCCTTTGATAGAGGACAGCATGAACAGCATGGTTTTGAAGCGAAGACTTTTAAAAGATTAGCATAGTATGTTCTAAACTTGATTATGTCCCGGTCATCTTGCACTGCCACATTGACGCTCATCGACGGGGGTCCGGTAAACATGTCCACCTTGAATTTGTCACCATTTTCCTCATAGTGGCTAAATACGATTATATCATGCAAACAAGTCTTCAATTTCCGTGTTCTCATTTCACAATAGCAACGAGAACTCTGTGGAATAGCTTCCGTCAAACTCAGAGGTTTGAACACTTCATCGAGCCAAAATCTTAGTAATCGCGTAAGGGCATTGGTCAATGTCCTCATCAAGAGTTTCTGAAGTTCAATTTCATCTTCACAATGGTAGAATGTGACAATATCCTGCATCAGATCTATGAGATCAGCTTTGTAACCAATAACATCATTTGCAGGGTAGAAAATTTTGCTAGTAAACAGATTGTCTTTGTGAATAATTGAAACAGGAATGATCGTGGCAAATGGCGTGTTTATTAATGTTTACAATCCTCAACAAGTATGGTTGTAATAGAAGTGTGATAACCTTTTATACAAAAGCTGCACAATAGCAACCAATCACAGACACGCATGATGACTCATCATGAACGATATACAGTAACTGTTGAAATTATTTCTTCATCACAAAGGGGACAAAATGTAGTTTCCAAGGGTATATAGCATGTAGAACACATGACAAAATGAGACCATGGTAACAAGAGAAGGGATTTTTCCCGTTCAAAACATCTAATGCAGTTCCGTTCACATAATAATTCAAACGTCTCTGCTTCTAATTTCTTTCTGAAGTCACTTTCATTGATAGAATATTTCGATAAATCGATTGAAGGTTTCACTTTTTTATCTCCGTTTCAGAAAGTTCCAATTTCATCCTCCTAATTTCACTGTCTTTATTATGTAGCATTGAGAAATCTTCTATCCAACTACGATCCAAATTAGCATTCATGGTATGCTCATCCAGATCCCTTAGTCGTTCAACTAAATCACCAGCTTTGATATTTTCATTTAGATATGTAACAGTTTCTATAGTCTTTAGCGAATAACCAAGCTTTCTTGCAACAATCCATGAAATTGGGAAACTCGTCATCAATATTCACATCAACAAACAACTTTCACGTATTCGTAACTTAACCTAGTTATGAAAATCAATACAATTGTCATCAATGGTCACAATTGTCGCATTTGAGCAAGCAATCTCAAAACAAACATCTGTTTAAGTACCGAAATAGATGTTCGCATCCCTATTCTAATTCACATACTCTAACTCAATTTCGGAACAAGCCGTTCCGATCTCAACACACAAATAAGTGTACCGAATCATTAAGTATGATCTCAATTCGCCTATCAATCGGAACGCGGTTCCTGTTTACATGTTCCTATCTATGTTCGCATCCATTGGCAATTCGAAACATGTTCATATCCATGTTCGCATTGGCAATTCGGAACATGTTGCTATCCATGTTCGTATCCACTATCAGTGCGTCCGCAATACTAACTACTCCCATCCATGTACCTATCCCTCGCAAGTAGGGCACAGTTTTCACTACTAGCGAATATTAGCTCTCCAAAGTTGTTCTAACTAATGTAATATTATAATATACTAAGAATACTATTATTCCTTCTGCATTCCTTTCATGTTCAGTCAATTCCGCGGTACTTTGTTCAAAACTGCATAAATTTGTAAGTAGGGCATTTGATACTGGGTCTCAGCTCAAGTTCATTTAATAAAATCGAAACTGCATACACATTGGGGATTTCATTGATATTGAGCTGCTGCTCTACCTATTATATTTACTCTATGGTCAAGAGTACATTCAGACTGCGGACTGAGCTAATTTAGAATTAAAATGATGACAGCATCTTCATATAAATAATTATCTTAACATAAATCATGACATGCATATATGACATCTTCGAAATAAAGAGTATCTTGAAAGACAAGATTAGTATCAATCTGTAAATGAATACAAAGAAGTTTTGGCCCTGACTTCCGCTTTCATTTCGCGAGTCTTCTCCGTTCTTACCCTCGCAACAGCATTAGTCTTCATGGACTTTCCTTCTTTATCATTTGTCTGGCTACAGATTTTAGTAGCTTTCCTACCAAATTCAATGATAACCTGTTGCATCTGTCTGCTCAAAATAATGAGAATAAGCCAATCAGTCATGAAACTTAATTCCATAAAAATCCCTGCTATTAGCAAGAAGGCTCCTGTAGGTGAATTAAATGTGTTCGAAGATAGTGGATCGACAAGAAATCCAATTGCGGATGGTAGGGTCGAAATCAAATATATCACATTCATCGCAATTAGCGCTATTACTAACCGGATGCGTGTCGGAGGTAGCTTTATATGTTGGGTTACATCTCGCTGATGCCTTTTTAGTAAGAAGGCAACAATGGTGCCATTGCAAATCAACAAAATAGCAACAGGAATAAAACAATAGATCGTGGCATCCAAAATTTTCAATGTTCTTTCTTGGATTGGATTGTTCCGCACTAAGCAAGCTCCATACGATGTGTATTCGCAAGTGAGGACTACATATACGATTTCAAATCCAAAGATAACCATAAGCGTCAAAACCAATGACAATACCATTCTTTTCAGAGTCATGATTTGCTTAAAATTCAAAGGCAAATAAATAGCAATAACTCTCTCTACGGATACTATGCATTGAATATATCCTGGTACTGTTAACAGCGTTCTTATCGGCATATGGATGATGTAACATAGTGTGATATGGTGATCTTCAACCCATATGTCTAAGCTGTTTCCGAGAAAATCAAGTAATAAATTAATAGCAAGATGCAAACAATCTACCATCAATAGTGTGCAGATGGCAACGGTGGTTGTCTTAGCTATATTCATGCGCCTCCGATAACATGACGAAATTATAAAAATGATGAACGATCCTGAGAGTGATATTGATCTGAGGATAGGAATACCTTTTGCAATAAACTTATAAATGCTATCGATAACATTTTCCCAGTATAAGGATGATGGTGTCAGTGATGGTAATGTATCCGATGTTGAATTGGATTCAGCAACATCCATGCTATCGACTGACTTTCAATCCTATCCTAGCTCTTCGTGTGCACAACTCTGTCACTATAGAACCCATATTTAAATCAACAAAATGTCGTTGACATACATTAAAGCCTATCTCCACATTTCTATGTGCGTATGTTTTGCAATTCCTGAGATAGAATAGATAACTCCAAGCAAACGAAGGGAATTTCTATGATATCGAAGGGGTTGTGAGTTCAGTATTTGGAAGTTAAAGCAGTCAGATCAGAAATAAGATTCGAAACACAGAAGTATTTTCGAAAATGTGATTCCAAGTTCCAACTATGATTGAAACAGAACAATTCTACAGGCACTGCTTCCAATTAAATAATGTAGTTGAATATTATTTTAATGAAGGTGAGCAATATCTCTCCCAACAAAATTGTGGTATGAATTTCATCATTCCATCGAAGAAACGTGACGCTTAATCACAAAAGACAATCTACAAAGGAAAAAGTGTATTCCAATAATGAGCAAATTATAACTCAATACAGAAAGTCAAAAGAAAAAGAATGCTCAGAACGATCTCATGGAACTCAAACCAAATTTGACAAATAAGGAAAATCTGAGTGAGAGCGTTTGAGGCTGCAAAAGGTGCGTTTACACGCTCAGCTTGATTGCTATCATTCTCTTTGCCGTTTTGGTCACCTGTTTGGACTATCCTTTTTCGTGATTTATCTGGTTGCAGATTTAAGAAGCTCTACAAACCAGTTCAATGACAATCTGTCGTACTTGCCTTCTCAAAATAATGAGAATATACAATATGGATGGCTTTAGTAATCAAAGAAAATCAAAGAAATTTCGAAAATCAATGTTCAAATAAGATTCAAAATTTCCTTGAGAGCTTGATCTGACTTCGCCTGACCTCATCGTCTGAGCAGATAGCACTAGGTCAACAAAGTCATGTTGCGACAACTCATGAAGTGTCCCACACCACATCCATACTACATCCAGTGTTCAGAGGCATTTTACTTTCGGGAAGTATATAGCACCACTGGGAAGCTGAACTCATCAACTTTATGGTAGACCAATTAACTTACCATTTGTTGTTATCACCGCTTCTACTAGCCAAGAAATCTATCGGATGGATGGATTTCAGGAAGGATCTTTTCGAAGTGTTTGTAATTAAATACCTGGTGGTACTAGAGAGAAATTTAGCCAAGCCAAATTTCTTCCAAGCAAGAAGACCAGTCACGAATTGGACTCCCTATTTGCCAAGAAGAGATAAGCCAAGAGTGAACTAGAATTCCCACCCATAGGAATGCCCCGAATTTCTTTAAAGATAAGTCCCCTGACGGTGACAAAACTGTTGTCTAGGATGAAATCAATAGCTGTGAGGAATTGGTTTTTGGACCAACAGAGATAACCTCTGTACTTCTTTCTCGAGAAGAATGTTGTCTGATGACCAGTGCAGATGAAGCTATTGGAACTGTTGAACATTATGTCACACAAATCTCTTAAGGAGTCCTCAACCTGGTTTAAATTAAGGAGTTAAAATTAATTAATTTGGTTTAAATTAATTGAGTGTGGAAAAACCATAAACTTGTAAAGAGTAGCAACTCATTCTCGAGATCCTGTCTACAAATTCCCCAGAAGAGTTAATGCTCCAGAAGGCATTCACACCCGAATTATTCTTGATGGAAAGACAATAACGAAACTTGTCGCGGAAGAAGTTGTAAACTTTTGTTTACAAGTATGGCCAAATCTTTGGAAGTGCTGTCCCTGGCACCAGCTATAAATCTGCTTTTATACGGATCCTTGTGTAACTTAAGATTTGAAGAAAACTGGAGTGAAAAAAGATGCGTTGGGCACAGTCCAGTGGAGGAAGAAAATCCACAACGATGACCCCACGAAGTGGGCCATGAGAAGGAGAAATTAATTGATTGCATCAACTTCGCATCTCAAATAGGTGATTGACTCGGATTCTTATTTCAGTTAATTGTTTGCTCAGAAGAAATTTCTGCTTGATGCACTTGGTCCACAATCATGCTTAAATTCGGTCCACATCTTTCAGATACTAAGCGGAGAGATTCCGGTAATGCCTCTGTAACATCGATGAATTTTAGTATCTGGACAATCTTTCTGATTCTCAAAAGTGAGCCAAGCGCAGGGAAATCTGCACTTGACTGCACACATCTAAGAATTTATTATCCAACACCTATTACAACAAATATCAAAACCATATCCAGTAAATGGTCTGACAAAAGGCAATGTCTTGGAATGTCATGTTTCCATCGATCGCTAGCCTATAATTTTGATATCTTATAGTCAATAGTGACCGCAAGTTCAATAAAATCATCACCAATTTTAGAAATATATTATTTTACCTAGTTCAAACAAAACTCATCATCTATCGCAAAAATGCGACCACGCCAGGACTCGAACCTGGAATCTCCTGATCCGTAGTCAGGCGCCTTATCCATTGGGCCACGCGGCCGACATGCCAACCTACTCTGTCAAGTCAACAGAAACGAATGCTGGTGAGAGTGTGTGACTATACTTTCAGCAGAAGCATTCAAATCGATCAACAAGAGTGCGCGAGAAATCAGACAACAACACAACACTGACTGGACAGCATTTCAATTCGTTCAAAATTACACTTTCTTTCACTGAAAATTGGTTCCTGACATCACTTCATTCAATTCCATTGTCAACAAATATATGCTTGCAAAAAATATTCTAATTTCAATTATGCCATTGGAGATTATTTATTTAATTATTAGCAGAAAACTTATTAATTTCATTCCATTGACAACTATCTCAAACATCGCTTTACAAACATCAAATAGACAAACCTACCGGCATCATCAACAAAATATGATCAAAAATTATAACAAATCGCTAAACTCCTTCGATTCATGTGCCAACGCTGATTGTTCTGTGCCATGTTTGTTAGAGCTACACAAATTTCAAAGCTTTTCTTACTTGTGGAGACTTCAAGCACATCCTATCCTATTCATGAATGCAACTGGAGTTTCAAGACAGAACTACAATGCAATTTCACAATTTGAAATACAAGGCTGCTGAACAAGTTTCTAATATCAATTTTTTGATTGTTCAGCAACGTGAGTCAAAACCCAAAACCCAAGCCCAAGTTTTAATAAATTATTAGAATCAACTAAACGAATTGCATTCTTTGTATTTTGTGATGACATAAAGATACTTCTATGGACCAAAATTTCTATTGGGCCCATGAGAAATGTGGTATCAGTCGGAGACGATTTTTTATTACAATAGCTGCAATTAGTAGCCTAAGCACATGTATTAGGCCTACGATATAAAGCTTTCCTTTAATTCAGCCTACACTGATATACTGACTAATTGAAAATCATTGATTTAATTATGATTAAGTTACACATTGCTCATGACAAAGCAATTGTTTTCATTTTATCATTCTGAAAATAACAGACTTAATAAAAAGTATGGCTGCGTTGTGAGTGCATGGTTAAAAATATTTGGAATACGAAATTGGAATGATTCCATGTTTGGATAAATGTCGACTAGCTGTCGCAGACTGTTTAGCGGTGCAAAAATAACTGCAAATATATAAAAGATATGACATATATAAAAAAATTCAATATCCACAAATGCAACAAAATACATGTAAGCTTACAGCAAATACAATAAGTACAATAAGTCATTATTCTTCTGTGCAAGAAACCAGTGAAATTAATTTTTCTAAGTCTTCGTCAAAAACAGACCTAACAAAATGATTTGTCATTATTGTCAAAAACAAGGCCATATCATGAGAGATTGTTTTCTAAGGAACCGACACATGTCAGAATCTGCACCAAATACTCGAACAAACAGAGCTTTCAACAATAATGGGAAAAGCAGTGGAAAATTGAACAGAATTTTTACCATTCGAAACATCACGAGTAGCAAGTCAGGTAAATTGCGTTTTGTAGAATGTAGATTCTTCATTTGTCACATGATAGGGCTAGCAGACATCGGTGCAACTGTTTCGTTAATTTCCAAAGATTTTTTGAATCGTAACAAACTAAACAGTAGTCTGAGAAACTGTTCACACTCAGCCGAGGGATTTGATAGAAATATGGGCATCTCTAACTTTTCCAAAAGCTTCACTGGTCCTCTTGAAATTGGCGGAGAGACTGTCGAAACTTCTTTCTTCGTGTCTTCATCTATATCGTATGATGCAATAATTGGTATGAACGTGTTAGACAACTTTGGATCTTTGCGGTTGAATGACTCAGGACCGGATTTGGACCTTCTTTTGAACATAAGTAGTAACCCCGTGCCAAATTCAATTCCAAAATGTGAAATGATGAGTCATCATGCTGACTGAAGGTGATGTGTGAGGGATAGAGTGAGGAAAGGGCGGGTGTTGGTGGTTTTGGGATGAGAAAGTCCATGTTTCGATATGAAGGAGACCTCGGATGAGAAAACGGAGGCCAGATTCGGACTCTACGTGAAATTTTGGGTTAGGAAGGATGTTTCCAGCGACATTGGAGAGAGAAAGTTTTGAAGACCTCCCCCCCCCTCGGCAACGATCTTCCAACTTTGGTGTTAGTCGTGCAATAGCTCATTTGAAAGCTGAGAATGAGAAAAAAGTAGTGGAAAGCTCAGTTTGGACTAATTTTCCTGGGTTTAGGGAGGAAAATGGCAGGAAAACGTCAGAGTTGGAAAAGGCAGGTGTTGGTGGTTTTGGGATGAGAAAAGTCGTTTCTCGGGCAGAAGGAGGCCTCGGATGGGAAAACGGAGTGCAAATTCGGACGTTTTGGTCAAAGTTGGGTCTAGGAACTTCTTCCCAACTCAATCGGAGAGAAAAAGTTCTGACCCCCCCCTCGGCAGCGATCTTCTAACTTTGGTTGTAGACATCGTAGAAAGTCGTGCAATAGCTCGTTTGAAAGCTGGGAGTGAGACAAATTCAGTGGAAAACATGGCTTGTTCGTATCTGCCTTCGTCTAGAGGTGAGACGTTATTGAAAATTTTGGACCTTGGCGAAAAACGATAGAGTTAGAATGTTTATGAAAATCGCTCTAGCGGGTGAAGCAAGCCTCGGACGGGAAAACAGAGACCAGATTTGCAATCAGCGTCAAATTCTGCTTCGGCATGGTAAATTTGGAAGTCATCGGAGAGAAAAAATTTTTCATCATTTTTCCGAAAAACGAGTTAGAATTTTTGCGATGGCTGTGGGCTGTAGAGCCAAAACGAAGCATCAGATGGGAAAATGGAGGGCAGATTCGGATTCAGCGTCAAATTCTATACGATAATGGTGAATTTCCAGCTCAATCGGAGCACTAGAACCGGAGATAGATGGGTTTTTAGTGTTTGGATGATGGGTATTACGTCATCAGCTGATCGCCACACACTATATAAGTGGAAACTCGGCTTGTGGAAATCAGTTCTCCTCCCGACTGGGTTGGGGTAGGTGAACTCCGGAGCTCCGATGATAGCATTGGAAATCTGAAAAACCGGGTTTCTGTAAGAAACCGACTTAGAAAATTTCATTGCTGAAGTCAGCTAAGGCGTCAGACTTAGAGGTTTGCCAGGAGATGGCCTTTGTCTCCAGGCCATAAAAGACTCCAAAACTTTAAAGGCTTGTAACTTTGCTTCTACAAGTCCGTTTGACTTGATTCAAAAAAGGTTCGGTCGCTATTGTCCTGCTCTAAGTGATCGACTACTTATAAAATTTCATAAGTAGTGCTAAAAAGTTGAAAAATTTAAACTCGCTAGTTTTGGAGGTTTTCTGGGGTTTTCGACCCTGCTGAAGGCAATGAAAGGATTTTTAATGATGTCTGAGCCAGTCTTCTCATGGTATAAGCAGCTTTTTACTGAAAGCGAGCAAGACACGGAGAGTTTTGCTGTAATATTCTACTGACAGGGTGCTCCTTCGGGACGGCGGACGATGCCGTAGTGATAAGTGTGGCAAGGGAGTGTGTCATAGTTTAGACCGAAACCGGGTTGTCAATCTTCTCCTAGTGTATAGCGACAACCACCCAGAATGGAATTATTGTGGCATTCCCAAAATTTCTAGATTGTATCGCCACCAACAAAGTTATGATGACAAACATTATTACTGTGATCGCTGCACACGGCGCTTTAGGTCAAAACCATATTTTGAACAGCATTACGAGTGGTGCTCTCGGGGTAAACTTCAAATGGAAGTCATGCCCAAAGATAAATTTTATAGGTATGAGGAAAACGGCAATGAGCTCAGTCCCATATGTACCATCTATGCGGACATTGAATGTTATATTGAACAAGAAGACCTAAGTCATGAGCCAGCAGCCATTGCCTGCTATGAAGTTTGGCATCCATATTATAGGAATCAAAATCAGATGCATGTGTGGCAAGGCGAGGAGTGCGTTGAAAACTTCCTCAACTTTTTAGATAGGAAAGCCCGTTTTCATCAACGCTATGAAACGGAGCTGACTAGAAAACCCATGTGCTTCACAGAAGCCGATAAAATCAAATTTGATAAGACCACGTAATGTCCCCGCTGCTGTTCATCCTTTGATGATTAGCAACATAAGAAAGTGAGGGACCATTGCCATCTCAGTGGTAAATTTAGGTCTGCCTTATGCAGTAAATGCAATATGAAACTTAGGCTCAAACGGCGAACGCTCCCCGTCATCTTTCATAACTTTAAATGTTATGATGCTCACATCATCATTCGCCATGGATTCGGTAAAATAAAATCCTGGTCATCCAAAGTGATTGCACAAAGTAAGGAAAAATTTATGTGCATCAATGCTCAAGTGCAAGTCGATAAGACGAAGGAGGGGAAGCCTGTCTTCTATGACATAAAGTTTCTAGACAGTTTTCAATTTATGTCTTCTTCCTTAGCCGCGTTGGCTAATAATTTAGAAACACTTCCCGTCACTCAACATTTAAAGAAAGACTATCCCAACATAAGTGACAGTCTGATACGACGGAAAGGGGTGTTTCCATGTAGTTATTTTAGTTCAATGGATACATTGAAAGAAACATCCCTTCCGTCCATCGATAAATTTAAAAATGATTTGACGGGTGAGGACTGTTCGCTGGATGACTATAGGCATGCAGAGCAAGCATGGTTAGAATTTAGGTGTCGCACGTTTGGTGACTACATGCTTGCCTACTTAAAATTAGACGTCTATCTGTTGGCTGACGTGTTTGAGCCTTTTAGGAAAGTTACATTAGAACAGGACGCCTTAGACCCCGTCCATTTTGTTATTCTGCCAGGTCTGTCCTATCAGTCAGCCTTCAAGATGACGAAAGAGAGCATTCATTTACTGCAAGATGCAGAAATGTACACGTTATTTGAACGTGGTATTAGGGGTGGCTTGACATTTGTTAACAAACATGTTGTCAACAGCACCCAAGACATAGGATCGACCACGCATTTAATGTACATAGACCAAAATAATTTGTATGGGAGTGCACTCTCCAAGCCTTTGCCACAGTCTGACCCTCAATGGGTAGAGCCCCATGACATTGAACACTTCTCCAATCCAGCACACATTATGGCACTGGGAGATGAGGCCGACATAGGTTATTTATTTGAAGTCGACCCCATCTATCCAGACTGTATTAAGAATAGGACCGTTGATTTTCCTCTCGCACCCGAATCTGGCATAGTCAGTCCAGATATGTTCTCTCCCTTTATGGAAGAACACAATAAGCAGTATGAGGCGGAAAATGACTTTAAGTATAAAGCCACTAGGAAGTTGTTGCTCACCCAATTGAACAAGCAGCATTACATCGTGCACTATTCCATCCTCAAATTCTATCTAGGTATGGGGATGCAACTTGATAAAGTCCATCGCGCTATCCAGTTTAGGCAGAAGCCCTTTCTAAAACCGTATATAGAATTTAATAGCAAGAAACGGGCTGAATCCAAGAATCCTTTCGAAAAGGACTTCTTTAAATTTAAGAATAATGCCCTCTTTGGTAAAACCATGGAGGATGTAAGAAAGCGCATGGACTATCGCATCGTAACTGATCCGGAAGCGAGTATCAAGTTATGTCGCTCGCCGTTGTTTTGCCACCATGATGTCATTTCCGAAGACATCACTGGTTTTAAAATGTTAAAATCTAAAGTAGAACTTTGTATGCCCATTTATGTCGGTCAAGCTGTCTTGGATCACCCCAAGTTAGAAATGTATAAGTTATTTTACCACACTTTTTAGACATGTCCACTTCTCCAACGTGCGGAATTAGTAGGATGTGATACAGACAGCTTCTTCCTAGCTTTGACAACCACGAGCCAAGTCAAGCAGGAAGATATTTTAAAATATTTAGCACCCAAGTTTGATAGTTCCAACTATCCCACTGACCATCCGCTTTACTCTACCTCAAATACAGCGAAGCTTGGCTGCTTCAAGGATGAGTGTACCGGCAAACAGATAGAGGAGATGATCTTGCTTCGCCCCAAGATGTACTCCATGAAGCTAAAATCCTCAGAGCTTTCTATAAAACGGGCGAAAGGCATCTCGAAGTCAATCGTTAGAAAAATGACACATAGGGACTATGAAGATGCCTTAGATTCTCTTAAAATTAAAAAAATAGAAATGACCATTTTAAAATCACAGTCGCATCAAGTCAGAACGACGTTTAGGAAACGAGGTCTCTCAGCTTAGGAAGACAAGCGATGCTGGATGAGTCCTAACCACTCATTACCGTACGGCCATACCGACACTCATCTACCTCCACCCGAGAGACAGAAACTTTCTCTTCTTCCGTCCGGCGATGTCTGATGATGAATGCTTCCTCTCTGTTGTGGTTGATGTTTTGCTTTTTTGCTCCATGGCGTTTTATATGGGATGTTGTGAGTGAGTGCCTTGTGACGTACGTCCAACTCCTGATCACTTCATATCATGTCTTACATATCAACTGGTTTTTCCCGACGTTGTTTTCTCCCTGCACATGAGTGACTTTGTTTTCTCCGGTGATGTGAGATGTAAAAACTTTGTTTTCTGCTACCATCAGTATTAACTGCATGTGGCTGTGATGAAAATCGGTTGTGTTGATGAATAACATATCATGTACATACAGTGTCGTTTTTCTTTTGACATAAAGATGGGATTCTCACTCATTAGACAGAAGTAAAAGTTTTAATCATTTTGTAAGATGGGTGGGGTTAGAAATAAAGTTGTTGATTGTAAGTTAAAAATAAAGTGATCACCATGTCGCTGTTTGTAAGATAGGTGAAATATAAATGAAGTTAGAATTACTTCACTGTTTGTAAAGTTTGAAATAAAGTTGATGTTTGTAAAGTTAGAAATAAAGTTGATGAATGTAAAGTTTGAATTAATGTTAGAATCATCTCACTGTTTGCAAGATAGGTAAAGTATAAAATAAATTATAACCATATCACTGTTTGTAAGATAGGTGAAATGTAAATGAAGTTAGAATCACTTCACTGTTTGTAAAGTTAGAAATAAAGTTGACTGTTTGTAAAGTTAGAAATAAAGTTGATGAATGTAAAGTTTGAATTAATGTTAGAATCATCTCACTGTTTGCAAGATAGGTAAAGTATAAAATAAATTATAACCATATCACTGTTTGTAAGATAGGAGAAATGTAAATGAAGTTAGAATCACTTCACTGTTTGTAAAGTTAGAAATAAAGTTGACTGTTTGTAAAGTTAGAAATAAAGTTGTTGATTGTAAAGTTAGAAATAAAGTTATAACCATATCACTGTTTGTAAGATAGGTGAAATGTAAATGAAGTTAGAATCACTTCACTGTTTGTAAAGTTAGAAATAAAGTTGACGTTTGTAAAGTTAGAAATAAAGTTGATGAATATAAAGTTAGAATTAATGTTAGAATCATCTCACTGTTTGCAAGATAGGTAAAGTATAAAATAAATTATAACCATATCACTGTTTGTAAGATAGGTGAAATGTAAATGAAGTTAGAATCACTTCACTGTTTGTAAAGTTTGAAATAAAGTTGACGTTTGTAAAGTTAGAAATAAAGTTGTTGAATGTGAAGTTTGAATTAATGTTAGAATCATCTCACTGTTTGCAAGATAGGTAAAGTATAAAATAAATTATAACCATATCACTGTTTGTAAGATAGGTGAAATGTAAATGAAGTTAGAATCACTTCACTGTTTGTAAAGTTAGAAATAACGTTCACGTTTGTAAAGTTAGAAATAAAGTTGATGATTGTAAAGTTAAAAATAAAGTTATCACCATATCACTGTTTGCAAGATGGGTGAAATGTAAATGAAGTTAGAATCACTTCACTGTTTGTAAAGTTTGAAATAAAATTGACGTTTGTAAAGTTAGAAATAAAGTTGATGAATGTAAAGTTTGAATTAATGTTAGAATCATCTCACTGTTTGCAAGATAGGTAAAGTATAAAATAAATTATAACCATATCACTGTTTGTAAGATAGGAGAAATGTAAATGAAGTTAGAATCACTTCACTGTTTGTAAAGTTAGAAATAAAGTTGACTGTTTGTAAAGTTAGAAATAAAGTTGTTGATTGTAAAGTTAGAAATAAAGTTATAACCATATCACTGTTTGTAAGATAGGTGAAATGTAAATGAAGTTAGAATCACTTCACTGTTTGTAAAGTTAGAAATAAAGTTGATGAATATAAAGTTAGAATTAATGTTAGAATCATCTCACTGTTTGCAAGATAGGTAAAGTATAAAATAAATTATAACTATATCACTGTTTGTAAGATAGGTGAAATGTAAATGAAGTTAGAATCACTTCACTGTTTGTAAAGTTAGAAATAACGTTCACGTTTGTAAAGTTAGAAATAAAGTTGATGATTGTAAAGTTAAAAATAAAGTTATCACCATATCACTGTTTGCAAGATGGGTGAAATGTAAATGAAGTCAGAATCACTTCACTGTTTGTAAAGTTAGATATAAAGTTGATGAATCTGAAAATTGAATTAATGTTCGAATCATCTCACTGTTTGCAAGATAGGTAAAGTATAAAATAAATTATAACCATATCACTGTTTGTAGGATAGGTGAAATGTAAATGAAGTTAGAATCACTTCACTGTTTGTAAAGTTAGAAATAAAGTTGATGAATGTAAAGTTTGAATTAATGTTAGAATCATCTCACTGTTTGCAAGATAGGTAAGGTATAAAATAAATTATAACCATATCACTGTTTGTAAGATAGGTGAAATGTAAATGAAGTTAGAATCACTTCACTGTTTGTAAAGTTAGAAATAAAGTTGACGTTTGTAAAGTTAGAAATAAAGTTGATGAATGTAAAGTTTGAATTAATGTTAGAATCATCTCACTGTTTGGAAGATAAGTAAAGTATAAAATAAATTATAACCATATCACTGTTTGTAAGATAGGAGAAATGTAAATGAAGTTAGAATCACTTCACTGTTTGTAAAGTTAGAAATAAAGTTGACTGTTTGTAAAGTTAGAAATAAAGTTGTTGATTGTAAAGTTAGAAATAAAGTTATAACCATATCACTGTTTGTAAGATAGGTGAAATATAAATGAAGTTAGAATCACTTCACTGTTTGTAAAGTTTGAAATAAAATTGACGTTTGTAAAGTTAGAAATAAAGTTGATGAATGTAAAGTTTGAATTAATGTTAGAATCATCTCACTGTTTGCAAGATAGGTAAAGTATAAAATAAATTATAACCATATCACTGTTTGTAAGATAGGAGAAATGTAAATGAAGTTAGAATCACTTCACTGTTTGTAAAGTTAGAAATAAAGTTGACTGTTTATAAAGTTAGAAATAAAGTTGTTGATTGTAAAGTTAGAAATAAAGTTATAGCGATATCACTGTTTGTAAGATAGGTGAAATGTAAATGAAGTTAGAATCACTTCACTGTTTGTAAAGTTAGAAATAAAGTTGACGTTTGTAAAGTTAGAAATAAAGTTGATGAATATAAAGTTAGAATTAATGTTAGAATCATCTCACTGTTTGCAAGATAGGTAAAGTATAAAATAAATTATAACCATATCACTGTTTGTAAGATAGGTGAAATGTAAATGAAGTTAGAATCACTTCACTGTTTGTAAAGTTTGAAATAAAGTTGACGTTTGTAAAGTTAGAAATAAAGTTGTTGAATGTGAAGTTTGAATTAATGTTAGAATCATCTCACTGTTTGCAAGATAGGTAAAGTATAAAATAAATTATAACCATATCACTGTTTGTAAGATAGGTGAAATGTAAATGAAGTTAGAATCACTTCACTGTTTGTAAAGTTTGAAATAACGTTCACGTTTGTAAAGTTAGAAATAAAGTTGATGATTGTAAAGTTAAAAATAAAGTTATCACCATATCACTGTTTGCAAGATGGGTGAAATGTAAATGAAGTCAGAATCACTTCACTGTTTGTAAAGTTAGATATAAAGTTGATGAATGTGAAAATTGAATTAATGTTCGAATCATCTCACTGTTTGCAAGATAGGTAAAGTATAAAATAAATTATAACCATATCACTGTTTGTAGGATAGGTGAAATGTAAATGAAGTTAGAATCACTTCACTGTTTGTAAAATTAGAAATAAAGTTGATGAATGTAAAGTTTGAATTAATGTTAGAATCATCTCACTGTTTGCAAGATAGGTAAGGTATAAAATAAATTATAACCATATCACTGTTTGTAAGATAGGTGAAATGTAAATGAAGTTAGAATCACTTCACTGTTTGTAAAGTTAGAAATAAAGTTGACGTTTGCAAAGTTAGAAATAAAGTTGATGAATATAAAGTTTGAATTAATGTTGGAATCATCTCACTGTTTGCAAGATAGGTAAAGTATAAAATAAATTATAACCATATCACCGTTTGTAAGATAGGTGAAATGTAAATGAAGTTAGAATCACTTCACTGTTTGTAAAGTTTGAAATAAAGTTGACGTTTGTAAAGTTAGGAATATAGTTGATGAATGTAAAGTTTGAATTAATGTTAGAATCATCTCACTGTTTGCAAGATAGGTAAAGTATAAAATAAATTATAACCATATCACTGTTTGTAAGATAGGAGAAATGTAAATGAAGTTAGAATCACTTCACTGTTTGTAAAGTTAGAAATAAAGTTGACTGTTTGTAAAGTTAGAAATAAAGTTGATGATTGTAAAGTTAAAAATAAAGTTATCACCATATCACTGTTTGTAAGATAGGTGAAATGTAAATGAAGTTAGAATCACTTCGCTGTTTGTAAAGTTAGAAATAAAGTTGATGAATGTGAAGTTTGAATTAATGTTAGAATCATCTCACTGTTTGCAAGATAGGTAAAGTATAAAATAAATTATAACCATATCGCTGTTTGTAGGATAGGTGAAATGTAAATGAAGTTAGAATCACTTCACTGTTTGTAAAGTTAGAAATAACGTTCACGTTTGTAAAGTTAGAAATAAAGTTGATGATTGTAAAGTTAAAAATAAAGTTATCACCATATCACTGTTTGCAAGATGGGTGAAATGTAAATGAAGTCAGAATCACTTCACTGTTTGTAAAGTTAGATATAAAGTTGATGAATGTGAAAATTGAATTAATGTTCGAATCATCTCACTGTTTGCAAGATAGGTAAAGTATAAAATAAATTATAACCATATCACTGTTTGTAGGATAGGTGAAATGTAAATGAAGTTAGAATCACTTCACTGTTTGTAAAATTAGAAATAAAGTTGATGAATGTAAAGTTTGAATTAATGTTAGAATCATCTCACTGTTTGCAAGATAGGTAAGGTATAAAATAAATTATAACCATATCACTGTTTGTAAGATAGGTGAAATGTAAATGAAGTTAGAATCACTTCACTGTTTGTAAAGTTAGAAATAAAGTTGACGTTTGCAAAGTTAGAAATAAAGTTGATGAATATAAAGTTTGAATTAATGTTGGAATCATCTCACTGTTTGCAAGATAGGTAAAGTATAAAATAAATTATAACCATATCACTGTTTGTAAGATAGGTGAAATGTAAATGAAGTTAGAATCACTTCACTGTTTGTAAAGTTTGAAATAAAGTTGACGTTTGTAAAGTTAGGAATATAGTTGATGAATGTAAAGTTTGAATTAATGTTAGAATCATCTCACTGTTTGCAAGATAGGTAAAGTATAAAATAAATTATAACCATATCACTGTTTGTAAGATAGGAGAAATGTAAATGAAGTTAGAATCACTTCACTTTTTGTAAAGTTAGAAATAAAGTTGACTGTTTGTAAAGTTAGAAATAAAGTTGATGATTGTAAAGTTAAAAATAAAGTTATCACCATATCACTGTTTGTAAGATAGGTGAAATGTAAATGAAGTTAGAATCACTTCGCTGTTTGTAAAGTTAGAAATAAAGTTGATGAATGTAAAGTTTGAATTAATGTTAGAATCATCTCACTGTTTGCAAGATAAGTAAAGTATAAAATAAATTATAACCATATCGCTGTTTGTAGGATAGGTGAAATGTAAATGAAGTTAGAATCACTTCACTGTTTGTAAAGTTAGAAATAACGTTCACGTTTGTAAAGTTAGAAATAAAGTTGATGATTGTAAAGTTAAAAATAATGTTATCACCATATCACTGTTTGGAAGATAGGTGAAATGTAAATGAAGTTAGAATCACTTCGCTGTTTGTAAAGTTAGAAATAAAGTTGATGAATGTGAAGTTTGAATTAATGTTAGAATCATCTCACTGTTTGCAAGATAGGTAAAGTATAAAATAAATTATAACCATATCACTGTTTGTAGGATAGGTGAAATGTAAATGAAGTTAGAATCACTTCACTGTTTGTAAAGTTAGAAATAAAGTTGACGTTTGTAAAGTTAGAAATAAAGTTGATGAATATAAAGTTTGAATTAATGTTGGAATCATCTCACTGTTTGCAAGATAGGTAAAGTATAAAATAAATTATAACCATATCACTGTTTGTAAGATAGGTGAAATGTAAATGAAGTTAGAATCACTTCACTGTTTGTAAAGTTAGAAATAAAGTTGACGTTTGTAAAGTTAGAAATAAAGTTGTTGAATGTAAAGTTTGAATTAATGTTAGAATCATCTCACTGTTTGCAAGATAGGTAAAGTATAAAATAAAGTTATAACCATATCACCGTTTGTAAGATAGGTGAAATGTAAATGAAGTTAGAATCACTTCACTGTTTGTAAAGTTAGAAATAAAGTTGATGATTGTAAAGTTAGAAATAAAGTTATACCCATGTCACTCTTTGTAAGATAGGTGAAATGTAAATGATGTAAGAATGACTTCACTTTTTGTAAAGTTAGAAATATAGTTGATGATTGTAAAGTTTGAATTAATGTTAAAATCATTTCACTGTTTGTATAGTTTGCAAGATAGGTGAAATATAAAATGAAGTGATAAGTATTTCACTATTTGCAAGATAGGTAAAGTATAAAGTAAAGTCAAAACCATGTTTGAGTTTGTAAGCTAACATCCTCACCAACGAATGTGACATCATGGCAATTTCTTCGGCTTAGGAAACATCAACCACTTTGCTGACTCATGTCTATAAATTCCTCTGACTCATGAAGGGGTAAGGCGCCAGTTATACGAATCTAATCAGTCTTGTTCAACCTTTTCACCGACACATGTGTGGGAGTTATTTATCAGACAAAGCGATGGCGCCTCACGTCAGACAGCGTGACCTTTTCACCAACAGGTGTGTGTGGACATCATTTCATGTCTATAAATAGAGCTGACTCATCATAAAGCGAAGAACCTTGTTGATGACCTGCTCACCGACAAGAGTGTGGGCGATAGTTCATTGCGATGACTCATTAAAAACACATCATGTGATTAACACGATTCTATCAACTGTGACTCATACAGATAACCCATTAAAGATTTAACAATGTCAGCTACTTTACTGATATCACGTAAACCAGTCATGATACAATGTCCATTGTGAAACACTGCAATATGTACAGGATGCCACTTCCGAATCAGAGCAGCAGGAAAGAGTTCAATTTCATAAAATATACAATGATTACTGGTTTTAATGTTGGCTAGATTCACTAACATCTTCAATTGAACAGACACTACTATATTCTTCAATGTCAGGGGACTGAGGCTGAGATGAGGCATGAGTGTTCGCATTTTCTTGACGACTTCGTAACACATGGACTGCATCACGAAATGAGAAAGGTTTCCTAGGACTTGGATCTTGCCGCAGCGAAAGATTTGAAGATTTCGACCGTTGCTCATGCGAATGACGAACATTTGCGGACGACCGCGATGATAGACTGAATCGGGTAGATGGGTATGCAACTGTT
Organism: Prostheceraeus crozeri; assembly: GCA_907163375.1. NCBI lineage: Eukaryota > Metazoa > Platyhelminthes > Polycladida > Euryleptidae > Prostheceraeus > Prostheceraeus crozeri. The sequence goes on from CAJQUW010007759.1 coordinate 54,538, forward strand.
CTAAATCGATGTCTCTTCTGAGATTCATTTCGCGCATGGCGTTGATGATCCGGATGGGGAGCATGACTCACAAATGACATGAGGATGGAGTGAACTTCCCTTTTATACTTTTCCCATGAGGGTTTTGGAATCACAATGTAGCAGTGATCATTATGTAGAATCATCTCTTGAATGCGAATAAATACAATGCCGTCTCCTACGTTAATGATACGGCAAGACTGGGATAGGATTGCGCGATGTAACCTTCGTAGATGAGAGCGTTCTAGAGTTATCTGAAGTTGACGTTTCGTATCATGAAATGTAACACACTGACTTTTCCATGATACTTGGAGCCATGCTGATAATTTCCACATGATTAAAACCTGAGTGAAGAAGGGTATGCCTAAGAAAGAAGGAGAGACTCATGTTCATGTGTGGCATGGTGAGTGTACATTTTCTTGATACGGTGGCCGTTAGGCCGTGGTCTCATAAAGACCGATGGTGCGTTCTCAGTGTGTGGAGAGTGTTACTGTAGTTGATCATCATCAACATGGACATCATTTTTAAAGGTGATGGAGACAAGATGGGGATTCAACGTAAACAACCTTCCGTCCCTGCGCGGACCCATGTAGATGGTTTGAATTTTAATTTCGAAGGAGTAGAATCCTTTTCCCAAAATGGGGAGTGGTTTGCAATTGAGTAAGTCGAATTCGCTGTCCTCCTTTTCATGGATGATGAGACAGTGTCTATCCATATGCACATACATGTATCGTCTTTCCATGATGGGAACTTGTGGCCGCTTCCCATTGTGTCGAACAATTTCTTTGGGAATGGTGAGATTTTCTTTCAGGAATGTTTCAAGAGTATTGAATTGTAACCGTGTCCAATAGTCTAACGGCACACACACGGCCAGTCCATACTTTGCTGACATAATCTTTAGATAATCTATCCGTTGACTTGGAGTTTTTATGGTTACGGCTTCTCCATGATGAGTTATCTTTTGATTGAAAGCATTTTTACCCGATGCTAAAGTAAGGGAGTCCAGTGTACCCAGTGCGAGAGCAGAGGCGTTGATGGCTTCGAGCAACTGCATGGTTAGCGCAAGGACGGAAATGATTGCCATGCTCTCAGTCGTCCGTTTTATAAGCAGACCTAGCTCCAATCACATGCGTTTCCCTTTTCTCATTTTCCCTGTCTTTGTTATGTGACAAAGAGTTATCGTACGTGAACTATTGACTGCGTGGGTGGAAACCTTCCCTCCTACAAAGTCGTTCTTGTCCTCACAAAGACTTGAGTGACACGCCCCTTCTAGCGAACAAAGACGCATTCATTTATCTAACAAAGAGCCTGATAGTAATGCACAAAGCGCAATGACTCATGTTGTGACACCCCCTTTTCTCGAACACAGACGCATTCAGTTATCTAACAAAGAGCCTGATAGTAATGCACAAAGCGCAATGACTCATGTTGCTCTATACACCATTACAAAATACTCAGTGAAAAGAAATCTTTATTGCATCTACACAATGTGTCGACCATCAAACAAAGTCATGGATGTAAACACACTTAGTTGAATCATGATATGTTTAACAACGTATGCATTTCCTTCCAACGTCTCAGCTATTCTCTCCATAATTTTCTCCATATGACGACCATAAAATTGATCACTAAGAGTAATCCATTCTGAGCAATAAGATCCAAAACGAAGTGGTTTTTGTAAATCTTTCAACTCTATATAAGCAACGAGTCTACCCTTTACATCTTGAGGTTGTAAACTCTCCATCAATCTTTTGAAGAGAGGAAGGCTTTCAGTGAGCACTACTTTCATATCATTCATCTTCATTTTAAATGTAAGTTTCCAATCTTGTAAAAATCCATCGAATCCTTGTTGATCAAGTGTCAAATGACACATGTGGTTACTTAAGGTACGATGCGCCATCATAAACGTTGTAACTATAGATTTCACATTGCTTCAATGACTTCCACTATGAATAAAACAGAAATAACAATCATGTTCCACTGCAAGTTTATTCAACACCAGACAAAATTCACAAGTACAGAATACACTTCATAAAATGATCATCATTCATTCACAAGGAGTAAAAACATGTTTTACATAGACCCATGCTGTTGACAATAATATAGATACAGTTCATAAACGTCATAGAGACTACAATGCCAGCGTGAAGAGAGTTTTGCAATGTAGGTAGCTTTATTTCTAGTATTACAATGAGATGGTGGTCTGTACAGGTGATGTCTCTCACCGAAACATATTGCCATGTCAAAAATCATTTCATCTCTAAACTTCTTTTGATCACAATGCATATGATAGTTTTGTCTTACACGATCTACCCAACATGGTAAATATAAATTATCAATGTGCAACTGAAGTGTTGTTGCTTCTCGTTCAGAATCATTTCCTAATATTTTAAAAATATGAAAACCTGACAGCCACCGTTTGAAATCACTTATCAAATACGTTTCATTTGCAAATCCAATATGAATCAAAATAGAAGGATCAAGTCCATGCACATGACGTCGTGACCATTCGTCTTTGTGTGGAGGACAGTAGGCAAATCTATTATATACACTAACAACAGTTTGATCACTTTCTCTCATTGCAATAGCACTCAATTCCTGCATGGGTGTTCCCTCACTGTCTATGAAGATGACAACCTACAATATCAAAAAGACTTCATTACAAAATAATACATTGAGCAGGAACTTTACAAGGATGTCTGTCCTTTACATAACAAAAGATAAATACAACATGATTACAATGTTTTATTTGAACATAACGCGCAAGGCCGCGTTTTCCACATTCACTACATACTAACTGATTACAATACTTAAGATTTCTCTTTGGTGGTAGCACCATCTTTCTTTGATGTGCGACGACGTTTAGGTTTAGTGACAGGTTCTTGACACTCTTTGACACAAGAATCAATGACTTTCTCAATGTGATGAAGTCCTGTTAACTCAGGTTGATGATGAATTTGAGCAATGCGCAAATTGAGAGAAATCAAATTATCGTCAGATTGATGAGGTCCCACATAAACAGCAGGCAACTCAATATGAAAGGAATAAAAGCCTGCACCTAACGATGACAATTCTGTTTCAACTGATTGTTCAACTGTCACTCCTGAAGTGACTTTACAATACTTGCTTTGTAAAATATAGCAGCGAGTACCGCGATACAAAGGTTTATAATAAGAAGTTTTCTTTTCTGGCCACAACTGTAATAGTTCAGTAGAAATAAGAGCCTTTTGCCTCACAAAGTCTTCTAAAATGTCAAGCTGCTGATGCAACCAATTATGAATAGGGATACTCAGGTTTTGACCGCAACGATTTACTTGCGTATCCACTTTTGGTAAGTATACCGCCGGCGTTTGAAGATAGAGTCGAACACCGTTGTAGCGCACTTGTTGTTTGTAGGTAGAATAGCCGTGAATTACCTTTTCAATTTTCGGATTCCACAACTCGAGATGTTGATGATTCAGTGATGCAGCAGTTGGAGTAGGATTCATGGCCATGGCAGTCTGTAACGAAAGAATACCGCTAAGTACATTCATGATCATCAGAGAAAAGAAAATTGTTAGCTTAGCAGTGACATATGAGGTGGCCCTTAAGAGGACCTTTTGGAGCGTTCACAGGATTTAATGCTTATCACCAAAGTCTAAGTCTTCGTCATCGTCCAGTAAATTAAATGTGTTGGGCTTAGGACCCGAATTGAGTTTCAATTCCCTAAAAGACTTAAACGTAAAGCGTCTAGGTGGTGGAGGCGGTGGCGATGGTTCAACAAAATAAGCTTGTACAATCATCGGTCACACACTCTCCTGCGTCTCTCTTCTAAAATGCTGGTAAGGTTTAGGCCAGACAGTCATGACACTCACTTGTAAATTTTCAAACAGGATTGATCAGAAAAAGTTGAGAGGGGAGAATGGCTTCAGCAAGTCACACACGCTTTCCAAGTCAAGAGAATGAAATGAAGAGAAAATGGGGAGACGTCTGCTTTTATAATCTCCTGCGAATCCACATTTGACACTATGTGAGCCAATCAGAGACCTCCGTTTCTCCCCTGACTTCGTTGCGTCAGGGAAAAGGAGGCACGCGGACGTCTGACTCATGAATGCTTTTCCCAAATCTTGTAGTCGAATCTAGTTTAACACATTGAGTTGAATATGAATGTGTTTTATGTGACATAAGAGCAAGTTGGATCCATGCTCATGAAATGAATCTAGTCGAGATGCAATTTTTGCCATGTGTCGCTGATAGAAATCTTTGGGATCATGTATCGTCTCTGCAGAATAGGATGCAAAATGAAACACTACACGTTCACCTGCATGTTCATCAGTCACTTTCTCAAATTCAATCTCTGCAACTAATCGTCCTTTCACATCTTTATTCATCAAACTGTCCATCAGCTGTTGGAAAACGAAGTAACCTTTAGCGATAGCAATTTCTAAGTCTGCCTTTTCATGATGAAAGGAGATGATGTAGTCCCTAATCACACCACGAAGACTTTGTCGATGAAAACGTAGTGAACAAAATTCATTCGTAAACTTCTGTCATCTTTCTTCCTTTCACTTCGGAGACATAGCATGAATGACATTCAGGTGTAACATGGCACGCTGATTCCAAATCTGGTCTCTGTTTTCCCGTCCGAGGCTTGCTTCACCCGCTAGAGCGATTTTCATAAACATTCTAACTCTGTCGTTTTTCGCCAAGGTCCAAAATTTTCAATAACGTCTCACCTCTAGACGAAGGCAGATACGAACAAGCCATGTTTTTCACTGAATTTGTCTCACTCCCAGCTTTCAAACGAGCTATTGCACGACTTTCTACGATGTCTACAACCAAAGTTAGAAGATCGCTGCCAAGGGGGGGGGTCAGAACTTTTTCTCTCCGATTGAGTTGGGAAGAAGTTCCTAGACCCAACTTTGACCAAAACGTCCGAATTTGCACTCCGTTTTCCCATCCGAGGCCTCCTTCTGCCCGAGAAACGACTTTTCTCATCCCAAAACCACCAACACCTGCCTTTTCCAACTCTGACGTTTTCCTGCCATTTTCCTCCCTAAACCCAGGAAAATTAGTCCAAACTGAGCTTTCCACTACATTTTTCTCATTCTCAGCTTTCAAATGAGCTATTGCACGACTAACACCAAAGTTGGAAGATCGTTGCCGAGGGGGGGGGGGAGGTCTTCAAAACTTTTTCTCTCCAATGTCGCTGGAAACATCCTTCCTAACCCAAAATTTCACGTAGAGTCCGAATCTGGCCTCCGTTTTCTCATCCGAGGTCTCCTTCATGTCGAAACATGGACTTTCTCATCCTAAAACCACCAACACCCGCCCTTTCCTCACTCTATCCCTCACACATCACCTTCCTTCCCACCCCTTGCCTCAGCACTCCTCCTACGTTCCTTCCTTCCAGAGGTGGGGGACCCGTTTCTTCCTCTCGGACCCATCCTTTCATCACATCCTTGAGGCTCTCCCTCACATTCCTTCCAGAGGGGGGGCTGAGTCAGCATGATGACTCAGCATTTCACATTTTGGAATTGAATTTGGCACGGGGTTACTACTAACATAGTTCCTAACGTTACAGCAATTTTCAAGATGTATTTGATAAACCGATCAGTAGCTCTTGTGTACCTGTTTCTCCCGATCCTATTATAAGAATTGAACGAAACACTCAACCTTATCAAGCTAAAGTCAGCCGGTTTTCACCTCAAGATGAAGAGATCATTAAGTCCCAAGTTGATGAATTATTGAAACAAGGGGTAGTAACGCGTTCGATGTCGGCATGGAGACACATGCCCATAGTCGTACCTAAACGGATAGGGGGACATCGTTTAGCTATAGATTACAGACCAGTAAATTCCTCTACAATCCCTGACGCTTTTCCAATTCCAAATGGTCAAGATCTGCCGCAGAACCTTGAAGTATGCAAAGTGTTTTCGTCCCTAGATTTTACTCCATTCTATTATCAACTACCTCTTTCAAAGGAAGATAGAGAGAAAACTGCATTTTTTGCTGCGGGTGAGTTGTATGAGCTCAAACGCTCCCCGATTGGATTAAAAAACGCTGTAAGCTACTGTTGCAGAACGATGAAAGACATATTTCGGGGAATTAAAGGATTATCTATTTATTTAGATGATTTGCTGATCCACGCGAGAACGAAAGAAGAACATGATGAAATCCTAAGTCTTTGTGTTGACCCGCATTCGGAAAAACAACATATCCTTGAATTTAAAGAAATGTAAGCTTTACCAGTCTACGGTCTCGTTTTTGGGCCATGTTATTTCAAAAGGGAAAATTTTATCCGATGCTGAAAGAACCAATTCCATCTTGACTTTTCCGACACCTGCAACTGGTCAGCAACTTCAAAGGTTTCTTGGTATGGCGAATTATTTCAGGAACTATATCAAAGATTACGCTGAAATAACGAAAGAAGTGTACACTATGTCATTAGAAAAATCATTAACGTGGTCTGACAGCACTTTGAAATCTTTCAACCATGTGAAAGAAAAACTGTCCAGTTCAATTCTTGCTTTACCATCACCAGATGAAAGTCTTTCGCTACAGGTTGATGCATCCAACGATTGTATAGGAGCTTGTCTTTTGACCGATTCAGGTCAACCGGTTTCTTTTGCATCTAAGAAGTTAAGTGATGCTGAAACTAGGTGGAGCACAATTGATAAAGAAGCTTACGCCATAATTTGGAGCATTCAAAAGTTCAGAAATTTTTTTGTTGAGTCGACGATTTCTCGTTTATAGTGATCATCGACCATTACAGTATCTGTTTTCGAACGGTAAAGTGAGTCAAAAAGTTCAACGTTGGAGAGTAGCTGTTAGTGAATTCGCCTTCGATGTTAAATACCTTCAAGGCTCCGACAATGTAGTTGCTGACTCTCTTTCTAGAATGAATATGATTGCGGAAGTTGATGAAAATCTAGATTAAATCTACGTGACTCCGAAATCCTTAGTGCACAGAAGAATAATGACGAATTCCGGAAACTTTTTCATTCGATATCGAGAAATGATTTTCAGAACAAGACAGGCATTACAAATAGCTTATGGTCACTTCGTAAACAGTTGTGTATTAAAAATGAGTTAATCTGCTTTGGTGAACGAATATTGATCCCATCATCATTAAAAGCAAAGATTCTAACATCAGCCCATTATGGCCATCAGGGTATTGATAGCATGCACGAGAAGTTGTTGAAATCTTATTTTTGGCCCGGTTTGAAGTCAGATGTTTCTCAGTTTTGTAAAAGTTGTCGAGTATGTTCGCTTGTTAAACCGAAATATATAAATGGTCATCTCAAACCTTATAACCAGGAATGGAGGTAAAGTGACAGTCATGCTTGTCATCCAGCCATGTTTCTGTGCATGCAAAAACATCAATTTTCAAGGAGGGACAGTTTAGGGTAGCTGACTTCATCTATCTTCAATACAACGGAGCGAACATTTGAGCAAAGGATGCTGGGGTAGCATTAGTCAACATTCGAGTTCTTGGGGTGTCGGGAACGTGTTAAAAGCGTTGATGAAAAACCTTCACTTCTCCTCTCAACATGACCCGCCCCCGATAGATGACAACGTCTTCTCCTTCGTCTTTCCTCTTCCTCCATTCTTTCGTTACGACTTGATTTTCTTGACGTTGCTGTGACGTCATATCAGGGTTTATAAATACAGTCTTGTATCTATCACATTTGCGGAGTTGCTTGGCATTTCGCAGAATCTGGGATTTGACATCAACATTGGAGCACTCGACCTTCAAAAGTCTTGGTCTTTCACCGCCTTGCTTGCCAATTCGCCTGGAAGATTTCACAATATTTTGATCAGTAATTCCAATTTCACTGAACAGTTTTCCAATGGATAATGCATCATGCTGGTTTCTCGTTTCATGAGAGCCAGAGGAAAGCTCAGCAAGACCGGATATGACAATATTGGATCTCCTAGCCAAACGCTGAGTGATCTCATTCAAATCAGTCTGAGTACTGTCGATATCACCATTACATCGCAAACTTTCAAATTTGCATTTCAGTTCATCATAATTCGTTTGCAGTTCGTTTTGCTTTTCAGCAAGCTTCGATATTTGAGCCATTAACGGCGATATGGTCTCTGACAGTTTTTCTTCCAGTAACTCAGAAAAGGCTGTCAGAGAAATCGACTTGGCTCCATCTTTACGCAGGTTGATTACTGCATTTATGAGGTCTTGCTTTGTAAAAGTGTTCTTCTTGGACATCAATTCTGAATCAGACATAATGAGCAATGTATCAATATCCATGATGCAATAATTTAGCCAACGAATGCAAAAAGCGAATTGTATCAAAAATGTTCCTGCAGGGGTTCGAACACAGACCGTCCAAATCAACTTCCAGAAACGATGGCACACGACCAGACGCTAACTGTCAACCACGTAAGTTATTGGAACCGCTTGATCGGAGATAACAGAACCAGTGTGCAGTGCGTGTACGATCAGCTATTGTGACTTCAGCGGTTACAACATTTACGAACAACGTCATGGAAAAGAAAATCACTGACACTGAATGTGAGCACTGATCAATCTGCCACAAAACGGCGACGGCGATGATATTTGATGATATACGAATATGAAACACTGATAGAGTTGTAGACAAGGTGATGCCAATTCCGACGATAGTTTCACGAACCAAAATGATGCGAGAAAACACGCTAGAACGTCCAACAGTTGACCAAATGCAAGAGCGCCACACACGCACGACCAGCCAGCAAGACAGCAAGATCAAATGGTAATATGGCAATATTACTATCTATGGTAATATGTTAGCAGATTGTGCCATTTCATTAACATTACATGTTCCAATGCTTCCCTTCTAGTCAAACAAAAGAAGAAACGACCTGTTTAATTCTGTGCTTTCAACACATTAGCAGGTAGGTTGCAACCACAGAATTAGATTGTTTAATCGTATCACTTTGCTAGAAGTGCAAACTGAATCAAACAGATGGCACATGTAGGAACTTAATAAGTGGGCAAAGAGAAATTTTTAATACCTTACAGAGATAGGAAAAATAGTCGTGCGTCGCTTGCGGATTGCTCTGAATTCCTTTAAAATGCTCAGATCGCCACGACTCCTTCAGATTCGAAGAATTCAGATCATTGCGCAAAAGTTTTCTCGATGATGTTGGTCCTTCGGATCATTTTAAAAAAAGCAGGCGCACGAAAAAACGTTCACAAACTTCTCTTTAGAACTTGAGATCGTCTGTGTATCTTTGCTGTGTGATCCGGTTGATAACAGTCACTGAAACTTTGCACAATTTAGCGTGTTTAATGTTGAACTGGCTGCTCATTGTTCGATTGCTATGGTAATTAGTCAGGAGAGTGTGCCATTTCATTTACGCTACATGTTCCAATGCTTCCCTTCTAGTCAAACAGAAAAAGAGACGAGCTGTCTAATTCTGTGGTTACAACATTCCTTTTTTGGATGGAAAGACTTCTTGCAGATATTACAGTATATCGGATCAGTATCAATTAGACCATTACAATGGAAGCACATGGACACTGCTTTTGTGACGTCATTACTGTTCTTACGAGAATTGACTGCCATGAGAGTAGAATTTGCACCTAAGTGAGTGGATATCAACGAATAAGTTGGGAATATGAAATATCAGGAATTACAGGTAAACGATTGACTTTGGGATCAGACCAGTCAAATAATTGAATCACCGACAATCGTGCGAGCTGAATGATATCAAAATTGTAGGGATTGAGATCTTTATAGTAATGCAGTGTTAACAAATGAATTGACGATCACAGAGAACCAAGTCGCACGTCCGTCACCAGCGAAGACCAGCTAGCGATAACTTTGGGAAGGCAAAGTATCTATTGTTTGGTAGTTATTTGCAATTAATTGACAGGTTTATTGTTTGATGGATTTCTAATGTCATTGAAATCAGGGATGCAAAGTCGGAGTCCTATCAAATCATAGGACTCCGGACTCCGGCCTATAACTAGACCCGAAGTATAATACAAACAAATTATTTATCTTCGTGCGTAGCTGTCACTGTCTTGATGTCAACTTTCTCCGTCAAACAAAAGTACAGAGACACTGCTGCATGCAGAGCTTGTAATAGTTGAGGGAATGAACCGTGATAGCGAAAAAAAGGACTGTCTTTTCACTCGGTGATTTAATTAATAGAGAAGACAAGCCTTCCTAGCTTCGATCACACCTATACGCACCAAAGGTCACATCAGAGACAAAAATGAAATACTAGTTTGTTTGATAACACAACCTCCTACCCTCACATTTATCGTGTGTGATGTCTCCTCCAAAGCGCATATTAAAATCGAAAGTGTACTCATATTTTTAGAAGGAGGGATTTTCCTGCCTGGTAGAGACTGGAGAAAACCTGTATGAAGCAGACATAAACAAGATGGGAGGAGCCTAGTCGCATGCATCCAACTTAAAGCGACACTTGATGAACTTTCATCGAAAATGATTGATAATTGATGCAGCAATGATCGCTTAAGATAGGTTCAGGTAAGCCTATAATGATCTATAATGACGTAGGTTGCCATTTTTTTATAAAACGACTAGGCTATATATCCTGGCCCCCCGGAGTCGGAGTCCTATCAACCCCCGAGTCGGAGTCCTATCAAAATGGTAGGACTCCGTATCTCTGATTGAGATATTGCTGATCATGTACGTATGATGACGGAATTTGGCATGGAGACGAGCTGAACTAGCATTTACGAGTAATTCGAATGTCATTACCAATATAGATCCATTGAATATAAACTTTATGAATCAGATTTAAGGCAATAAGAATTCTAATTTGACATCGATTTACACTTAGATAGAAAGAGCATTATAATCTTACTTCAGATGAATTCTGAAAGCATTAGAACTAATCACTTGATTAAAAGTTCAGATTTACAATTAGCAAGTTATTGAAAGTTTCGACGGGCATTCATTAGTTTAAATTTAAAGTTACTTTAGATATGCTACTTGATGCAGCATTTAGTATGACTAGGCCTACATGTCTTACAGAGCACAGGCGATTTTTAATAAGTAAATTTATCTCCACAATTATATTTCGATGTTGGGCTTTATTGTAACATAAATAAAAGTATTTAAGACATTCATTTACTTGAGAGCAATGAACAATGACTGTGCAAGTTGCAGAAGTTAAAGCAGGGTTTCCGCGGCCCTTGAAAACCCTTGAATTTTGAAAAAACAAATTCAAGTGCTTGAATATCCTTGATTTAACCTTATTGTCGAAATCAAATACTATGCGACGAAGAGCCAGCGAGAAAAAGGAAGAGCTCTCTTCTATCAATGTCGAACTCAATAAACTGACATATGTATGATTCACGATTACTTAGCTTTCATCTGATTGGTAATTATCTACGAGCGGCATTTGTTATCAATCTTAATTGTCACGAAATTAATCAGAACCATAGAGTAGGTATATTAGGTAGAGTGGTAACTCCGCATTTATTAATACCAATGTGTATACACTATCGATTTTATTAAATGAACTCAAGGGGAGATACAGGTGGTATTGTTACTAAATGTGAGATATGCAAATCTTTGCAGTTTTGCAGAAATTGCAACGGAATTGAATGATCATGATTGTAATGCAGAAGGAATAATGGTAGTTCACAGATTCTCATGACAGCCTTGGAGATTTAATGTTTGTTAAATTAGCAATTTGATGGGTTCCTATTACTTTACTGATGAACCTGAAGGCTATATTCTTACGTGTGATCATATGACAGGCAATCTGCCACTGGCAGAGCAAAATGACATAATCAAAGACAATTATTTCAATTAACTTTCAAAGATGTAAATGGGTCCGCATCACTATTCAGATTCAAAGAATGAGACATGAATTTAATGAATCATTCATTTGGCGATGAAAATAGAATTAAAAACAATCAATTTCAGCCAAGAAAGCTCAATAAGATCTCGACTTTTTCATGAAGACTTCCATTGTAATACAGACCATGAAATTTCCTTGATAATCAGCTTAATTTCCGTTTAGTTAGGATGCTTACTAGCAAATATTCATTCCTTTTGATATCTAACTTGCTTCATACTACTTATATAAGAGAGTCATCTGGGTAGTATATAAATTGGCAAATTTGGACTTTTTTCAAAAGTCCTCAAATAATTTTTTGGACCACGGGAAAGTAATCTCCGCAAAAAACTGAATCTTTTCATATAAAAATTTTCACTGTATACAGATACTTTTTTGAGTCAACACTCTACCTGCATATCCCTACTCTATGATCAGAACTTTTTTTATCAATTTTTTTCTTCATAAAAATTATTAGTCCTGAACTGTATTGTTATGATCTGAGATCTTTTTAGAGTTCATTAAAAAGTTGTATCCACTGAGTTATTTTCGCACTGTCATTCACATGTACTAGACTTGCTTAAGTCAAAATAGTTTTCTCATTTGAGTGCAAGGATTATACATGTATTAGCAGGTATTATTTAAACAGGTATTATACCTGTTTATGTATTATAACGGTAAATGGTAACTAACGAGATAACACATTTGTTTTATTAACTTGCAATTGTCCCGTATTGCATACCTGTTGCCGTCAAGTCGGCTACGACGTCTAACCAATATGACAAATCATCTCTCGCGGTGCCTGCTGGCTGCCTCATAGATCTTTGGCTGAATGTTCAAGTATTTAACATATATTTCAATTGATTTTCTACTCATTTTGAAATTTAGAAGTCATCTAATTAATCATGCAGAATGTATTTCAACACTTATGTATAAGAAATCTCAAATTTACGTGACCCTTGAAAATCATTAATTTTGCCCTTGAAACCCCTTGATTTTTTGTTCGGAAAGCCGCGGGAATCCTGTAAAAGATACAGAGTAAAAAATTTAAAATGGAATCACAAAAGCTAGAAATCATCAAATCATTGTCCTACTAAGTTGATTTAAAACAATCCTTAAAGATAAAAAAGGCACTTAGCATTAGTATTTAAGCCACTCATTGTTCAGCTGTAAGTCTTGCATGAGGCACGTGTAAGGGTTCATAAGTCGAATTCTTTAATATGAAATTAAAGAAACAACATCTACAATCCATTGATGTGGTAGTCAAGAAAATAGTGTTGCAGATCAATACCCAGCAATCAATAGATAATTGATTGATATGGAGTAATTCCAATCAATTGATTGTTGACCCTGAATAATTTTCTCTCGCCGCTATTATTACTTTTCGATATCTATGTGCAATTTAATTGCAATTAGCTGATTACTGAGCCTGAACAATTGCATTAGTGTATTGACTCTCACAACTACTAAAATTAATTGACTGCTATGTGCAATTTAGTCGCAATCAATAGATTGCTGTGCAGAATTTAATTGCAATTGATTTATTGTTGACCCTGAATAATTGCAATTGATTGCCTCTCACGTCAGCTAAAATTGTTGAATTGCTATGAGCAATATGATTGCATTTAATTTTTAACACACCCTGTATTTTTTGTAACACAGTTACTCAGTGGCGTAGCGTGTATAGTATTCACAGTATTCGCTGAATACCTATCTATTTTCTGTATAAAGTTGTGAATTGATTCCATCGATTTTAATGATACGAGTAATTAGTAAACTGTTTTGTGGCTTAGTAATTCGGTTTGATTCCAAAGTAGCTATTGTAATAAGCAACGATATCAATCAGCATTAATTTTGATTCCACTTCTTGTTTCATGGACGTCTCCTCTAACATCTAGCAACAATGACACTTATGCGTATAAAGTGCGTTATCGAAAGATTCCTTAATTATCGGCAGCGTGTCGACGCTTATACTATCAGCTTCAATGCTACAAGCATGAGGCTACTATTCAACCTGGCGGGCTGAATAACATGGTCGGGATAGAGAATGCGGGGCAATTGGGCAGCAGCTGTTTTGCCATCATTCGTGTAATCATGGAATTATACGCAGTTATACAGAGACAAATGCAGAACCGCTGGGGATGCCTTATCATATCCTCTATTCAACCAAGGAATTTGAATAGTGTTGTTGAAATAGGGCAACTTTCAGTTGATTCAGATGCTTTTTGAAACTTTTGGTGTGAAATTTCAGATAGTTTGGAGTGCTTGAAAACATAAAAGAAATTGATAGGACATGTGATTCAAAAGTAATTGAAAAAATCTGTTTATCGAACTTTCATCAAAACAAAATTTCTATGATTTTGATGAATTTTGTAAAATGAAGTAGCGTTGTCGTGATGATCCACGCTTGTATGTGTTCAATGTTTGGATTATAATCATGGAATTCCTCATAAGCAAGCTATCATTTAATTTTTTCAATTTGTTGATGTGTAGTGTTTTTGATGTGCAACACTGTGCATGCATCAATATAAAATGTTTGCGGAGCATAATTTGATTAAAGGCGAAGTTTTGCACAGGTCCGTGTACAGTAGGCTACATTATATATAATTAATTGTCTTGTATGTAAAAATTTGCATATGAATAGATTGAAGTAATGTATGTGGGTCACCCTATAGGCCTATTCAGTTTTTCCTCGAATACCTTTTTCAAAACGGCACCCTACGCCGCTGCAGTTACTTCAAGCAACATGACGAAACTCCCAAAATAGCTGCAGATGATGTCCGCTCAAGTTCAAGGTGGCCTCGTGGCTTTCCTCGTGAATCTGATAGTAGTGCATAATGGCTCCATACAGCAACGTAAGCAATATATTTTGCTTGGCGCATTCGCTCTGTTATTGCTATAACTGGAGATGTTTTTCATCCCTGTACATGTCTAGTCAATGTCCTTAACAGACCATTTTAGATGTTCTGACCTTCTGTGAAGGGTTAGGTATTATGTAATCAACATGTTAGGGATTTCTCGCGTGAAACTTTGGCACGTGGAATAACATGAGGTGTAATGAAGTTTTGGCTCTACTGTACATGAATTCAGTTGTCCGAAAGTGCAACGTGTAATTTACAAAATTGCTGTCCTGACATTTCAGATAAATGTCCGCAACTTGCTAGGAAAGTAATTACAACCCAATCGTCTGCGGTAGTTACACACGCTGTAGTGCTGATCAAAGTGGTCTCATCTAGCTTTAGACGAAGAATATCCGAGAAAAGTGAAATGAGTCATTTTGATTGGAACAATTAAATGCATGTATTGAGTTGCATCCTCAGTTGGAAAATGGGAATATCCATTAGAATCCATTAGAATCCAAAACTGCCATTTCATCCAATATCAGGAATCAGCAGCAAGCCTAGTTCACATCTCTCAACATCGACACACCTCCCTGTTTAAAGTTGCCGTCATGCCCGATAAGTTTGAGATTTTCAATCAGGAGGTTAGTGAAATCTCGACGGACATTCATTAAATATTACCTTTAACAAACTACTGGCAAATCACTTAAGTTAGTGAACCCAGTGGTGGCGCCAGGGTCCTAGAGCTGGGGGGTTCCATGGAAGCGTTGTGCCAACGGTTTTAACCGAGGTGCCGACAGGCTATACAGGCTAATTACTGTAGTCTATGAACAGCTATGCCTACGTGGGCTATACATGCACATGTCAATTGTGTAATTGAGTTGTAAATGTGCAATTTTTGCACACACAAAAAATTGTGCAATCGATGCACACTTTGTTATGTACCTACACATATGTCCGATTTCTTCTTTCAGACAATTTACATGTTAACTGTCACCGAAAATGTGTTCCTATACCTGCGATTTATTTAATTACTAATAACGAATATAACTATGATTTTCTTTCAAAATCTTACGTAATGCATGTATGTCAACTTGAGAATTTTGAAACAAATGCCTGTTGGCTTACCTCGTGTACATTGCATAAGAGCAGGTAGCAAGTTTTGTACCGGTTTGTTAAATTCTTCTTGCGTGAACAATTAAAATTCATAAATAAGTGGCTGTGAACTAAAAGCATCTTCGCTTGCTAAACGCTACGTGTTGTATAAATACGAGGATGCTTTGACTCATGTAGCGTGCGTGATGATGACCTTCATCATGCATTCTATCTTCTGAGAGTTCTCGATTACACCATAAAAGCTATCAACTATGTCAATCGATTTGATGTTAATGCATGCATGCAACTCAAATAATCAGAGCCTATGTAGGAACTTTATGCATTTGTTTTCCAAATTCAATTTGAGAAAAAAATGGTATATAGAGAAGATATTAGAATTTTAATTATGTACAAATGGTGAGGACAAGGAAGTACCGCATGCATATTTTCATAAAACTTTGAAAGACATGGGATGTACATGTACTTTTCCTAACGTGTTAGGACACGATTTCCAAGAAACAATATCATTTATTTACAAAAGCAAATGGATAGAGCTTGCAAGTTATAACTTCATTTAAATCAATATTGGGCCTACATTTACAAACGATACGAGCAAAAACTGAAATGTGATAGGTCTACAAAAGTAATTGCTATTCGTGATACTACATAAATAGAGAATATGACACTAAGGACATTGATCAATACCTATCACTTACATCAGAACGAAGTTGAGATGGCACGTACCAAGCAAACTGCACGAAACTCCACTGGCGGCAAAGCCCCACGTAAGCAGTTGGCCACTAAGGCTGCCCGCAAGAGCGCCACAGCCACCGGCGGTGTGAAGAAACCTCATCGTTACAGGCCCGGAACTGTCGCCCTTCGGGAAATCAGAAGGTACCAGAAGAGCACTGAACTCTTGATCCGCAAGTTGCCCTTCCAGCGACTTGTCCGTGAAATCGCACAGGACTTCAAGACCGATCTGCGATTCCAGAGCTCCGCTGTCTCTGCCCTCCAAGAAGCATCTGAAGCTTACTTGGTCGGTCTCTTCGAGGACACCAACTTGTGCGCCATCCACGCTAAGCGGATGACCATCATGCCCAAGGACATCCAACTTGCCCGCCGTATTCGCGGAGAACGAGCTTAAAAGAAAACATCTGATGTGAACGCTATATTGTGACTGATAAACATGCTATCTTGAGATCTGCAAAATTTCTTCGCCATTCTCAATTTTCCAACGTATATATTAACATCGATAGAACACCTTTCCAGCAAAACCGCTTTCATCAACTGAGACAGGAATTGATCTCACGTCGTAACAAAGGTGAAAATGTGATCATCTACCGTGATAGGGTCTGCTCGAAAGACGAAGCAAAAGCGCCAAAAAACTTTCTATAAATGTTTCAACATATGGAGCTTTTTTTCCGACTATGTTATTGCTGAATGCCTGATCGATTTTTTATAAACTTGATGAACTTTTTGCATTAATTGCTTTGAAAAGGCCTATGGCTATTGCAGTGACAGAATCATGGCTCCACTCTGCTATCACAGATGATTTATTGAGATTGAACAATTATTTTTTTTTGCGTAAAGACCGCAAAGATAGAAAGGGTGGTGGTGTCTGTTATTGGATACACCAGAGTTGCAATTTCTCCTGTCATGTAACTGATATTAACTGCCCCTTCTACCATTGAAGTTTAATCCTATGAGCTAATTGACATAAACACCTTTGTTTTTCTGTGCTACATGCCACCTAATCTTTTGAAAAGTGACCACGTACTCGTTGCTGATTATATCATCAGTGTAGTTGATGAGCATCTATGTAAACATCCTGAAAGACAATTGATATTTTGTGGTGATTTTAATAATTTTGATGACACCTTTTTCTCCGATTACTTCAATTGTGTGGAAACCATTCAAAATTCCACTAGAGGTGATTCATGTTTAGATCGTATTTGGGTCTCTCGCACGATTTGCGAACAGTATGAAATTGTTTCTGAAATAGGTCCACCATTGAAGACCTCTGATCACAACTGTGTGTTGCTCACTGCAAAGAAGGCATCTAAGGCGAATATCAGGAGGATAAAAAACGTCTATGACTTTAGAAGGTCTCACATTTCTGCGTTTCTAAATAACTTATCATGTGCCAATTTTTCGTCCATTTATCAGGCAGACTCAGTAAACGAGAAGTGTGAAAGGTTCTATGAATTGATGATGGATGCTGTTCAACATATTCCTAGAAAGTGCATCGTTCTCTCCTCCTCTGATAAACTTTGAATGACCCCAGTTTTAAAGACACTGATAAACGACCGCTGGAAAGCCTACAGAAGGAAACAATGGAACGTTTACAATCACCTAAAGACAAAAGTGAGAACAGAAGTTAAGAAAGCAAAAGATGTGTGGACCAAAGCTAGCCTAAGAAAAAGTCGAAGTATTTGGAGTTTAGTCAACGATATCCGCGGCCGAAAACCCCCCGCGTCTTTGAACAGCCTCTCTTCAGGAGTGTATGAAAGTCATCAGATTCTTTCCAATTCCTTTAAAGAAAATTTCAAATCTCTCCCAGACGAAGCCCCTTTGAATTTCGATGATCAAAAATGGAATTGTTTGATAACGTCAGAGAATGTATTTCATCACCTCTGTAGCATCAACGACAGAAAATCAAATGGAACTGATCCACTTCCCCCTCGTCTATTAAGAGAAAGCGCTTACTTGATTTGCGATGTTGTCCGCCACATTTTTGAGAGTTCAGTCCACAGTCGAGTCTTTCCAGACTGTTGGAAAACTGCTTTAATTTGCCCTATTCCAAAGAGAACGAAACCAAGCCTTGCAGATTACAGACCACTATCTCTCCTTCCTGCCCTAAGCAAGATATTTGAAAAAATTGTTTTCAGCACAATGAAAAATAGCTTACTGAATCTCTACGGCAGTGAGCAGCACGCCTTCCGACCCCTGGGCTCAACCTTGACAGCTCTTGTACATACGCAGGATGTTACAACAGGATTTATGGACCAACCTTCCACCGTCGGCGTTCGCCTAACAAGCATCGATCTATCCAAGGCCTTCGATAAAATACACCATAGTAGACTAATCAACGATTTCTCCAAGCGTGGAATAAATCATGGGTTCTTAATTTGGTTGCTATCGTATGTCACTGACAGACAGCAACCGGTAAAGTCAAATGATTTACTTAATGAACATCTGGGCTGCCTCAGGGAAGTGTCCTGGCTCCATATCTGTTCGGCGCCTTTTTTGAATCCCTACAAGTCTCTTCAGAAAATGCAAAGATAGTGAAATACGCAGATGACTTAAATTTGATTGAAAGAGTTTATCAGTCTCCCACGCCCTCCAATTTGTCAACTATTCAATCTTGGGTGGACGAAAAGTACATGGTCATCAGCAAATCGAAAAGCAAGCAAATAATTTTCAAATGCTCTCTCAATTTTTTACCGTGCCAATTATACCTGATATGAAGATAGTGAAAGTCCTAAAAATTCTTGGTGTCATCTGGTCTGATAATTTAAGCTGGGACGAGCATTTTAAATCAGTTTCGAAAATATGTTCACAAAGACTTTATGTCATTCGTCGACAAAAGCCTTATCTATCCAAAAGTCAGCTTGTTGAAGTATATAGCGCAATTATCTCATCTGTGTTAACGTATGCTGCTCCCATTTTTTGTCACCGAACTCAAAGTGTACAATCTAAGATTCGTCGCATTACGAAACGTGCTCACCATATTATCTGCGGATTCAAATGTAAGTGTAACATATTGTGCGATATTGATGACCTGTTTAGCAAGTTAATTTTTTCTTTTTTGCTGAAATGTGAAAACCCACTTCATCCTTTGAGAGAAATTGTTCCTCGTCGTCTACATTTTTCAAGACACTTTGCAATAGACGCTTTTCGCACCGCAAGAAGAAGCAACGCATTTTTTATAAAAGCTTGTCTTGACTACAATATGTCCTTCCAACGCTGACATTGAACTCTTGAGTAACTGTAACTGTAGGCCCCTATTTGTATGTAAATGTCACACTTTACTCTCCGTTATTTGTATTAGCATTTGTATTGAATGATTTTTATTTTTCATGAAATATATACACTTCACTACTACTGCTACTACTTAGGAACTACAACCTTGAGCTTAACTACAAAGCATTTTGTATGACTGACCATGTGACTGCATGGGATGCAGACTATTTGCCTACACAGATGTTAGGTTATATGACTACCCATACTGTAGGTTACACTGCATGTATATCTCAATGTATTATGTGACTTCTGTATTTCGCAATAGTAAAAGGGATTTTCAGTCAAAAAGATGCAAATTTTTCTTGAGTATTTTCTTGAGCAATCCAAGTCAATATCTGATGCAACGATTTGTAGCTGTACTCTCTATTATTGTAATGCAAAATATAGGTGGTGGAGGCCGAATACCGACAGTGGCCCTGCCGACGGGGTGTCCAATAACTTTCTTAGGGGCCTGTGCCCCCCCACCAAGAACCCCCGTAGTGCCACCCCTGAGTGAACCTGAAATAATTAATAAATGCTGCTTCTTTCAAACGCAATGTAAATAGAATAATTAAATATTGATTCTGTTCCCATTTTTCAACTGAGGACATAGCTGAATATTTAATTATTTTATTTACATTGTGTTTACGAAGCGGCAGCATATAGTAATGATTCCAGGTGCACTAACTTCGGTGATTTGCCAGTAGTGTGCTAAAGGTAATATAAAAAAATGTCCGTCGAAATTTCACTAACTTGCTAGCTGCAAATCTCCAGTTATTTTGAGTTTGCAATAAAATACCTTAATTCGTGTGTGAATGGTTCGAGCGCTTTTGATTGACGCAAGGAATGGAATCAGTTTTAAAGCTCATGAACGGCTCATGAAACCGGAGAAGTCAACAAGTGTGAAGATTAATTGATTATAATTAATTTCACACCTATTATTTAATATACGAGTATACAGTATGTCGCGGATATTTTGATGTTTTCTGTACAACAGCATTTCGCTTGAGGTTTTCTGCATATGCTGCACATGTGCCTGCTAGTAATGGGAAAAAGACCGTTCCAGGACACCATAAAATCAAAAAAATTGGTATCTTTAAAAACGACATAAATTCATGAATTTAGACCCTTTTTCAGGTTTTTAAGACCTAAATACATGAATTTAGACCGTTCCAGGACACCATAAAATCAAAAAAATTAGTACTTTTAAAAGCGACATAAATTTATGAATTTAGTCCCTTTTTCAGGTTTTTAAGACCTAAATTCATGAATTTAGTCCATTCAAAAAGTACCATTTTTTCAAAAAATGGCATTTTTAAAAACGACATAAATTCATGAATTTGAACCCTTTTTCAGGTTATGAAGACCTAAATTCATAAATCGGCTAAAGCCAGAGGAGCTTCGCTCCGATTTGGGCGTTTTTAAAAATACCCAATTTTTCAAATTTTTCAAAATCTCAAATTTGAGAATTACAATCGGGCGAAGCCCTAGAACCTTCGGTTCGATTTTCACCCCCAAAATCATGACCGTTCCAGGACACTAAAAATTATAAAAGTTAAGAATCTCAAATTTGAGAATTACAATCGGGCGAAGCCCTAGAACCTTCGGTTCGATTTTCACCCCCGCCAAAATCATGACCGTTCTAGGACACCGAAAATTAGTATTTTTAAAAACGTCTTTTAAATCCATTTTTCAGGTTTTTAAAATATATCATGTGACTAAAAATATTTCTTTAAACATGGAAGAAACAAAAATGGAAGAAACAAAAGTGGAAGGAACTTCAGAAATGGAAGGAACCTCAAGAATATATCCTTCGTTATCATATGAACGTAGTTCTACTTTAATGGACATTGAAAAGATTAACATTGAAAAAATGAATAAAGAAAAACACAAAGATAGAGTTAGGTATATGAAAGATAAGGAATCTCAATTATTATTAAGATTAGAGCATTATAAAAAATTAAGAAAGAGATGGACTAAAGTTAAGAATGTAACACAAGGAATTGGCATATTCTTTACAATAAGTTTGGGTGCTTTAACAATTGTTATATCTTCAGGTGTTTTAGTAATTCCAGTAGTTGCTACAGCTTTAACAGGTACGGGTGTTTTTGCAACTTCACTTGTTACAATGTTAGATAAATCTTTAATAACTAAGAAACGAAAATCATTAAAAACTAAGCATTTACATATTAAAGAAGTCTATGATAAACTACATTACTACTTTCAAAGAGTATGTGATGATAATGTTATTACGTTAGATGAGATTGAAAAATTTGATCAAATAGCTAATGAAGTAAATCAAATATCATTTCAATTACAGTCAGAAAAAGTTGATGATAAGAATAAACAGGATGGCAAAATTTCGAGTGATGGTAAAATTTCTAATGAAGAAAATGACAAAATTTTTTTAGAAGAGCTAAAAACTTTAAGCGAAAATTTAAGCAAAACTTTATTAAACAAAACTTTATTAAACAAAACTTAAAACGAGAAAACTTTAACCGAGAAAACTTTAAACGAAAAGATGTCAAACAACAAAGCAATAAAAAAATAATTTGTTCAGTAAAATGTTTTTGCTGTATTCCAATGTTACCACAAAATTCAAATATTATATTTTAAAAATGAATAAAATTAGAGCTGATAATTATAAAAGAATAAAACAATTAGAAGAGTTAATAAAACAAAGAAATATTATGAAAGAAAATCATCTTCAACATAGAATGATAAAAGCTGGTATTCAATCTGATATGTTTGAAAAAATGCAGCAAACCGAGCAAGTAAAAACTGATTTTGAGAAAACTATGAAACCATTTAAAACTCTTGAAAAAGAAAGTACAAATAATGATAAACAAATTGATATAACAGATCCAGAGCACAAAACTGTATTAGATGACTATGGATTACTAGAATCAAACATTAATAAGAAATTACCAAAATCTATGCAATTTGAACATTCTATTTCATTTATAGATGGAAAAACAATACCTAGATTTTATCTCGGACAAAAAGAAATATTTCCACAACCTTTTCGAGGTATAATTTTTTCACCAGATAAATCTCCTTTTAATTTAGATAGAAATTTTGTTAATCTTTTAAGAGGAGCAGATTTAAATAATTATGCTGTAGAAGATCTCATAAAATATAAAGCTATGTTAGACAGAGTTGGTGCAGTAAAATCTCTTAGACGTTATAAACAATTAGAAAATTTATTATCAACGGGAGTTAAAGTAGGGAAAGGTTTATCTGAAAAACAGAAAACTGAAACAACTGTATTTTTACCAGATGATCCACAAGAATTACTAAATAGATTAAATATTTTAATATCTGCAATAAAAGAAGGACATAATTCTAGTTTCAATGAAATTCATGCTATATTGAAAAGACTGTTAGAAAAGAAGATTCTAAATGAAGAGGATTATAAAAGTATAACCGGACATCTCTGATGTCCTCCAGGGCTTCGCCCGTAGCTGAAATATGTTGTTGTTTTTAATTTTTTATAAAAAAAATATTTCATAAAAAAATATTTATTTAATTTTTTTTAGTTTAAAAATGTGTTCAGCAGATTTAGACAAAATTAATAATCATTTAGAAAATTTGATAGAGATTTTGGGTTCATCAAAATTTAGTACGACGTTAAAAATTATAACAACTACTTCATCACACACTTGTAATTTAGAACCCATTCTACATTTGGAACAAAATAAAAATTATCAAATTGCATTGACTAGTTTCTCTACATTTAACACTATTCAAAACGTTATCAAAGATGTGAATGATCAATTTAGATATTCTACTGATAAAGGCAAAACATGGAAAATACTAACTTTTCTTCCTGGTTCTTACGAAGTTGAATCAATATCAAATGAAATTAAGAGACATTTAGGTATATCATTTAAAGATAAGAAACAATTACATTTTGCAGTTGAACCGGCAGTTAATAAATTTTCTCTTACTTTAGACGAAAATCATCAAGTTGATTTTAATCATGATAGATCATTGTCAAAGCTATTAGGATTTAATAAACAAACCTATAGTCAAGGTTATCATTTAGGTGAGAAGATTCCAAAAATAACTGAAATAAATTCAGTTGTTGTACATTGTGACATTATTGAAGGAGGATATATAAATGGTAAATTATCAAATTTAATATTCAGTTTTCCAGCTTTTACTGTACCCATTGGTTATAGATTAAATGTAATTCCACAAACATTAATATATTTTCCTATTACAAGAAAAACTATTAACAACATTGGCATTAGAATCACTGATGAAAAAGGACAAGAAATAAATTTTGGAGGTGAAGAGATTATGATAGATCTTTTGGTTCGGGAGGTATAAACTCCTACGCGAAGCTAGAGAAGTTTAATTTTCTTCTTCTTTAGAAACAAAAAATTAAAAAAATAAATTTTTTTATTAAAAAATGAGTGAAGTGCTACCATTAAATAAAAAAAAACTTAAATTTAATCATCATCCAAATTTATCTAATAAAGTTTTGTCAGTTATTTGTGGAAGATCAGGTTGCGGAAAAACGTATCTATTATTTAAAATTTTAACGACTCCAAATTTTTTGGATTATAACAATCTTATAATTTATACAACAACGGCAGAACAACCCGTCTATCAATTTTTAAAATATGGATTTGAAAATAATCTTAAAAAAACAGCAATTGCTTCATTTTTCAAAGAATATGAAAAATCTGAAGATGAAGAAGAAATAAGTTCGTGGTGTGAAGAAGCAGCAAAAAATAATCAGTTAGTAGAATCTAATAAAAATAACCATATAAAGATACAATTAATAGATGATAGTGGTAATATGCAAGATCCTAGTAAACTAGATAAAACAATGAAACATTGTGTAATTTTTGATGATTGTGTTAATGATAGAAATCAGTCAGTTCAGAGAAATTATTTCACAAGAGGTAGACATAATAACCGTAGTGTATTTTATTTAACACAAAGTATGTATTCATTAGACGGAAGTGTTATTAGAAAGAATGCAAATATATTTATACTATTTGAAATAAATGCAAGAAACTTAAGTGATTTGTTAAGAGATTTATGCGTAAGAAATAAAGATGAATTTAAACAATCGTGTAATAATGCTTGGTCAAAAGATTATGGCTTCATTACAATTAATATTGATAAAAAAATTCATGAAAGAGTTATCGAAAATATTTTCGCGGAGTGATAAAAATATACAAATATAGTGTTACAATATTTTTTTTATTTTATATACATATCAAATTTGTCTATCTTAGAAATTAGAAAATTAAAAAGGTTCAGTAGTTATTCCATCAGGTAAAATTTTTCTTTTATCATCAAATGGATCTAATGCTAATTTATGTTCTTCTTTTAAATACATGTTATGTTTTTTTGAATTAAGTCTATAATTACATGCTGTTTTTATTTCATTATTAAATAATGCATTTTTATAATCTTGAAATGTTATTTGATTAGCCACTGATGCCTTTGAAATTCCTTTTAATGTTTTATGTGTTTTAATATTATTAGTTGTATCATAACAATAACATTTAGATTTTAAAAATATAGCTTCTGTTATGAAATCTTCATTTCCTTCTAATTCATCTTTTACTTTACATAAATCAGAAGGATGAATGATATCTTTTATTTTATTAATTTCTTCATCAAGTGTAGAATTATACGGTATTGTTAATTCTAAGAAAATAGAATCGGTATCTGTAAAGTGTAATTTATAGTTTTTGCCATAAGCAGGTGCTAAATAATCATATATAAAACTATACATAAATAGTTTAGCTAATTCTAATATAGTGAAACCAATGAAATTAAACTTATCATGTTTTACAATGCTTCTTCTTAGATGAACAGCACAAAGTTCATCACTGAATCTAGTAGTTCTTTTATATGTAGGTTTCCTTGTTAAATTTTGAAATCTATCTCTATCATAAACTATTTCAATATTTTGTCTATTACGCACATTTTCTAAAGTCTTACCATAAAATGCATTATTCATTAATTTGAAGAAAACGTTTCCAAAATCATCTTTATTTCTTTTAGCTATTTTACGTTTTTCAATATTGAACTCTATATAATTTTTTAACCATTTAGATTTTCTATACTCTAGTTTTCGATGTATTTTGGTGAGAATCATGCCATGATCTAAATACCAATCTAGCATTCTTCCTTCAACAACATACTTTCCTTTATTACCTTGTGTTAACATAAGTTTTTTTGTTGGTCTGTATTTTTTCGGTATTATAGATTTTTGATAATCTGAAAAATCTTCTATATTGGGAATTTTGTTTTCTGGACAGAAAGGATAATATTTTGTTGCGTCTTTTATATAATCAGGATATACTAAATCAACTTCATATACATAACCAAAATTATTTTCACCATCATATGTTCTTTGATAATCTAGATCGGGCGAAGCCCTAGAACCTTCGGTTCGATTATTACACCATGTCATTTCACCTGTTGGTAATTCTTGTATCATGCAAGAAGAATATAAGCTATTAAAATCATAATATAACAAATAGTTTTCTCTCATGAATTCATCAATTGCTTTTTCACGTTCTACTCCTTCTTGTTTCGTTCGAAAAATTTCTAATATCTTTTCTTTTTCTTCTGGAGATAAAGGTTTCATTATTCCATATGTATGTGGATTTACTTTCTTATTATAACATTTAACATATCTATTACCTAAAACTGATGAAACTCCACCTCTAATTCCAGATTCAAAAAATAATAATTTATCATATGTATTTTCTTTATAATGTTTAAGTTTAACGGACTTTGTCCTAGAGCCATCGGCTTGAACACCAGTATGTTTTAATCCTGCTAACCATGTTAAACCTGGTGTAGAATAACAATAACATGGATCTATTCCGTAATATTCTAAACACATGTCACGAAAGTTTTCGAAAAGATCAGCTAGTATTAATACATCTATCTGAAGATATTTCATTGTATAATCATACATTGTTTTACAATTTAACTCTCTCCAATTCTTTTCAGCTTCTGCATAGTCTTCGTCTGATAATTGTGATTGTTTTAATGTTGATTTAAATTTATTTATTGGAGGAAGTTGTTCTTCTTCCATAATTTTATTCACAGAATTAAAATCAGTCTTCGACTGTGAACCACAGGTTTTATCTCCAGTTATATCAGTCTTCGACTGTGAGCCGCAGGCTATATACTCATACGGAAATATGCCTTTTAAAGGTTTTAAATTATATTTATTTAATATTTTACATTGTTCAGATTTCAAAGTTTTTCCCATAACATCTAATGAATAAGGAGTAAAAAATCTAAATGCATCTAAAATTCTAATACAACCTAATTGCATTGAAAAATATTCTTCTTCTTGTTTACATAGTACATTTATTTTTTGTTGTTGTAGTTTTTCAGATGAAAATAAATCTTTCATTACTAGATGGAAATCATATTTAGAACCATTATAGAAATATAAAGGAACAAAGTTATATTTAAATTTATTAGCATTAAGATTACAAGAATTATGTGCTGCACCTCTATATAATCCATTTAGATGATCATGATCTTTTACCTTGACGGCAGAGCCGTCGCTTCGCCTATCAAGATATCTACCTTTGCCATTTTTATAATTTTTTGTAAATTCTCTTCCACAGTAATAACATTTTGTTTCATTAATAAAATTTAATTTTTCTTTTTCTGTTAATGGCATCATCGGTATATTTGTTTCAAGCAATTGTGAAAAACGTCCTTGTAATTCTTCTACTTTCTTTGTAAACATTTCTGAACTATCTTCACCATAGTATTGAAAATATTCTGATTTAAATAATTCAGGATAATTTGAATGAATGTACATTCCCCAACATAATGGTTTTTGTTCAAATAAATATTTTTCTTTACTTTATTCAGGTGCACTTTTTTCAGGCGCACTTTTTTCATAATTACAAACCGAAGGTTCTAGGGCTTGGCCCGTACCATTTTCAGAATTATAATTTTCAGAATCGGGTGAAGCCCTGGAACTTTCCGTTTGATTTTGTGTCATATTAACATTATATGCTTCAAAATCACAATAAATAGTAAAGGGTACTTTATTTTTAAAATACCATTTATTATATTCTAAATAATCATCTTTTGGAAAAGTATTTTGAACTGCTTCGTTTTGTTGACAATTCTCCAAATGTCTATTCATTTCTTCTAAAGTTCTAAAACTTGTCATACATTGAAGACAAGGAAAATTTTTATTATCTGAAGTTTTTGTAAATATAGAAACATCTTTACACAATATAAGATGTCCCTGATAATATAATATATTCGCTTGTGCTGGTTGTTTTGACTGTTCTAGTTTTTCAAATTTATCTTGATATATTTCATGTGTTTCATTAATTTCTTTTGTAATATTAAATGTATTTTGATGATAATTTTGATTTAATATTTGTAGCTGATAAATATATTCTTTATCATATTGTTCTTTATATTGTTGTAGACATTTTTTTAAACATTCATTTAATCGGAGCGAAGCTCCTCTGGCTTTAGCCGATTCTTTATTTTCTTCATTTAATTTTTGAATTGTTTCTATCTTATTTTGATATTTATGACCATATTCTTGTACTAATATTTTTGTTTGTTGTTGATAATCTGTTTTACATTTTTGTAAACTTTTATTTAAATTTTCTAATTTTTGTTGATATTCTGAAGATAAAGATGAATATTTGTAATTATAATCATCAGTACGTCCTTTATAATTATTATGATTAATCATTATTGGTGATAGTGTTTTAACAAGTTCAAATTTTTCAGTACATATTATATTTCCTTGGTAAAAAATATTATGATGCATGTAATTTCCTCTATCATTATATACTATTTCTGATTGACATAAATTTTTATTATTCAAATAAAATTTTTTTGAATCTGAGTAAAGTGGAATAATTTTACCAATAGAAACATAATTCACATTTAATTCAAAAACATTTACTTCTATTAAATTTTTATTCTTTTTATGAAACTTTATTAACCTATTATAATCATATGGAAATTCATCTAAGCCATCAGAGAGATCAAATTCATTTATGTATTCTTCTTTATTGTAATGACTTAGTCTTTCTTTATGATATTCTGCAGGATGTAAATGTGCTATAATACTCCACAGAAAACAATAATCATCTTCATTTTTTATGTTGATTATTTGTGGTGAACTGAAAGGTAAAGGAACATAACTACCACCAGTATTATTTTTATATTTATCAATTACTATTTTCTTAGATAGTATTTTAACAAATCTCCAACCAGATTCACGTAACTGGGCTTCAATTATACAATTTTCTAATTTAAGTATCATCGATTCAAATATGGGTTGTATATCATTTACATTATGAATTTCTTGTGAATTTGTAAAATGTCCTTGTATTATTTCTTCAGGAATTCCATCAGGTCCATTTTTTGTATAAAGTACTTCTACATTCATATAACATTTGAAAGATTTCTTAAATATATTATAAAAGTTTGTTAATACATTATAAAAAGTTTTATCGGTTTCATTATGTTCAACCGATTCATTATATAAATATTTTATATCTGTTACGGCTTCATCAAATTCATCTATTTCGTTAAATTCATCAGTATCGCTAAATAAATATCTTCCATCTGGTACGGGCGAAGCCCTAGAACCTTCGGTTTGTATGGTCTCATCTTCACTATTAAAAACTTTTTTATATTCCGAATGTGAATAATCATCAAACATTTTTTTAACTTTTATATCAGTAGGCAATGTTTCTAGATAGTTTTTATAACTATTTAATTTTAATATATTTCCTTCATCAACTCGTTCTACATTTTGTAAATGCAATTTACTATTTAAATGAGATTGATAACTTCTTTTTGTTTGCAACTTTTTTTTACATAAGACACAATAAAACTTGGTATTTTCCATTTTTTTTTATTTTTTTAGAGAAAATTTAAGAAAAAAATTTGTGTTTTAATTTTAGATATAAACATTCTAATATCTAGGACTTGAGTGTTATTTTATATTATTATATATTTCACGTTCTTTAGTTATTTTTTTTTCTTTATCACATTAAGTTTTATCATATTAAGTTTAATCATATTAAGTTTTATCATATTAAGTTTCATCATATAATGTTTTATCAAAAGATAATTTAAATTTATTTTCACTAACTATTGATTCATCATCATCATCATAAATTGTTTCTTCATCATCATCATAAATTGTTTCTTCATCATCATAAATTACACTTTTTGGTATAGGATGCCCTTCCATGATAGGATACCATTCTCTTATTGGAATATCTAATTCTAAATTACATCTTTTATCTGTTAATAATATAATAGAGAAAAATATTGGTCTTTGATCTCTTTTGGAAAATTTAATAACACCACCATAATCTGAATCACTTTTAGTTTTGTTAAAGATGATAAAATTTTAAATTGATTAGATGTAAATCCTAATTTAAATTTTGTAGACCCGACACATAGTTGTCTAACAGTATCTTCAACTATATCATCATTATTATTTTCAATTGTAAGAAAATGAAATTTAGATAAATTTTTATAATTACTAATATTTTTATAATCTTTTTTACCATTTACACCTTTTTCAGATGTTTCAGAATCATCATCTATATTATCATAAGATTCTTTAAGATCGGGCAAAGCCCTAGAACCTTCGGTTCGTTTATTATGAATATGATTATGGTCATTGTTAATAGTATAAGGTGTTGTCCACATATAAATTTTTTCTTGTTGAGCTAAACCATTTATATAAGATTTTAATAAATTAATATTTAAGTTTGAATATAATCCTATATACGTATCATCATCATATCTTTGCGGCATTTCTAATGTTTCTTGTTTATAAATTGTGTCTCTATAATAAACTTGACATAATAATTCTTCATTATGTTTTTTACTCTCTATGTGAATGTTATATTGATTTTGATCGTCAACAAATAATCTAATTTTTTCTTTCGAAAAAGATTTTAATTTTTTAACTAATTCTTTAATATTGATATAATTAATAATTTTAGTTTCTATCCAATCAGTATTACTAATTGGTAACACTGCTCTAATAAATCCATAAACATTATTATGACCTATTATAACCATATTTTCTTTATTTAATTCCACATAAGCTACATCATTATATTTACTTACAATCTCCATAAATTTAATAAATGGATCACCTGGAAATAAACAATAATTAGTTTCTATAGAAGGTAAACCTTTAGTCTGTTCTCTAAATATTTCGGCTTGTAATTGAAATAAAATATTAACATCTATACATGGATTTGTAATAGTATTATTATTATTATTATTAACAAAACATTTATTTTCAAATCCCGTTGATCTCGTCGAATAAGAAGAACAGGATGATGCGGACGAATATAATTTTTTTAAATTTGGTTTTTCCATTTTTTTATTTTTATTAGAAAAAATTTTATTTTTTTATTTTTATTAGAAAAAATTTTATTTTTTATTTTTATTAGAAAAAATTTTATTTTTTTATTGTTAAAAAATGATGTTACCAAATGTTGGTGGAGGTGCATATATCCCGAATAATCGTGAATTAGAAATAGAGATAGAAAATTATATCATGAAAACTGGAGACGTTTTATCTGGTCCATTGCATCTTTCTATTCTTCCGCAACAAAATACAGAGTTAACAAATAAACAATATGTTGATACACAAATCAATGATTTAAAGGAAAAATATATAAACGATGTTTTGGTTCCACTGATGAATGAATTAAAGTTGCTAAAACTTAATGACAAATCATTAAACGAAAAATTATTAAAACTTGCTAAAAAGGATAGAGAGCTAGAAGCAGATATAGCAAAACTTTTTAAAAAGATTTCAGAACAATCAAAAATTTTAATATTACTTTCTATAAAGTTAAAATCTGCAGTCATTAAAAATAAACATCAGATAAAAATGTTAAAAGAACAATTAGAAGATGAAATAGAAAAACTTCCTGAAAGAATTAAAAAAAATTTAAAGCAGTTACAAACTACATTCCAAAAAAGTGTTGATGAATTAAGTTCTAAAATTACTCAACAAATGAAAAAGATGAATAGAATAATAAATGAAGTAAACTCACTTAATGAAAAAGTTGATAAAATGAAAAATCTTAAAATCAATTTAGAAAATGAATTAAAGAAAAATTTACAAGAAAACTCTAAAGAAAATAAAGAACAGTTAGATTCTGTTAAAAGACAATTAGATGTTCTTAAAATTAAGTTAAATGCTCTTAAAACGGCGTTGAAGATTAATCAGCAGAAAATGCAAGCTAATAGAAAAGAAATTAAAGTACATCACACGCTGCTTGACGCAATAGATAAAGTGCAACAGGCAATTAATAAAGTTATCTCGAAGTTGTTGTCCATTCACAAACGTAAATCTTAGCGTAAATATTAACGTAAATATTAACGTAAATATTTTTTCCCAAAAGTCAAATTTAATCCTAAAAAATGCCTATAATTTATAAACACAATCTTAAACATTTTGCATCAAATAATAAAATTGCTCATGAACCATCTCAGAAACCTGTGTACCATTATGATAGTGTAGAAACTGTCGGAACACAAAAGTTCCTAGGCACCGCAGGTGCCGTCCAAAAAGAAGGGGATGGCATCTTTTCTGGTATTGGTAGTATCGTTAACTTAATTAAAAATAATAAAGATTTGATTACATCTGCTGCAAAAGGAGCAGCTGCTATAGGTAGTACAGCTAGTGCAATATCAAATGCTGTCAAGTCTCAAAACGAATTAAAACAACTAGAAGCTATTCGTAAACTTAGGAATGATTCTGAAGAACTAAAAAAATTAAAAAAACTTTCAGATGAAACAAAGAACAAAATTGCTAACATAGCTGTGGATGGTGATAGTAAACATAATGAAAAAACAATTGAAGAAATAAGAGGTAATGGCGTGAGCAGCAACCTTCGGTCTAACCAGCAAAGCTGTAGCGGAGCTGGTCTAGCAAAATTCTAAAAATTATATTTTAGTAAAATTTTTTAGTAATTTTTTTAGTAAAATTTTTTTCTATCTGTGAGAAAAACAAAAAGTCAAATTATTTTTTATAAAAATGTCTTCGCTTATCGAAAATAAATTTAGATTAGAAGATCCTCCGTTCGTCAGTTATAATCAAAAAAAGAATGAGTATATAAGAATTGCTATGAATCCCGGATCTTCCAGTAGAGTAAATACTGGAGGAGATTTAATTTTTGAAGTTGATAATCAGCAGAGCTATTTATATTTACCTGATTCATTTTTACACTGTGAATATTCTTTATATAGTGATGCTAATTTTACAACACCATTACCAGATACCGATAATATTACACTAGAGAATAATTTTTTCCCAAGTTTATTTACACAAATGCGTTTAGATGTTGCAACTCAAAATATAGAAACAATAAGTGATTCTCCAGGTGTAATTGATACAATGCTTAGATTTGTAACAATTGGTGAAAATAATAAAAAGCATGAAATCGAAGGTTGGTTTCCTGATACTAATGATGGTATAATTGTTGATGATTTAACTCACGCTGGAACAGATGCCGCAGGAATTGCGAAAGATGTAGAAAATATTGCAAAACAGTTAAATAAAACAAATAATTATGCATATAAAGAAAGACGTGAATTTAACAAGAAAAGTAAACAGACAGTAAATTGGTCATTGTCTCCATTATTCGGATATTTAGATTATGATAAAATATCATATCAATTAAAATTTAAATTAATAATTCATCGTACAGCAAATAATGAATTAATCTTTTTTGGTAAAACTGGAAAAAAAGCATATTTAAAAATTGATAGACTTGAATGGTGGATTAAGCATATTACTCCTAGTTTAGAGGTTGAAACAGCTATTGCAAAAAGATTAAATACTAACAAACCAATTCCAGTTAATTTTCTAAAGAGAACTGCTAGTTCAGTAACTTTTTCCGAGCAAAGATTTAACTGGCATTTTACTAGAACTGCGAATACTCCAAGATATTTATTACTAACTTTTCAAAGAAATAATTCTCCAAGTTTTGATAAGAACAATAATATTTTTCATATTAATACAATTCGAAGTTTACAAGTTTCATTAAATCAAACTCGATATCCAATTGATCCATTAAGATTCGATGATACCAATAATCAATTTATGGAAGGATATGATTCTTATAGAAATCTTTGTATAGAATTTGGAGTTGAACCACAATTAACTCCTGGAGATTGGAGACATTTATATCCAATTTTCTGCTTCGATTTAAGTGCACAATCTGAAGATATTATTAAAAATGGTTGTGATGTAACAATTAATATTGAAAAAAAAGATTCCACAACTTCATTGATGGCTTATGGTTTATTGCTAGAAGATACAAAATATTCTATTGAAGTTCTTAATGGGAAGATGGTTAGGATCGGCTAAAGCCAGAGGAGATTCGCTCCGATAGGTTAAAGCCCAAGACTTAGTCGATTAATTAATTTTTTTCATAACTAGAATAGATTAAAATTTTTGTTAACTTAAAAATTCTTAACTTAAAAATTTTTTTCATAACTAGAATAGATTAAAAAAAATTCTTAACTTAAAATTTTTTCATAACTAGAATAGATTTAAATTTTTGATAACTTAAAATTTTTTTATTAAAAATGTCGCAAGCGAAAAGTAATATTAATAATAAAACTGTTGAATTAAAATTACGTAATATTGTTGACAAAAATACCCCTAAAACTATTACGATTAATAAAAAAAAGTATTATATAAGTAAACCAATGATAGAGAATATTCAATTACAAGAAGAAAAGAATGGCGGGATTCTCCCATTAATTCCACTAATAATAGGTGGCATAGCAGCTGCAGGAAGTGTTGCAGGTGGGACAGCTGGTATTGTCCAAGCAGTAAATAAAAATAAATCAGAGAAGGCAGCATTAGAAGAACAAAAACGTCATAACAGAGAGTTAGAGAAAGTTGCTAGGGGAGAAGGAATAGTAGATAATTTTATTAGTAAATTAAAATTAGTTGATGAAGGAAAACGAGTTCTTAAAAATATTCTCCACAATGTTGATGATTTAATTGAAATTAAAGAAACTAAAGATGGTTCTGGAATATATCTAAGTCCTAGTATGATTCGGTAATAACCTCAGGACCTTTGGTTCTTTTCGGTAAAACAATTTTTTTTTATCTTCTTAATTTTTTTATCTTTTAAAATGAATACTAAAAATTCCGAAAATTTAATTAAATTAAAAATTTCTAATTTAGATTTATTGAATTATCTATTAAACAAAAATAAAAACTCAAATTGTAAAATTTATGAAGGTAACGACGACAAACAAAGTTTGGCTACTACCTACGGTGGTGACATACAAAAAACATTAGAAAACTTTCCTGGATTTATTTGGAGTAAATATTCGAAAGAAAAACATCTTCCTGGTCATTCATATACCGGTCCAGGAACTCGATTAGATATAAGACTAGATGAGAATAATAATCCGAAACCAGGTGAAGAACCGATAAATAGAGTAGATGCCGCAGCTTACAGGCATGATTTAGCTTATCGAAATCATGATCTAAGTTCTCGACATGCAGCTGATAAGAAGATGATTCAAGAATTAGATAGTATTCAGAATCCTACATTTAGAGAAAAAATTGAAAGAATGTTTGTTAAGAAAGCTTTACAAGCTAAAATATTATTCGGTCAGGGTTTAAATGAAACGACAGCTAAGCTGTCTGAGAGCAACGCTCGAACTAATAACTCTGAGAGCAACGCTCGAACTAATAACTCTGAGAGCAACGCTCGAACCTACGCGTCTGAAATTCATAAAGAATACAGAAGGCCTAAATATTTATTAAAAGTAAAAGTATTTAATAAAGATGATATTTGGAGTGCTGATCTTATTCATATGCCGAATGAAAGGGACTACAAATACGCATTGACCGTTATAGATTTATATACACGATACGCTTGGGTAAAGCCTTTAAAAAATAAAAGTGGTCTATCAGTTAAATATGCGTTTGAAGAAATCTTTAAAGAAAGTAATAGAAAGCCAAAAAAATTGTTTGTTGATAAAGGGTCGGAATTTTATAACAGAAACGTTCAGCCACTATTTGAAATTGTTTATTCAACTGAAAACGCTGGGAAGGCCGTAGTGATAGAAAGATTCAATCGGACGTTAAAAAATAAATTATTCAAGAAATTTACTGAGCAAAGAAATCAGAAATGGTTGAAGATATTACCAGGAATTGTAGAAGAGTACAATAATAAAGTTCATTCTGGTATTGAAGAAACTCCAAAGAATGCTTCTGACGACCCTGATTTGATACGAAAGAAAATATTCGAGAATAATAATTCGAATGAGAGTAATCCGAATTTGCAGAAACTTAAGCCGAAATTTAAAATTGGAGATAGAGTTAGAATATTTAAATATAAGAACAAATTTGAAAAAGGCTTTGTTGGCTATTGGACTAAAGAAATATTTGAAGTTTGCAAAATAAATCAAAGTTATCCGATTACTTATGAAATTAAAGATTTAGATAATGAGGATATCAGAGGCCGTTTTTATCAAAATGAATTACAGAAAACAGAGCTTTAACCTTTAGGTGGCGCTTTAGCTAGCTTCGCTTGAGTTATAGATTGTTTAACTCTAACATAATATCTAGAAATGGTACTCCTTTTTGTAATTTGTACAAAAATTATAAACATAATTGTCCACAATAGGTAGTGCCTGGTGTTTGAATTTGAAACGTATTGTATGTTCCCGTTCCAAGTAATTCTTTTACTTCATTTGTAGGGGGCAAACCGTATGAATCGAACCAATAGTTCTCAGCCTCCGGGCGATCAAAATAATAGTTTTGCTGATGATTTTTAACGCCTGCTGACCAATGTACGCCGTTTTGGTCTGAAGTGTGAAGATTCGTTATGAAATTTACAGTTATTGATGTAACTTTATTCCGGGAACTGAAGGTTCCTGTTGGCCTATTTTTTAGGAATTGTAATTCATCCCTCATCAATATGTGAAAATTCTTTATTCCTAATCGATTAGCAATCTTATTTAAATCGAAATTCGTTGTTGTCTGTGTTCCATATAATTTCAAAAACTAATTTATGTTGCTCATTTTATAATAAAAAAATTTCTTAAGGGACCCCTAGAAGACAGGGGGGGTATTGATTTAAAACTGTTCTCTAATGATGTCTTTCCTTACTACTTAGTCAGAAGGGGGTATTGATTTAAAACATTTTTATAATGATGACTTTCCTTACTACTTGGGGGGGTATTGATTTAAAACTGGTCTCTAATGATGTCTTTCTTTACTACTTATTCGATTTTGAAATTATTTAATTTAATCTAAATTTAAACGTTACATTGTTGCATTGTGTTAGTGTTTAACTACATAGAGTTGGTGTTTCGCTCATCTTTTAACAATAGTAATTCATTACTCATCAATATGTGAAAATTCTTTACTCCCAATTGCTTAGCAATCTCATTTAAATCGAAATTTAATGTGGTTTTGTTTGCTGTATATTTTTAGAATGTCTCTAATGTTTCTCATTTTTATAAAAGATACAATGTTTCTATTATATTCCCGTAAATGAGAAATTAAAAACAACACATGGATATTTCAATATGTATATTTACAAAAATGCAACCACACAAGTCTACAAATATTGATGTCCACACCGTGGACAAGGAATTTTCGTTCTCCAGTAAAAGAAAATAAAATCAGCTACTACTATTCAACTTCCTTAAAACAATCGGTTATTAACTATAATATTACAAATTGCATTAACAAAATGTCCACACCGTGGACAAGGAATTTTCGTTCTCCAGTAAAAGAAAATAAAATCAGCTACTACTACTTTTAAGTTCTTTTAAGCTTCTTTCCAAAAGCTTTCATATTTCCGAAGACAATCTTCTAACAATGATAAATTCGATTTCAAAAAACGTAAGGGTACATTTAGTCTACAAATCTTTGGAAAAATAGATGCCATCTTACCTAATTTAATTGCAAATGCAATTTCAGTCCTTGAATAAGAAATGTTATTAGTTTGCAATAAATGTTGAAAGTATGCCTTATCCTTTTCACACAGTTCCAGTAAATAATTCGCGTGTTTTCCCAGGTAGATTTTCATCATTATGTTAATAACGTTATTTTTCTTCTCCATCACATAAAGAGTATTTAAATTTGCAATGGCTTCAGCAGTATCTCCTGAAGGCTCAACAAAGTCTTCTAAGGAATCCACAAATTCATATCGGGTAGATAAAGACGTCGATAATTGATGATGAAGGTCGTCAATCTTTCCGTCCCTTTCTCTTTCTTTCTTTTCTTTCACGAGTAAGCGTTTTGCTTTTCTTCTCCGTTTTCTTTCCTTATCAAAAAATGTAGGGTCAAAAATAATCGGAAATTTCTCCATTTGTTCAATGATGAAAGTGTTATATTCTTCCTTCTTATCATTGGAAATATATCGTTTTGAAATTTCTGTAAATAACTCCGGAAACGTAGCAATAATGTTTGACTGCTCTTCGATAACTTCTTGTGTTGACATGACTGATCACAGCGCAGCACACGATACAATGACAGACGAGAGAGATAAATGAAAACAGTACAGCTGGCAGATATCTTAACGTCATACGGGTGTGCTGACGCACTAACAAGAATTTAAAACAACTCGCCTAACGTACAATTAAAATGTCATTGTTTCACAGAGTAGTAGCAGCTGTTTGTTCTTTCATACATTGTTTCCTTTCAAATGTTTGAGTTGGAGGACACAGCTCCTTACACTGAAATGCATTTTATTCTTAAATGCGGGAAGCAGATGTTCTCTACAATTGAGTGTTTATCTGAGTGCAAATTGTAAGAACGCCAGGAGCGGTCATGATTTGAGCAAGAAAATGATCATAATCACAAATTTGAGATTCTTAACTTTTATGATTTTCGGTGTCCTAGAACGGTCATGATTTGAGCAATGAAAATTGTAATTCTCAAATTTGAGATTTTGAAAAATTTGAAAAATTGGGTATTTTTAAAAACGCCCAAATCGGAGCGAAGCTCCTCTGGCTTTAGCCGATTTATGAATTTAGGTCTTCATAACCTGAAAAAGGGTTCAAATTCATGAATTTATGTCGTTTTTAAAAATGCCATTTTTTGAAAAAATGGTACTTTTTGAATGGACTAAATTCATGAATTTAGGTCTTAAAAACCTGAAAAAGGGACTAAATTCATAAATTTATGTCGCTTTTAAAAGTACTAATTTTTTTGATTTTATGGTGTCCTGGAACGGTCTAAATTCATGTATTTAGGTCTTAAAAACCTGAAAAAGGGTCTAAATTCATGAATTTATGTCGTTTTTAAAGATACTATTTTTTTGAATTTTATGGTGTCCTGGAACGGTCTTTTATCCATTACTCCTGCTTGATGTGGTATAAGAAAAGACAGATAATTTTCATTGTATCAATTTGTCAACCAAGTTCTGAAGTTAAGTTATTACCAAACCACTTAGGTAGTGCTTCAATAAAAAGATCTTCGGATTGAAAAAGATGATCACATAGAGAAATATATTAGGTAGAGTGGTAACTCCGCATTTCTCAAATCCCCAATGTGTATACACTTTCGATTTCATTAAATGAACTCAAGGGAGATACAGGTGGTATTGCTATCAAATGTAAGATATGCAAATTTTTGCAGTTTTGCAGAAATTACAACGGAATTGAGTGATCATGTTTGTAATGCAGAAGGAATGATGGTATATCACAGATTCTCAGTGTCATGACAACCTTGAGATTTAATGTTTGTTAAATTAGCAATTCGATGAGTTCCTATTACTTTCATGCTCAACCTCAAGAGTATTTTCTTAAGCGTGATCATATCACAGGCAACCTGCCACTGGCACAGCAAAATCACATAATCAAAGACAATGATTTCATTCAACTTTGAAAGATGCAAATGGTTCCACATCACTATTCAGATTCAAGAAGTGAAACATGAATTTAATGAATCATAAAATCATGCCGGTGAAGATTGAATTAAAAACTTGAAATCTCAGCGAAGAAACCACGAATAATATCGCGACTTTTTCTTGAAGACTTTCATTATAATACAATTCATGAAATTCCTTTGATAATCAGCTTGATTTCCGCTTAGTTAGGATGCTTATTATCAAATATTCATTCCTTTTGATATCCAACTAGTTTCATACTACTTACATAGGAGAGTCATCTCGGTAGTATATAAATTGTCAAATTTTAACCTTTTTCAAAAGTGCTCAAATAATTTTCTGGACCACGGGAAAGTAATCTCCGCACCAAACTGAATCTTTCGATATAAAAATTTTCACTGTGTACAGATACTTTTTTGAGTCGACACTCTACCTACATATCCCTACTCTATGGATGATCATTAGCGCATGCTGACAAAGCGAAATGAATCAAAGGTCGAGCAAAATTCTTAAATCATCCTTCTTCAGTAGCGACAATTTTCAAGTCTGATTCCCAAGTGAAACTCCAATGTGATGTATCCTCAGCTTGTGAGCACTGTTCATTCGGAAATGGAGTCCTACTGTTCTCTGTACCAGCCGGTTGTTTTCTAGGCGAAATTGCCTTTTCTCGATTACACACCGTCAATAAGTCAATAAATGTTCATTTCCAAAACTTTTGGAAAACATTTTGAGAACATTCAATTGCAACACTGAACACACTGACACACATTCATAGGAAAAGGTAGAAAAGGAGTGCGTGCGGTCAATAACAAAGAAGCAATTTTTATTAATTAACAACAATGAGATTAAGTACACGATAGATCAGATTGCCATGCAAAAGATGTGCGGCTGGTTGGATATTAAGGAAGGAGAGGTGAATAAACTTTTGATCCCTTTTTAGATGTTAATTAGTTTTTCTTTGGAGATCAAGCGCTTCTTGTTTGCTTTCTGAAGAAACTTGGCGATGGCTTTTATATTTTTTGGAGTCAGATTATTCATTAA
This sequence comes from Prostheceraeus crozeri, assembly GCA_907163375.1. Taxonomy (NCBI): domain Eukaryota; kingdom Metazoa; phylum Platyhelminthes; order Polycladida; family Euryleptidae; genus Prostheceraeus; species Prostheceraeus crozeri. The sequence goes on from CAJQUW010007759.1 coordinate 95,243, forward strand.
TTATTAATTAATTAATAATTAATTGGAGTTAACCGTATTTTTACAACTTTTGAATATGACTTTTTATCATCTGCCAACTGCCCATCCCATAATTTTGATAGATTAAGTCTTGTAAGTAATTGCTTCATTCGCCAGCACCATGCATGCCTATTATGATATTCACTTGAAATTATAGCCGTGTTTAACTTTTGGTGCACCTCCTTCATCAAACTTCTTTCATCAGTCGTGATTATTTCTATCCAAAAAAATATTGCTGCTTTATAAAACTGACAATCCATAGGATGTATTCCAAATTCACCAATAAGACAGTAATTTGGTGAAGTATGCTTTAAATAATATCTTTTATAAAATTGAAACTATCTTGTAAAGTACATGATCAGGAAATCGCTTCAGGAAATACGAGTCGTCGGTCGAAATAATTGACCAATACGAAATTATATTTCGGTTGATCAAGGATGTTCAGTCACCTGACTTAGAATTCGTGAGAATGTTCAAACGTTCCAAGTTCCTCCAAAAGTCTTTAGATTTGGCTAGCTGGACAATTTTAGCAACAAAATTTTGTTGCTAATTTATTTTGTGCAAATTTTATCCTATTTAACAACAATTTTGTGCTACTACTTTCAATAAAATCGATTTTTATATCTCGTCAAAAGGCAGAATAAACAATTGATGCGTTAAAGTAGAGCTTTCCATGTGTTACATCGTCCTACTCGATGTTTTATGGAAAATCTCCCAAATCTAGTCAATGCATGTTGTGTTCTACATAATGTTTGTCGCCATTTTGAAATCGGGAGTATCTGCAACTATCGAATGGAAAGGAAGTGCAGATTGAAGACTTTTCTGAGATTGATGCGATCAGCAATGATGTTCAACAACAATGCATAAGTATGTATGATATATAGTGTACTTTCTGTCTTCCTTTGTGCGATGCATTCTTTCTTCGGATTTGAATCAATGCACCATAACGTCGTTTGTCCTAGGTTCAATGTCTTCAAATTAGTGCTAACTGTGCTCACAGAAAATTTTATAATCCATTTTTTGCTATTTCAATGCTCATATCCACATAGGCCTATTCATGTTTAGTTTGCGTAACTCTACTTATCATCCGCTCATAAGATTGTATACATCACTTGTAAAGTATTGCTCATCATTGTATACAAAAAATTCTTGAAAACTTATGTCTTAACATGAGACAGACTTTCATTAAGTATCAGTAGAAGTCCAAGATGTTAGTTATCTTCAGAGTTTTGACGTGAAGCAGACCCCTGCTGTACAAAGCCATTCGTCTAATGCATCATCAATCAATTAACATAGTTTTCAGAGACACTGACCAGCGAATCTGACATAAGTAGTCTGGCAGCCAGCATGAGTTTCTGCAGGCAACGAGGCCGAAAATGAGACTTTCATGGTTTACTGTGCATCCCATGGCTACCACGGACGGGTCTGCTTGTCTGACGGGTTCATCTTCTTATCATACAGAATCAAAAAAAGATGTATATCCAATAGTAAGCAGATTGATGTTTTCGGTAAAATAGAAATTTTCCATGTTTTCTTCTTTTAATTGAAATGTATAAACCCAAGAATTGAATGATTTCAGGTCATTTCTTATCATGTGTGCGTGTTATTATGTTTCTAATCGGCAATGTATGCGAAAATGGGGCTAAATGTGGATGAAATTGGCCAAAATGCTTGTGTTTGCCGACATAATGAAGCTTGCCAAATCTGAGTGTGTTTAGCTTCATTGACCATTGATAGAAGTACATAGATAAAAAATAAAAGAAAACATAAAACCGTCCTATTGCAGTAACGTTTTTTTCGATCTTGTCTGACAAGAAGAGGAATAACTAGAACTCGGCAGAAACGCAGACTCGTAGTTGGCAATGAGTGTATATCATTCTGTGAAAGTCTCATTTTCGGCCTGGTTCCTTGCAGAAACTCGTTCTGGCTGCCGGACTAAAATGATATCTGCTAATTCTTATGTTTTTGCTTTGCTTTGATTTGAAGTCAGATGACTTGCTGAAGTGTCAGCACAACAATGTCGCCTAACACACAAATCAGGCTAGTCTTTTTTCTCGTGATTTAGAAGCGCGCGAGCGACTCTCTTTGAATTCTACCCATAAAGTTCCTCATTTCTTAGCTTCAAAAACTCCTGGAGCCAAGAGATCGTCGCTAAGTCTTTAAAAGGGATGCGAAGTTGCCCAGTGGTTCTTCGAGACAGTGTGAGAAGATGATACTTATTTGTCGAATTCCTCAGCCATTTGTTATAGGAGACTATTATGCCGCCAAAATTTCCCAAAGGTGCTTGTTATCAATACCGGTACATGATTATGGGTATATTTACTAGTGAGACATCAACTTTTCAGATTGCTAAAATTGTGACATAACCCTAATAAACCAAATTTCAAGACTCATCCGCGAAGCTTTCTAAAATCTCTTTTGGGTCTCGAACCACCCTCATAATTTTGGGAAGCGTTGCACGGACACTGTTGGCGCAGACAATAGCGCTCAACAAAGAATGAAATCACAATGAACTGAAGAAATTGCAATTAATTGTCAATAATTGTAATTAATTAATTGATTGATTTATGATGAGAATGCTTTCATTGGCTCACAGAAGTCGTAGGAGAAACAGTGCAACTTCAGTGATGTATTCATTTATTAAAGTTACTAAACATATTTTATTCGCTATCTGATAACTTTCAGGATTCTAATCAGGAACTGTTGGATGCATAATTATAATACTTTAAGATAACTTTTAAAAAACTACTTCATGTTCTGTAATTTAGGCACTTTTATTCATTAATTTGTCTCAACATTTGATTATTGCTGTCAATATGATGCATGAACTTAAGTATCATAAAATTTATCAATATTTACATCCAAAAAAGAATATAGTTGTATGTACTTCCACGGTGGGTAGTGTTTTAAACAAATTGTTTAAAACACTTTAAAGTACGCTGAAAAAACATATTTTTTATGATGCGATTACTAATCAACTACTTATTGCTACAACTACTCTCAAATCAAGTTACTAATCAGTGACTTGCTCAGTGCCTTAGCCTAAACATCATACGGTGTGTCTACATCCCGTATATACAGTGTGCATCATGCATCATGTCATGTTACGAATGGCACCTAGGGTTTCGGTGCGAGTTCACAAGAGCTTGCTGCTCGAAGACAAGCCGGATGCAAGTAGATCGAATAAAGCAAATGTAACAATCACGAAAACTCCTTTAATTGACACGGTCAATCTGCGACTTTTCTCAACAGTTGGAGCAATATATGCACGTGCTCAGCGAGCTCTGTGGAGTCAGCGATGTCAGAGACTTCTCAGGTTTTGTGTGTCATTGTTCTCTATTAGAAATTATCATAAACAGTTCGTGCGCACAGCGCAATAATTGACAACAAAGGTCTGTCGCAGTGCATTGAATATCTAAAGAGAGACAACTATTAAGTCAATTCTCATGCGATGATGGAAATCATCCCAGCAGCCATTTATAATAGAATATAATGCTTACTAGTTTCGATTATTAATTGAAGAAGTCCTTATGAGGACTAATGGCGTTCTCCAATCCGCAAGTGTACAAATGCAATGCTGTTGCAACCATCAATACAATACAGCAACACACTTGGTTCCCCGACCGCACTCGCCCGACCTAGAAATCTAACCGAAGTCCGCGGTGGACTTAATAGTTGTCATTCTCTTTAGATTTTCAGCGCAATAACCGGCTGGCATCCCCTTTCTCAGCCCTGGCAGTCACTCAAAGAAAGTGATTACTAAAATCACGCCTCAAACAACCCGAGCTGGCTCATCACACAATGGCTAGGGAATTAGGACATCATGCAACAATAGATCAACCAGGCAAGAAGAAATTCTGAACAGCAAAGCAAACACAGCAACACGACCTGACCACCTTGACACCTCACTTGTAAAGAAAATAATAACAGACACTTGAAAAATAAAATCAAACCTCTATTTTGTCACATGCCATATGCATCATGCATCATACCAGTTTGCCACCATCGACCGTGAGGAGCAAGAAACCGAATGCCCGTCATGCTAAGTGAATTTCTAACTGAAAATAATATTCGTCTACAAATTCAGAGAGTTTTTCTTCATCTCCTCATTACATCAAAATTGCCTATCGCAGACCTGCCAACGGTCCCGATTTCGTCGGGACTGTCCCGATTTTATTGCCATTTTCAGCAGTCCCGATTTTCTGACAAATGTCAGGCATTTAATTTTTTATGTTGTAAGATCTTTACTAGTCAGTTTTTAAAAAGTCTAGCAGAATAGTTTAGAAATTTGAGCTGCGCGCATTCCATATTCACATGTGTGCTATCAACAACAATGAAATTAAATAAAGGATTGGTCAAATTGGTAGGATTCGAACCTACGACCAAGGTTAACTAGACCTGTGCTCCAACCAACTGAGCTACGAGCCACTTATGCGACTTTGTCAATTGGCAGGATCAAACCCTCACCACCACACATCAGTTGTCAAGGCAACCATAATCAATGAATAAATAACTCGTCACGATTGTGACCGCCGACATTAAGGCAAGTAGCGGGGATCGATTGTCCACCAAAGCATCTTAGACCATGTCTTGAATGCAAATAACAACAATGAAACTATGATATATGTGTGCTATCGTGCTCATAAGATGCCACTCGCTTTTCACAGTCATATATTATGTCATATATATTTTATGATTCCATTGTCTCAAATAGTCGTATTTTAATGTATTTATGTTCAATGAAATATTCAAAATAATGTAGATATTTTGAATATATATGGGTTAGTTTACATACCTGATGATAGTGACCATGTCCCGATTTTGCAAATGTGAATGTTGGCAGCTGCTATCGGGTGTTCAACTATAGTACATAGCCTAATCATTTGAAAGGTCATGAACAATACTTGTATATCATTTGAAATATTATCTGCACTACACCATTTCCAGTTTAATTTCAGACAATATCAAGTATATTTCAGATATCATCATTTTAATTTCAGATACATCAATCTAATGTCGGACTTCGTCACTTATATTTCCGCTATTATCAACCTTTGGGGGAAGTGTTCTGTGTAAATCTTGAATCTGACAATTGGCAATATCAGTAGGGAAATTGATCGAATAATATTGACTGATTCCATAGATAACCTTCAATACTATGGCATTCACTGCAACATGGGGCTTATGGTTATCTACTTTCTCCATCGATTAGCAATCACTAACTCAAACGGTTGATGTTGCTTGATATCAACTGATCCAGATAGTGATATCAAACTATGCAATGTCAGCTACTTTGTTGACTAGTGTCGGTTGATAACATAGAAGTAGATCATAGAAGTTTGATATCTTGCTTATGTACAATGATGGCACATGGAAAAATAGGTATTCTATGGCCTCTGGAAGGCAAGAAAATGTGGAAATCTTCAGCCGCGAAGCGGCTGAAGATTTCTATCATTTTCTTGCCTGACAGAGGCCATAGAATTCCTTATCTTCTAACCTCTACGTCACTACATACATTGAATGTCCATGATAGAGATGACCGCATTGAAAGCAAAATAATGATACATTGAGGGTAAATAAATATATGTTATTTCATGGCTGAATAGTGGTTCCCGGTCAGGAATCATGGCTTTTTAGAACAAGTGATATCGGTCAGCACGAGCCGAAGGCGAGTGCCGTTAGATATCACGAGTTCCAAAAACCATAGATTCCTTACCTGGTCCACGTTTCAGCCATGAAATAACATATTTATTTCACGACATAGACTGTGGCATCATTATATGTCTGTGGGCGGTAATACGTTAAGGTTACAGGAGGATATCATGACTGTATGGGAAATACGGAGGTGTATAACTATGTTAAAATCCCGAGGCCGTAGGCCGAGGGATTTTAACATAGTTATACACCGAGGTATTTCCCATACAGTCATAGAGATATCCTCCTGTAACATACTTAAAGGATGCTCATCTCAGCCAATCAGAGAGAGGGACAGCTTGTTAATGGAGGGACAATATTGTTAAAATGCCAGGGACAATTTGTTAAAATGATTGTTTGTTATCTATGATCAAATGTCCTTTCTAAATTGAGAATGTAGATAGATGTCCATGCACTGTAAACCAGCACCTCCTAAAGCGAGCTGAATCACCTCCTAAAGCAAGACACTATTCGTAACTAATAAAAAAATCCTAAAGCAAAGCGTTTCAGAAGGCTAAGACACTAAAATATTTTCCAATACTTTATACAACTTTTACAGTGTGATGCAACATACTACTGCATCAATCTAGCAGTAGTGCCATTATGCAACTAAATTTCCCATAGCACTGAAATTGAGCTATTATCAATTATGCCTGCTTTCTTTTCCTTAGCAATTAAACGAAATGTGATTACAAACCATGCCCTTTAAACATAGATTCAATTATATTTTGTACTAATTAGTGTCATTAAGGATTATTTAGGATATGCTACTGTCATAATGTTTGATAGGGTTCGCAGAAAACGTGAAAACGCATGTTGATATCATTTGAATATATTCAAAAAAATTGCAACAAATTTATGAAAAACATTCATAAAATTCATCTAAAAATTACAAAATTGGTTCACAAGCATGAGATCACTTATCATTGGAAAATAACAAACATGTTCAAAATACGAATCTAAGAAAATATAAAAAATGACCAGAAATTCTGTAAAAGAGATATGGAAATTACTCTTCTGATGCAGCGGCTGTTCGATTATGCGGAAGTTCAAAGCCAAAAACAGCTAGAAAATGATATGTAAGCACGAATTCTAAATGTCTATGTTTCTTATGTATAGATTTCCTTCAAATTGCAAACGTCTCAGTTAAAACGTCTATTAGAAAAGCAAGAAAACGAAGAACAAATTAATTAGTGGAATCAGCAAGAATCCTCTGGAATGTCACAGCTATTCTCATAAAACAATTTTAAAAAATCCAAGCGCAGTAAGTGGAAATCATTCGTTGAAAGTAGATTATAAGCAATCACACAAGATGTTCGCACTCGCAGACAGGCTTCGATTTTGCTCCTATGAAGCAGTGCCTGCTTGATGAGCTACCTGAATGTCAAGATTACTACATTGTCACTCTGATAATGATCTAGGAGTAGCAAAATGATTGTATGAAGAAAATTTGATAGTCGCGTAGATAGTAAAAGTCTTCCAAAATTCTCAATAATTGATAATCGAAGCGGCGCTGTATCAGAAGTGTTAGATTTGATCACAATTAAAAAAGAAGAAATTAAACAAAAATCGCCTCGCTTATAGGATGAACAAAAGTTTTAAAGTATTTTTGCTGCTCAGTTTGGTAAATGAGCGCCGCACACCGAGAAGTCCCTCCAACACCTCCACGGTTGCTTCTTGCTGCCGGGAGTGCATCAAATTAAATGCAAGGAAACAGGCTACAAACACTGTCAAAGTTTGTGCAGCACCATCTGTTGATATGCTTATGTCATTTACGTGCACGCAGTTTTCTTGGGCACCTTCTGTTCCTCCAATTCTGACCGGTTGCTGAAAAGAGAGATGAATTGTGGATACAAATTTCATTTTTAGCATCACCAACTTCAGATCTCGTTTGTATGAAATCAAACTTGATTATACTAGTATATATCCAACTACTAGTATACTATAGTATACTAGTATATATACTAGGATATACAAAAGTTTTACTATATTTCACAATACAATTAAATTACACGAAAGCCATTACACAATACAATTACACAATACAATTAAATTCCCCCAGCAGCAAAAAATGGCTCCGATCCTGAATCAATGTCCTGAATGCCCAGACATCATTTAATTTTCCTTTTAAAATTATCCATTGTAATTCCTTTTACATTTATAAATGAAATATTCACTTTATCATGCATGATATAACAACACATCAATCGAGAGAATAACTCATTCCTCAGCAGTATGGTAAACCTGAAACTGCCGGACGATGATGTCAGGGGTTTTGAGTTCAAAGTAAAAAGTTTACTTTTTTCGAAATTCTCTTATTTTGATGACTGTTTTGTACACTTATCATAGGTTATGTATCTGTCAGGGCATGTGAATAACAAATATCACATGCAAAGCTTACTGTAGGTCTAATAATCAAGACTGTCAATGAACTGAACTATTGATTCTGAAATGGTTCAATTCTTAGACCAATCAATCAATCAACAAGATAATTTGAATTTTTTTAAAAAATTGAGCATTTTACTCTCACATATTCAAAGAAATCAAAGGAGTGCTTTGAGCATCATACATGTACATGTACTTGATACAGAGTTCCCCTATTAGATTTAATGTGAATGAACATGCATTCTTAGATAAAGCACCCAATGCTAATGACACAGCACTTGAACTGACATAGGAGTTTGACGAAGTGCGTATTGACCTTGTGTGAAATAGCACTGCACTTACTGTAAGCAAGCATGCAACCATTTACAACACAATCATTACTTTAGGCAGAATCACGTTACAATGATTCTCTCCATGAAACAATGCCGTTACAACAATAGAGGTGTCGCAAGTAGATGAACTTACATTTCCTTCCGAGAAGAAGGCCGAAGCTGCTTCCTTTGTCTTGGCCACCACAGTCAAAAATGACATCCAAAGAGTGCCAGCTACAAATAAAATAAAATTTGAAATAATATCCAAGTCCAACAATTCAATTAAAATAAAAAACTTACTCAAGCTGTTAGGAGTCTCCTTCAGCTCCAATCTGCGAGAAAACGGCAAGTCCAAAATTCGGGAGGCGCGCAAAAGCTCCAACTCCATCTTGCGTGGATCGAAAGCCCCCCCAAGCTGGTACGGGGATTTTTCATTTGCGCAATACGCGCGTAGCATCAATGATGCTTCAAACATGAGCTGTGGAAGGAAATGGGAATATTAGAAGGAATTTCATAGATGGAAAATGCCATTCAGTCCACAGAAAAATGCAATTAATGACAATGCTTGCAATATGTGTTTTTACCGTATGTTCAGATACAGCGTCTCTGTTAATTTGTGGTGAACATGGCAAGTGAACGATAGCCGAAAACGCTCGACAGCATAATTTTGATAAATATAAATAAAAGATCACCTGAATCTGGGTCCTTCCGTTATTCAGACCTAAGCACATATGACTCAGTCTCTGCTCGGAATCGAGAGCTAGAGTGAAAATTTAACTGAGATGGTCGTCACCAACAGCGACGATTTCCAATCCGGCAGTGCACATTGTGTATGAATAAAATAGTCTATATAATAACGTTTAAAGAAACACATGCTTTAAGGGAGATACCTTAACAGAGGAAGATGTCTTGGGAGATGCCTCAAAGAGAAAGATTCCTTAATAGTGGAAGATGAGAGAGAGGGGCTTAATAGAGGAAATATACGGTAATTCATATTCCAGGTTATCATCGATCACTGTTCAGTTCAGTCCCTAAACGAAATACTATAACTACAGCTTAGGAGGACCGGCGAAATATACCAGGCCATTTGACTATGTCTTGCGGAGTCTAATTCACAAAATTAACATTGTCTTTTCATTCTAGTTTCTAGGACACCATAATTCCTGCTATGAAAATTGAAAATATTTGAATGGAATAAAATATGCATTTAAATGCCATTTCGATGCTTACTGACCTTGATTATCAGTCGTGTTTGAAAGGTGGTTTTATACTGTGTTGTGAGCAAAGCAAATGGAATGCAAAACCTTGTTCTTAAGACTATTTAAATCGTATCTTTTAGAGATGAATTTAAAAAAAGGAATGTTTATTAAACTAATTTAAGATCCCAATAAGTGTGGCATAGACTAGTTGATAGGCACCTTGATGTTCCGTTTATAGCAGATTAAGACAAGTAAAAGAGAAATACTTATGCCAGAACGATGTTAAAAGCTGGAATAAAAAGAAAAAAACGAGAAACATAAAAACCATGCAATGCTTTTTTAAAACACTTTTCAGAAAACATAGTTTATGTGATATAGTTGTCTGCAAAGGGACAGCCAGTTCAGATGCAGTTAATCTTCATTTAACACTCACATATTCAGGAAGGCGCAGTTGTGGGCAGTTAAGCACTTCTTGGAAGACGGTTTCGTTCATGGCAAAGTGCTTGCGAACAGAAAATGATTCCTCCAGCTTCTGTTTAACCTCCACATCGGACATCGCGCAATGGAATTTAACGTTAACACCGGACTGCAAAATCAAAGAATAAAAATCCTTTGACATCTGCATATTTGGACAGTTAATGTTTTGTAAGATAAGCTTCTATATAATCTTTTTCAATGATATACTTCCTTACAACGGGAAATACGATCAAGGAAATATGATAAACTGATATTTCTGTTGCCTTAATTTACGAGAGGATTATATGGTCAGTATCTCCTGTAGATTTTCAATCGACACCTATGACAACTTATATTTCCTAGCGCAATTACAGGCTATAATTTACCAACACCTCTCCTTGATTGACATCTGCGACCTATTTTGTCTTTATCGTATTAACTAAATGCTATTCCTATACACAAAACCAAATAATAAATTCATTTAAAACAAAAAATCCAACAGAACTTGAAACAAATGCTTGATGAATCCAATAGTGATTTGTATATTATTTTTCGATTTCAAACCAGCAGAAATAAAGAATTGAATATCGTTCTAAATTTTCGTCGTAACCAAACGTTTCCTGTTCAGATTACCAGATATTCAAATGTCCATGAGATATCGTTGCAATTGAGGCACTGAGTGGGTTGAATGACGTGCATAATTTAGAATTAATATCTACCATGATCAGTTAAAAGACGCTTCGCGTCATGTTGTTATTTGAAATATATATATATATATATATATATATATATATATATATATATATATATATATATATATATATGTCATTGCATTTACTCTGATCTGTGGAATTGAGAAAGCTGTCTTAAATAAAAGCGAAACCGGTCTTCCACATTACCATCCTGTTCTCTGTAACTGCATTTCGGATAGTCGGTGTGAGGGTGTGAGGAAGAGGTGTGAGATATAGCATATCTATACTAATACTAATATATTATATAATATATAAACTATATTTATACATACTAATGATTAAATTCGCCATTGGCCGGTTAGTTCAAAATAATAAAAATAGACAAGGCCAATAAAAAAGATCTTATTACTGACAATATTTCGATTGCCTCTTTATCAAATCAGATGGAAAAATATTTGATAAAGATTTTTTTCATCTGATTTGATAAGGAGGCAATCGAAATATTTAAGGAGAGATAAGGAGGCTTTCGAAAATTTACGCATATATTTAAAATAAGAGTCAAAACAATGTCCGTTACCTCTCTCACAATGTTGTCTGGAAGGGACATATTCTCCAGTTTCATGATACTCGCTGCACTGTCTGATCTGGAAAAACAAATCACATTTGAAGTCAAATAAATGAACAGAGGTTCTCTGAAGAAGTTTTAAAAATTGACGAAGAGCTCTAAATATTGATGAAAACCTAAATATGTCGAAAAGCTCTAAAATGAAAGCGCATCTGAATGTCGCAAAAGGAAGTGGAGTGAAATAACTGCTCGCTATGAAGATCAATTAATGTCATACAGTTATTGATAGCAAGTGTAAAGTTGGAGTTCCGTGGAATGTACATGCAAAATGCCTACAGCTGATAGCTCTATTCCTAATCTGGTTGTATTATTGCAAGCTCAAAACCAAGAATATACCTATAAGGTTGTTATGCTGTATATATGTGTAGTTGTGTTGAATTACATTTATCAACTCACAATGCTGACGTATTCACGCACCCGTCCACTTCATCTGAATAAACTGATACAGCTGGAGTGCTGTGAAATAGAAGAAGGAAGACATCATTGATGATAATGCATTATTATGGTGTGGAATAATAATAATCAGGCATTCACTACGGGAGTAATAATTGTAATTGGTAATGATGGGTAGATGACTAAAACTTACCTGTCAAGGGCAGCATCCTCCAAGAGAACATTCCAAACGTCTCTTCATGCATCTTAACGGTGGCGCTGAAATACAAAATATACATTTCAAACTTCCAAAACATTCATGCAAGCCTCATTATAGTACAAGCTTAATTTTCATAGACAATTCATTTTAAACTCAGACACTTCAGCTTTTCCATACCCTCTGAGATCTAGTGGACTCCATTCATCAATTCTTAATTTCGTAGCTTGGATCATCAGGAAAAATATAGTTTATGAAAAACAATTATGCTTACTTATAGCTGAACAACATGTGTTATATTTATTTGGCATTCACTCTTCCTTTTAAATACGTGCGAAACAGTATTTTTGAAAGTCAAGGACATTTGGCACTAAGGAAGCGGTTTTGCGATGTTATCTGTTACAATATAACCCCAGATATTACGGTATGTAAGATAGCTTTATTGAAAATGATTAATTGTTTATTTGCAGGACCCTAGCACTTGATTATTTTTTTAGTTTTATCCGCTTGTGTCAGAAATACGCCTACCGCAACAAAACAAGCCTTAACTCTCAAAACAGCTGTGGATATCTTAGGCTAATCAATAGCTGCAGTGAAAACGTGGTCAACAGTAAATTTTGGCGTAGAACAATTAAAATAAGTATAACTTTGATCTTGGATATTGAATTATAGGCTACTTAGCTGTTCACATATGCCAATCAGTCAAGCGTTATCACGTGCCAAAGTAACATGCTTAGTACTCACGATCCTCCAGCTCAACGCACTTACACGTATAGGCTACACGAGCATGATGTAAACAAGAAATGTTTTGATACATTATTCAAGGTATTTGATACAGTGTTCAAGTACTCTTTAACGCATCCCACTAATCATTACTGATCAATAATCATTTCTCTTACTGTTTCTTTCCTGTTCGGATCTGGGCTTCTTGGCTCTTACGCTTCCTGTAATTCTCTTTAATCTTGTCATATCGTTGTCGCATTTCGAGGATCTTTTCGGAGTCCATCTTTGTCCGCATGTACTGAATTCTTTTAATAAATTTGAACTTCAATACCTCCTGAAATAGAGGATGTTACATCATGTTGAAGTTTTATGCGACAAATTTTTGTGTTGAGTGGAATATAGCACAACACTCGATATTGTAACATATACAATCATCCACTGAATACACTGTTATTCAGCCTTTGACCGTTAGTATAGTTAATTGTTGATCCATACATGTACCGGAGTTTTCCACTTAATATATCCGGGTATGTTAAGTGGAAGTTAGTGCCAGTTGATATACCCGGGTCTATTAACTCCCGCCAAACTGTCATTATGTCTTTATAGCATTCAACGTCTTTCTTGGAAATAACACTTCTGCTGATTTTTGTAAATCAAGCACCCATCTTGGGTTCGCATGTGATCACACCGGAAAAGGATTAGGCGAAGTAATAAGTCTAATTACCTGTATACTAGGGTTGTTTGAAATAACGGATCCTTATTCATTGCAATAATTTCTAGGGAGTCCGCAAAACAGATGTTCGTTTTTTTTTCCGATCGTTTATTGTCCAGATCTTTCGACCGTTCTACACGATCCTGACGATGATCGTGTAGAACGGTCGAAAGATCTCGACAATAAACGATCGGAAAAAAAAACGAACATCTGTTTTGCGGACTCCCTAGAAATTATTGCAATGTATACTAGGGTCCCTATGCAAATCCCGCGATTTTTCTGTCTGGTGAAAGCCCGATACTAATCGATTTAAAACTTCATTATATACGAGGTGTGTCAGAAAAGTATCCGGACTGTGCCTGCTGTTCAAGCAAGAAATATCAAATCGATAATCCGGTTTTTGTGAACATAGTCCGGATACTTTTCTGACACACCTCGTATTGTACCCCTGTATGTATAACGCTCTCTCTTTCCTTCTCTCGACTGCCTGAACATATTTTCATTTTTTTATGTCAATTAGTTGAGATAGACAATAAGTATATTATTCAGTTATTCTATGCAGTTGTGCATGCGAGTAGCTCTGTTTCGAGTTTGCAACTTAGGTGTCTATTGTTAAGCTGATCGTGGGAAGTCTGAATTTAGTTTTTGCATAGCGTTAGCATCCACGTTTCACGAATTGCATCTGTTACGCCATGTTCCTTGTCTACAGCCTTGCTACTCCATCTTCATACAGCTACTAACTGCCTAAGAACAGATATTACATAATCCCGGGATTGAAAACCCTACTGTAGCCTACACCAAAGAACTGTGATTCTGTTATTCAGATGCTTATTACGGTATTGCTCATTTTATACCCTAACAATTGTGATAAATTACATTCAAATTGTGATTTTTTTTCATTACAGTTTATAGTTTGAAACTCATATGTATCAAATTATAAGCACATGTAATACATTATAGTTACTTTAAGTGATGAATTGCATGTCATGTATTGAATATGCTTATTTTGTAGTGTCTCCACTTAATATACCCGGGTATGTTAACCTTATCCAAACTTATTCTGCAATTTCGTCCTTTTCCAGTTTCCCGGGTATATTAAGTGGAAAACTCCGGTAATTTACGACTAATTCTAGTATCAGAATTCTTAATGATATTAAAATATTTATTTATTAGAATTCTGATCACAGTCCGTCACTTTTCTAAATTTTTCCACTCTTTTTACTAACTGCAATACTTCAATATGGATCAATGGGGACTCTGCCAAATAATCATTCAATAATCATAATTCATATCATCAAATTAACTCTTTTACATATTCCTGTGAATACTGATTAATGAGAAATGTAACGTTTCAGATGTAAATCTAAAGCAAATGGTAACCGCTTATCGAACATACTCAATTTGATAGATACGAATGGTCTCTTGATTTGAATGAATTTATTATTACTCAGTGTGTAAAGCTCCTTTTATTAGCCAAAATTTGATGACAATCACAGACTTCGCTATCATGCATTTTATGTCATCACGGACAGAATGATCACAATAAGATTATTTCCCATGTAAAGACGTAGCCCTTCTCATAACTTATTACACTACTGTACGTCTTAGATTTCCGATGAAGGATGGCGACGACAAAATTTAACAAAATACGATTTAGTAATGAAATTATCATTGTTACTTACCCATGACTCATCTTTATCCATGAGCAATGGAAATTGTGTTCTAATGGCATCACCAATGGCTTTGTATTGCCATGAACGAAGATACCTGGAAGAAAGATATAGATATACATGCTTTTGTGTAAAAGCTTATCTGTATGCATTTGACAATAAATGTGAACAGGTACTACATTGTATTAGGATTAATGTTTGGAGTATTATCCCTTATTAATTAGCTCGCATTCCATAAATCGCAGATTAATGGACGACAAGTTAGTCCGAATATCAAGCCATTTTGTGATCAAAATTGCAATGTTTCCAAAATTACTTCAGTCATGCAATCAAGTCTGGATCTTGGGTCAATTATTAGTTTTCTTAATATCCGTAATAAAGAACATATTCACAATGAGCACTGGTATATAAACTATGAATCATCTGGATATTTGGAAGATACAAAACTGTACAGTGGATATGTAACACTACTTTTAAAGCAACCTACTGTGCCTTCAACACCGGTTTCTGTTTTCATCAACCGGTAAAAAAAACGTGAATATATCAACATGAAATAGTGTTCATCTATTATTTCCTGCAATCTTTTCTACGAGAAAACAGTGTATCCGCCTATGCAGGTATCTAAACGGAGACACGACGTTCTCCAATGTATCTTCGGCTATCAATCACCTTCTACTCATTAGGCATTTGTCACAAGTGAAGAATTGGAGATTTTTAATTGTCATGGAATGACTAAAATAATGTCATGCAATGACACTTTTTGTTTACTAAAACTAGCTCAACTTTTTATCACAAATTCGCTATAGACCTACAACAAACTCAGCTCAGCGCTTGCACTGATGCATACACAAATACAACATTTTCCAAGTTTCATCTTGTTGAATGAAAAGTACTAAGTTTTTGACATGGAATGTCTGCAGGTATTTTCCTATGATGTTCATGTACCTTTGTCTATGAAGCTGAACGCATTAAGATTTGGCAATCCACCTAATGTCGGCAAATAGACGTATTTTGACCTATTTTATCCACATACATCGCCGATCAGAACGTGATAATAACACAAACACGTCATCGGAAATGACTTGAAGACAAACTATCTCAAAAATTATGTCTTTAGACTCAGTACTTTTTGCTTAATAAGAGATAACATAGAATATATCATTTTAATCAAATACTTCAATCTGCGTCCCATTGAATCCATGTCTGTTTTTCATCCTGTCTGACAAGAAGAGGAACCATGTAGAACTAGACGGACACACATATCCATAGCAGTCATACGGTGCACATCATTCTGTGAAAGTCTTATCTTCGGCGTCGTTCTGGCGTCCATACTATGACGCTATGTCTATCAACGACCAGTGGCGTGATATCTATGATACGGGGCTAACAAAGAAAAATGCGAATATGCGTGAATGTACACGTATGTGTGGGAAACATCCCCGATGTCCTGCCATTTCTATTCCCAACATTCTGGAAATGGAACTTTTTCTATAGACGAACAGTTCAAGTACATGTCTGATTGAATAAAGGAAAAAATCAACAATTATTATCATGTTATATTACAGAGACAAGATGACATGAATATGACAGAGGGATCGCGTATGTTTGAGTACGCATACTTCTGTCTACTGTTTTAACACGGTGTGGAAGTCAATGGATCTTTGAAACTCTAATTCCTTGAAGGTGCATGATTCTGATGTAAAAAAATTAAAATCGGTCCACTTGAGCTATGACACTTAAAGTAAGTCAGATAAAATTCAATTTATAATAGTTCACGACGTATTTAAGGAGGCATCTAATGTTACATAATGCAACAGATCTTCTTGATTCGCTATAGTTCTGCTATTAGATGAAAACCGTTGCAGTCACACAGAAGAAGTATCATTAATGTTTTTTATGATATGTTTCATTGACATTGACATGAAACCACCCAAAATAAAAGTTTCAAGTGGAGGGTGTATTGGTGCTGAAAGAGGTATACATCTGAGTTCCGGTGTTCGCCGAATAACGATATTCAAAGGAACATTCCAATTTCTGAAGTAGGAATACCCATTGTTCTCTGACGTACAAAATGAGCTCAACCATCCAAGAAATGGGATCATTTTCTATGTCACAAACAGACATGGCTATGACAGATTGCCGAGTTTTGCAGAAGTAGTGATAGCCACAGTGGACTATGTGATATGAGATTCGCATTGGAAAATCAAACACTTCTCTCTCCGAACACTGAAAATAGGAAAAAATTGCTTTCCTTTGACTGTAATCTAAGTTTCTGAAGTGAAACGGTAATGCAACATCACACATCACCCCATTTATAAATGACCTTTCATTTCTGAGTATAGCTGACCGTCTCTGATATCGGTAACACAGAGTTTTAGGCAAATTTATAAACTGTCTGATGGTCCGCATCAATCTTTTAAAATATTGATGCAGTCCCTCAAAGCGCATAGTTGAAAACCAAGTTAAGTTTCCATAAATTTTCAGAAGATCAGGGTAATGTTGCATTATGTGAAATTTACACTTGTATCGAATACCTGAATGGTAGATATCTGACAAAATCTCGTTTTGCTGAATAATTAGAAAACGCAAATGTTCAATTTTTGCATCAGGAATTACATGAAGGCATGTCAATATTTCAATCATTTCACAATGTGACAATACTAGTTGCCAAACAGAATTCTCCAAATCAAATAAGCAACCGAAATAAGAACAAAACATTTGCAACCAATAAATCATTTGCGATCCAGAGAATGGTAAGTGTCCGTTTCTGATGTGATGAAGTTTTACATCAGCAGGAGAAAATGTAGAATGGTCACGAAATATTTTGTTCATTGTATCTAAAGATATGACAGACCGCCTCAATAAGTCATTGAGAGCAGTGCACAACACAAGGTGTGAGACCCCTTCAAACAAATCATGAAACACGTCTGGTGGAAGAAAATAAGGCATTTTCACGTAAGGTAAGTCGAGAAACGGAGTAATGAAAGTCATACCATTTTCATTATTAATAGCGTCCGAAACAATGTTTACATGAGATCTACATTGTTCAAGCTCCACATCAGGTGCTACCAAATTGACGTTACACCCAGATACCTGACAGTATCTGCAAAACATTCCTCTAGAAAAAGACAATGAGAAACCTCCTACAAAGTTATTCGACAGATTATCGCCACACATGCTATTTGCAATTGCATAGCATCTGAAAGACTCAACTTGAACACCACAGAAATATAGCTCATTCAACTCATCAATCAGAGGGCAAAAAGCTTCATGAATGCCAACATTTTTTAAAGTTGAGCTCTTGACAAGCATCACTAAATGAATCGCATCTAGATTCGAATTATGACGAGAATGAAAATTAAACACCTTAAAATAGATAGCAAATAATTCATGTTTTGAACGCGCAACACCTATGGGATTGCACACCTCAAATTCGTCACTATATAGCAAAATGTGTACATACTTATCGTTTTCATTTGTTGCTGGTTTGATGTGTTCTGTAAAGTATGGTGATTGAAAATATTCATCGTTCCGTTCAAATATATTCTCATCCTGTAAGAATTTTGTCCGTATGTACACCGACAAAGGAACATAGGTGAATGTATCACCATTCGAACACAACACCTCGTCGCCAGGATAAAATTTAAACTTCTTTTCAAGATAATCATCGAGTATCATTCGATTAATTGCTATTGTCGGTAAGGGGTGAAAATACGACGTATCCACTGCGCTGGAACCACTTGTCATATCATCAACTGCTGCAGAAGCAATATTGGATACAATGTTTGACACAATTGCTTCAGTTCGAGCCGTTAATTCAAGCGCAGCCCTCTCAGACAAACATAGGATATCCATAGCATAGCCATAAAATAAGAAAAAATCGTCGGATAAATCTTTCATGATCCGTCTTCTGGGCGTCAAACTGTCATCGGATTCGCGATCCTCCATCTCCACTTCATTTACCAAATCATTTCCACATGAGATAGAAGCGTCATCATGGTCAACAACTGAGGGTTCACCGCGTTCCTCGTGTTCCACTCGATTATCAGTTTCCAGCACTTCATGATGAGAATATACATGTTTCTTGATACCAGACAAAGTAATTTGTGAAACGGGACAACCATGAAATGGACAAATAATTCTGAAATGTTCATAAAATTCTCTTAATACAAGGCCATTAGATCTCTGCTAAAGCGGAGATTTTAAAACAAAATTCGGGCATAGTGGACCCTAGGGCTGAGTCCAAGAATTCAATAAGATGAAATACTCAGATTTCAGGTCACAATATCACAAGACACCAACAACCGCTAGAAATTCGGGTATAGTGGCCCCTGGGGCTGAGTCCAAGGATTCAATAAAATGAAACATTTATATTTCAAGTCACAATATCACAAGACACCAACAACCGCTAGAAATTCGGGCATAGTGGCTCCTGGGGCTGAGTCCAAGGATTCAATAAGCTGAAACACCTAGATCTCAAGTCAATATCACAAGAAACCAACATTCGTTAGAGAGTCGGGTATAGTGGCCCCTAGGGCTGAGTCCAAGAATTCAATAAGATGAAATACTCAGATTTCAGGTCGCAATATCACAAGATACCAACAACCGCTAGAAATTCGGGTATAGTGGCCCCTAGGGCTGAGTCAAAGAATTCAATAAGATGAAATACTCAGATTTCAGGTCACAATATCACAAGACACCAAGAGCCGCTGTGAATTTGGGTATAGTGGACCCTGGGGCTGAGTCCAAGGATTCAATAAGATGAAACACTCAGATCTCAGGTCACAATATCACAAGATACCAACAGTCGATAGAGATTCGGGCATAGTGGCTCCTGGGGCTGAGTCCAAGGATTCAATAAGCTGAAACACTTAGATTTCAAGTCACAATATCACAAGACACCAAGAGCCGCTGTGAATTTGGGCATAGTGGCCCCTAGGGCTGAGTCCAAAGATTCAATAAGCTGAAACACCTAGATTTCATGTCACACTATCACAAGACACCAAGAGCCGCTGTGAATTCGGGCATAGTGGCCCCGGGGGCTGAGCCCAAGAATTCAATAAGCTGAAAAATCTACATGTACATTTCAAGTCACAATATCACAAGACACCAAGAGCCGCTGTGAATTTGGGCATAGTGGCTCCTGGGGCTGAGTCCAAGGATTCAATAAGCTGAAACACCTAGATTTCAAGTCACAATATCGCAAGATACCAACAGTCGATAGAGATTCGGGCGGGCATAGCGGCCCCTGGGGCTGAGCCCAAGAATTCAATAAGATGAAACACTCAGATGTCAGGTCACAATATCATAAGACACCAACAACCGCTAGAAATTCGGGGATAGTGGCCCCTGGGACTGAACCCAAGTATTATATACGCTGAAACATCTACATGTAGATTTCAAGTCACAATATCACAAGACACCAACAACCGCTATGAATTCGGGGATAGTGGCCCCTAGGGCTGAACCCAGGGATTATATAAGCTGAAACATCTACATGTGGATTTCACGTCACAGTATCACTAGATACCAACAACCGCTAGACATTTGGGCATAGTGGCCCCTAGGGCTCAGCCCAAGGATTCGATAAGCTGAAACATTTACATATAGATTTCAAGTCACAATATCACAAGATACAAAGAGTCGCTAGAATTTCGGGCATAGTCTATCTAGGCTTATCTACAGAAAAAATTAAGTGAGAACAATATTTGCTGAAATAATCATTGTCTGAGATCTGGTCTTTTAAACGATGTTAGTTAAGTTGGAATCGAATTGCTGCGTCAGTGATCGGCAGCGATTCATTCGGTAATTTGAGTGCAATAATTTCACTCTTGTACCCCAGTTGCATATTATATCTGAAGTAAGTATGCCACAGCTACTGAGAGCAACGTAATAAGTTTTGCTCTGTATTTCGCCGACCGGCCTTCTCAAGAGATTCAGCTCTCAAAAACATACAATTTAGAACATACCTCTTCATGAATTACAATTATGTCCATTTGCTTGACTCACGAAATTTTCCCTTCTTCGGTCTTTACATCGGAACGGAGAAAAATAGATTCAGATATATGTGCTGTTTATTTGACAGATGCATCAATCTGTCGGTTGAGGCTTGTGTGTTCCTTACCTAATACGAGCATTGCTTCGTTGCGCGTGCGTCGTCAATTACGTAAGCCAAAGGGAGACGAACATTTTCACATCAATCTCCATCACTGGCTATAATTGCGTAGAATGGAAAATCTCGCTACTCTGCACAAAACCACCGCCAAGGAAGCGAATCCATCTCTGCGGTTCTATCATCTCTGATATAGTGAATGAAATATTTTTCCCCTCGATGTAAGAATGTGTGAATCACTACCTATCTGACATGATATGTGTGACAATGGGAGGGGGAGTGTGTTGATTTTCAGCACATGACCTCGCTAACGTATATTAGCAAACAAATATGTTCCCCGTCCGTCATAGGTCAGCAGACCAGTATCACTGCACTATGCACAATTTATCAACCCCTCTAAACAAGCGTTAGTGTCAAAGTGAATCTCAAAAAAACCGTATAGAGCAATTTTAGAATTTGCTGAGCAACCTAAGCACACTTGATATATGACTATTGCGTATCCCTTTCAGAAAATCTAACTTCATTTTGGCAAACAGAGGTTAGTAATCTACTGCAGGTGTTGCATTGCCTTTGTCATCAGATTGAAAAATAAATTGAACTCAATAATGATCTACATTTATGTTTGAAAAAATTTATATTTGAGCAATAATAGCAATTCACGCTTTGATCACTCAATTGAATGTCTTATCTCGATGGCTGTGGACACTGACTGAGCCGGTAATGCTGACAAATAAGCCGATAAGTAAGCAAGAAATCGAAAATTTAGACAGAAGATAAACCGCCAAAATGAGTTTTTGTTATAATGAAAGTCGTTCATAGCACGGAAACAAGCTTGCTTCGCCTTAGAATTCACTAAAATTCTCATCAAAACTAGGATGACAAAGCAAGACCAAGAAAGGAGAAGCGACAAGCACATTCTTATACATATGTTTGCTATATTGAATGATGGAGAGTCTAGCTCATAAATATGAAGCATGGAAATATGTATGGAACATATATTTTACATCCTTGCTCAGTCGGTGTAATAGCCACCACCAACCTCGAAATGTCATGGCTTTAGGTTCTCCCAAAACTTTGACTTGTAGTCTCGCTATTATCATGATCTTTTACTATACATAAAAAAAGCAACCTCAGCATCCATATTTTCGCAGTACCCAATAAAATAACTATATTCCAGCTTATTAGTTGTTATTAGATTTAATGGAATTTCTGTACAGCCAGTACTTTGAACATAATGTTTGACAGCGTTGCCAAGGATTGCAAAGCATGAGGACGTTTTACTGTGGACAAACAACTTTCACAGAACTGTTATTATTTTTAGATTAACCATCTGCTGCGATCTAAGTATACACATATTACGTGTCGCACATGGGGATTGATGTAGACCTCGGTTGATTGTCATAAAGTGTCAGAAGGGTTTGAGGGTCAAGGTACGTTCCGTAACTCAAGTGTAGGTTGCTCATAGAGTGTTGTATGAGAGTCAAGGGATAAAAATCCCAATTTTGCTCTTAATACATCATGTATTTTTCATAAAATGCACCTGATCCTTCTTTTTGACTATCACATCCAATAGACAAGAAAGCTTCAGGAATACTTGTTCTGTTCGCCTATTTCCTAACGAATTGACATAAATAGATATCACAGACATAATTTCAATTACCTTTTGCGTTGGGCTAAATGGTTGCTAACGTGCTTCAAGTACTCATAAAGATTCCTTCCAGTAACTTCACAAATACTACAACTGAACATCACACAAAACTAACATGGCTAACACGTTTAATTGCAAATCATGTCGTACTATTTGAAACAAAAATTAACAATTTTTCACTCTCCTGTTTTACACGCAATGTAAGAGGATTTTTCAAGTAATAGCCAATCAAGAGAAACTTTCTCAATCACGAAAAATTTTTGGGAATGGTGACAATGTAAATTTCTTTGCAATGCAGAGACAAGCGTTTAATAGAATGCCAGCCTCCTATTTCAGGACAACCTCCTAAAATTTTAAAGAAATGTTACTGACTAAAACAAATTATAACCAATTCATCTTATTTCGCTTAACATATGATATTTTTTCTAAAGGACAGTGAATATGGTCTGTGTAAATTATTTCAACAAAGTCATGATATCTAACTTGCTGTAAAAATGCATGTTTCACGAGAAAAGTGAATTTAGGAGGTTACTGATCTTCTAGGATGCCAACCTACTGTCTCAGTATAGCCTCCTAGAATTTCAGTGTGTGAGGCTTTAGTATGTAGTTTCTTTTATTTTAGGAGGTGCCAGATTACAGTGTGGATTTCCGTTCATAGTGCTTCGTTCTTAAGAAATCTATTTCTAAGTCATAGACTTCTAATTGTCTAAATATAAACAGATGAAGAAGAAGAAGAAAGTATTTGGAAATCAAGAGACGTCTATGTTGGAAATCAAGATATCAAAGATAGCTAGAAATTTGACCCTTTTGATAGGTACATCTGTACTAATTCTATGGATATGGTTTCTTTCATTTAGGTCACTGATCTCCATTCAAAATTCAAAATCAAAGTTTTGGACGTCATTCTAGGGTCAGACAGATAGGTATTTCTTTTAAGATAGTTTACCATCGCAAAGCAACACGGTCAAAGAAATCATGACAAAAAGACACGCCACACCTATTACAACTGAAGAGCAACTGATATTACAACTGATTGAAAAGATGAATTTATTTTATAAAGATTTTGCTCTATTCATAAATTTATCATGTACCGGTATTTCTCAAGGTACTTTTGCCATTTCAATTACTTGTGTAACTTTATTGTTATTTAGTTCGTGATGCTACTCTGTTTTTATGAAATAAATATAGTTACTTTTCCTTCCGAAAACTAGGAATGAGGATAGTGGAAAAAATTACTTGTTTGCAATGTCGACTTTTATTACAAACTACGAGTTAGAAAACATAGTGAACTAAAGTGCGGTATTATCATAATTAATCTATTCTAAATCAAATTAATTTGTCATTACAGGTGTTTGATGATCCTGCTTTCCTGGAAACAAGGAGTTCGTTGGACGCAGCCATGAAAGTCAATACCGCTGCTGGAGTTTCCCTAACGAAGAAGCAGGCGAAGCCGGTGCCCCTGTCCACAGAAACACGGTTATGGGAGAGACAATATCTCGGTCGCGATAATCCTCGAAAACTCACGAGGACGTTGATTTACCTGATTGGAGTTAATTGTGGGCTTCGTGGGGGAAAGGAGCTACGCAATCTAAAATGGGGAGAAAATGCTCAATTGACCTTGACTCGAAGAGAGGGTGACGATGTGCTCGAATACAGGGAGGATATATCAAAAACGTATAAGGGAGGTCTTCATGAACATCACGTCGTGCCAAAAACAGTAACTGTATTCAAAAGTGATGATCCTTCAAAGTGCCTGGTAAATCTCTTTATCTTTTACAGTTCATTGCGTCCTGTTAACGATACGACCAATGCGTTCTTCCTCCAGCCTCATCCAAAGCCGACAGCTACCACTTGGTTTGTGAACCAACCTCTGGGACACAATTCTTTAACGGCAACCATACGAAACATGATGGAGGCTGCGGGAGAAGATGACCAATATAGTAATCAGTCATGCAGAAAAACTACGGTGACCAGAATCATGAATGCCACCGGAAATAAAGAAATGGCAAAAAAAGTGACTGGTCATCGCTCAGACTGTGTTTTGACTTACAATGATTACTCAACAAACATGCAAAAAGTAACATCAAACAAACTAACCAATAGTAATGTGAATTTAGCTAACAAAAATGAACAAAATCAACCAACGGACGTGCCAGCTGCAAGTGACAAAATTGTCATCAAATGTCCAAGTGGGATCATTATTGAAGTCCCTTATAGGTGATACTAACCCCAAATCTTTGAATGCTTCAGCGTTGACAATTTGAAACATTATTGACTTTTACTTCCTTGTATGAAAAAAGATAGCGCTAGATGACTCCAACTGCGAAATTTCATTTGATATTTTAGCCGACATAAAGCATAATGTCATATCTTCATGGACTCATAGATATAGTCCGGGAGCTAGCGTGAAGTTGTGCAGGGAACGAGGTAGTATATAAAACTTTCACATAGCATAGTACACCTCTAACCTACTGCAAAACTTCGCGTCTGCCGGATCAGATCATTTGCTTTTCAGAAATAGAGAGGATAACACAATCCTATGTATTTCCAATGGTAAAATTGTGACATTTAAGGTGTTGACTTCATTTTTTCGAATTTTTGCTCATAAAAGTTACACAAATTGGTATTTTGTTGAACTGGTTATTATAGAAATCATCTACAGATCATGATCTTTCAAATGAGTTATCATTAAGTGACAGAGGATGAAGTAAAGTGTACAAACAGACACTTTTCGTTAAAGTATATCAACAATTTTCCTGAAATTTCTATGTTAAAATTTGCAGTTACACCAACGAAAAGTGTCTGTCTGTACACTTTACTTCATCCTCTGTCATAGAATGACAGCTCATTTGAAAGATCATGATCTGTAGATGATTTCTATAATAACCAGTTCAACAAAATACCAATTTGTGTAACTTTTATGAGCAAAAATTCGAAAAAATGGAGTCAACACCTTAAATGTCACAATTTTACCACTGGAAATACATAGGATTGTGTTATCCTCTCTATTTCCTAAAAGCAAATGATCTGATCCGGCAGACGCGAAGTTTTGCAGTAGGTTAGAGGTGTACTATGCTATGTGAAAGTTTTATGTACTACCTCGTTCCCTGCACAACTTCACGCTAGCTCCCGGACTAATAGTAGAGATTTAATATCTAGGAGTCCATGATAGTCCATAATGCCACCTTCATGGTCAGTTTTACTATTTTCTATGTACATGTAGTCTGGAGTCATCTAGCGCTCTCTTGCAATAGATATTTATTTGTTAAGAAGTATAAATTTTATATGAAATACAAGATATTTTCCCTCCTATCTAAAACGTGACATAGTTAAAATGAGCATCCTCTAAGTTAAGGTTACAGGAGGATATCATGACTGTATGGGAAATACGGAGGTGTATAACTATGTTAAAATCCCGAGGCCGTAGGCCGAGGGATTTTAACATAGTTATACACCGAGGTATTTCCCATACAGTCATAGAGATATCCTCCTGTAACATACTTAAAGGATGCTCATCTCAGCCAATCAGAGAGAGGGACAGCTTGTTAATGGAGGGACAATATTGTTAAAATGCCAGGGACAATTTGTTAAAATGATTGTTTGTTATCTATGATCAAATGTCCTTTCTAAATTGAGAATGTAGATAGATGTCCATGGATTTCCGTTCATAGTGCTTCGTTCTTAAGAAATCTATTTCTAAGTCATAGACTTCTAATTGTCTAAATATAAACAGAAGAAGAAGAAGAAGAAAGTATTTGGAAATCAAGAGACGTCTATGTTGGAAATCAAGATATCAAAGATAGCTAGAAATTTGACCCTTTTGATAGGTACATCTGTACTAATTCTATGGATATGGTTTCTTTCATTTAGGTCACTGATCTCCATTCAAAATTCAAAATCAAAGTTTTGGACGTCATTCTAGGGTCAGACGGATAGGTATTTCTTTTAAGATAGTTTACCATCGCAAAGCAACACGGTCAAAGAAATCATGACAAAAAGACACGCCACACCTATTACAACTGAAGAGCTGAATAAGATACGGAAGGCCACCATTCCTCAAAACACCATGAATCAGAACTACTGGGCAATAAAAGTATTCGACGACTGGCTCAAGGAAAGAAATACAACAATTTTAGAAAACGGTTCAGAGGACCTTATGTTTCTATCGGACCGTTCAAGCGATGGTCATGAGAAATTGGAGTTCATCTCCAAAGTCACTTTGAACCTGGCATTGAAATTTTTCTTTCATGAAGTTAGAAAGAAGAACGGCGATGTGTACCCGGGTGAAACTCTACGACTATTACTATGCGGAATCCAAAGATACATCAGAAGCGAACGCAAGTTGGATTGGAAGGTAAGACGATTTTTATGACGCTAAAATTGGAAAAAATTTATCATAAATTTAAACTGCCATAAAGTTGGAAAAAAATATAGCTTCTATTAAATCGATATTGTGAAGTAATGCAAGTTTCCACAATGGTTTTTTCTATTATTTTTATTCTCGTAGTCATTTTAGAATTAAATTATGATCAACTGACTATGAAAAATAAGATATATAGGCAAAGGAATTTGGTAGCCTAAACAAGTAGATATATAAATGTATGTTCCTGATTAGCTGATGTTGAACAAGTAGCATTCTAGTCTTCATATTAATAAAACTCCTACAATATTTGTGTTATGCACATGCATGCAGATATTATTCACAAAATGTTGGCCTATACAAGAGGAAGGAATGATTTTAATCTTTATACTAAACTTCTTTTTTTGTAACTGAAGTTTATCGCAAAAGTTTCCTTTATTGGTTGAAGTGAAAGTCCTTCTTTTGAGTTTGAAAGTGGAATAAATTTTTCTTAATAGCATGCAAATTTAGTTTAATTGAAATATTTGATAATGCTTTTTGATTGAAAAGATGAATTTATTTTATAAAGATTTTGCTCTATTCATAAATTTATCATGTACCGGTACTTCTCAAGGTACTTTTGCCATTTCAATTACTTGTGTAACTTTATTGTTATTTAGTTCGTGATGCTACTCTGTTTTTATGAAATAAATATAGTTACTTTTCCTTCCGAAAACTAGGAATGAGGATAGTGGAAAAAATTACTTGTTTGAAATGTCGACTTTCATTACAAACTACGAGTTAAAAAACATAGTGAACTAAAGTGCGGTAATATCATAATTAATCTATTCTAAATCAACTTAATTTGTCATTACAGGTGTTTGATGATCCTGCTTTCCTGGAAACAAGGAGTTCGTTGGACGCAGCCATGAAAGTCAATACCGCTGCTGGAGTTTCCCTAACGAAGAAGCAGGCGAAGCCGGTGCCCCTGTCCACAGAAACACGGTTATGGGAGAGACAATATCTCGGTCGTGATAATCCTCGAAAACTCACGAGGACGTTGATTTACCTGATTGGAGTTAATTGTGGGCTTCGTGGGGGAAAGGAGCTACGCAATCTAAAATGGGGAGAAAATGCTCAATTGACCTTGACTCGAAGAGAGGGTGACGATGTGCTCGAATACAGGGAGGATATATCAAAAACGTATAAGGGAGGTCTTCATGAACATCACGTCGTGCCAAAAACAGTAACTGTATTCAAAAGTGATGATCCTTCAAAGTGCCTGGTAAATCTCTTTATCTTTTACAGTTCATTGCGTCCTGTTAACGATACGACCAATGCGTTCTTCCTCCAGCCTCATCCAAAGCCGACAGCTACCACTTGGTTTGTGAACCAACCTCTGGGACACAATTCTTTAACGGCAACCATACGAAACATGATGGAGGCTGCGGGAGAAGATGACCAATATAGTAATCAGTCATGCAGAAAAACTACGGTGACCAGAATCATGAATGCCACCGGAAATAAAGAAATGGCAAAAAAAGTGACTGGTCATCGCTCAGACTGTGTTTTGACTTACAATGATTACTCAACAAACATGCAAAAAGTAACATCAAACAAACTAACCAATAGTAATGTGAATTTAGCTAACAAAAATGAACAAAATCAACCAACGGACGTGCCAGCTGCAAGTGACAAAATTGTCATCAAATGTCCAAGTGGGATCATTATTGAAGTCCCTTATAGGTGATACTAACCCCAAATCTTTGAATGCTTCAGCGTTGACAATTTGAAACATTATTGACTTTTACTTCCTTGTATGAAAAAAGATAGCGCTAGATGACTCCAACCGCGAAATTTCATTTGATATTTTAGCCGACATAAAGCATAATGTCATATCTTCATGGACTCATAGATAGTAGAGATTTAATATCTAGGAGTCCATGATAGTCCATAATGCCACCTTCATGGTCAGTTTTACTATTTTCTATGTACATGTAGTCTGGAGTCATCTAGCGCTCTCTTGCAATAGATATTTATTTGTTAAGAAGTATAAATTTTATGTAATGGTTAAAGGAGGTTTCATTGATATTTGCTGAAATAATGAGGACAATTATCTGTTAAAATTCCCGAGGGCATAGCCCGAGGGAATTTTGACAGATAATTGGCCGAGATATCTCAGCAAATATCAATGAAACTCCTTTAACCGTTTTAAACTATGCCAGTTTATCTCTATTCGGGTAGGGACAAATTAACAATGTTATAGTTGATCTCTATTCGGGGAGGGACAGATTAACAATGTTATAGTTGATCTCTATTCAGGGAGGTTATCTATGCACTTCTTTTCAATATGAGGGATTTCTATGCGTAGTTAATTTGCCCCTCGTTTTAACAGGGACAGGGATATTACGGGATTTAATGAGATCTCTAGATAGCAAAAAATACATTACTAGATAAACTGGCATAGTTTAAATGCATATATCCATGTATGGAATTGTTCATCGAAATAGGTTGTTAGATTTGTATGTATGTGATACATGTAAAGGTAGTATAGGCAGGTATGTAGTATCTTTGACAGCCCTGATATCAGAAAGAATATTTAAATTTCAAACGTAATCGACGTCATTTTGCGTATGCATAATAATTATGCAAACGCAAAATGACGTCGATTACGTTTGAAATTAGTCACCACAAAAAAAATAGTCACCACAAGCATCCATTTTACAATTATTGTAAAATGGATGCTTGTGTTGACTACACACAAAGTTATATGATGACAGGAAACAGTAAGCGGTATGAATTTATGGAGAAAGATGAAATTGAGAAGTTAATAGCCGAAAGAGTGCCACAAAATACACACAAGAAGGTAACATGGGCAGTGAAGACTTTTGAGTCATGGAGATTATCAAGAATTGTGAATATAGGCGATGAACTGAATGTCTATAAATCCCTAGACGAAATGGAGAAGAATGACCTTAACTTTGCACTAAAATCATACATGTTCGAAGTTCGCAAAACCGACGGCTTAGTTGTCTTAGACACTTAGTTGTCTCGCTTTTTCACCATTTGAGACACAGTGTGAAAAGATCGTGGGATTTTTTCAAAGATCCAGAATTCACTGAGTCTAGAACAGCTTTGGATTCAGCAATGAAGCGGTCGACTAAACTGGGAATTGGTGGAGATAAAAGAAAGGCCCAATTTATCCCTGGCAAACTCGAGGATAGTTTATGGGAAAAGAGCATTTTGTCCAACAAAGACGCTGACAGCCTATTCCGCACACTGGTGTACAAAATTGGGCTACATTTCGGATTAAGAGCTCGCGAAGAACACAGAGCGTTAGAATGGGATCGCCAGATAAAACTACTCACCGATTCGGTTGATGGGACTGATTATCTCTCATACACAGAAGATTTCTCCAAGACGAACCAACGCGGGTTGAAACACAGATTTGTTCCACCAAAACAAGTGAAAGTCTACGAGGACAAAAGCAGTGACCGGTGCCTTGTGAAGCTATATAAACTTTATAAACACCATCGTCCAAGTTCAACAAAGATAAACGCGTTCTATTTGCTGCCCATGCCAAATGCAGCAGCGAAGAACCAGAGATGGTTCAAAGTTGGAATCAACAAAATCGGAGGTGTTGTCTCAAAAATGATGAAAGATATTGATGAAGATGGATATTACACCAATCACTCTCTAAAGAGAACCTGCTACAGTCGTCTTAGACAAGGCGGTATTTCAGCTGACAAGTCCATGAAAAGGACCGGGCATCGTTCTTTAGACGGAGCTATGGAGTATGATGTCCAGACGAAAGAAGACTTCACAGTTCAAGATCAGATTTTGAACGGACAAGCGTGCAGCAGTCGTGAAGCAAATCACATTCAAAGTGGGATTAATGACAATGATGGCGGGAAGTACATGGTGAATATCAGCATACAAAAGCCGAATGGTGAAATTATCACCATAAAACTGTGAATTTGCTTAAGAACTGTTTCCTGTATGTTCTTTATGAATTATTTGTCCTTATCCATTTCTATGACATCTGTGCGGTTCCTGCTGGGAACCGCACGCTAAATGATATCTAACTAGAAATGCATGTGTTCTGATATTCCAAATCGTGCGATTCCCGACTGGGGAATGTTCATTACATAGAAAGGGAATGCACAGGGCACAGTGAAATAATATTTCAAATTGCTATTATACGATAGTACATGCAAATGCTGAGACTCATCTGAATTCATTCAAATCTATGGAAACAATATTTTGAATTGAATATATGTTTATTTGTACAATTTGTAATAACGACGATAAGGACGATGGCTGGTCAGAATTGGACTTCTTTCATAGACTTTAAAAATATTCCCGGTGGAGTGATTTCAGGTAAGAGTGGTCCAGAAATTGAAATATTACCGCAAAATAGTATGCACACATCATCAAATAGTGAAGATGAAGAGTATCATGATCTCAGAGAACTCGAACCAGAAATTCAAGCTGAGCTCGATCTGGCAGAAGAACTAATTAAAAATAAGTCAACTGCACAAAAGACAGCAGCTTCTGTCAGTCGATTCAAATCGTTTTTACGTGAGAATGATTATCCGGAGAACATAGAAACAATGCCTCTAGCTTTTCTTGATAAATATTTGAGGCACTATTATTCAACTTTAAAGCGATTAGATGGAGATCCATTGGCCCGTCGACACTTTTGGGCATTCGGAGCGGACTAAATCGCTATTTAATGAACTACTGACCGATTAGTATCAGTAACGATTCTTCCTTCAACAAGTCCAACATTATGTTGAAGGCTATGGTTGGACGATTTCTAAATTCAGGTAGAGAAACAAAACATTATCATTTCGATGGAATCCAGTCTCCCTTCAAGACGAAGTAATATTCAATTTTATTTATTATTTCGGACAGCGAGGACGGGAAACTATTCGTTTAATGTTAAGAGAATACATAGTTTTCCATGAATCTATTGGAATTCCTTATGTTGAACTCAAAGTTCCGATGTCGTATAAGACTGTTAAGGCATCCCTTTCTCGGAATACTTACGGGAATACAAAGCAATGCAAAATGTATGCTATTCTAGACGAGCCAGAAAAATGTCCTGTAACTGCGTTGCGTACTTACGTGAGAAAAATATCGAATATAAATTGTTTATGTCCAAGGCCCTTCCTAATTTTTACGAAGATGCCTGGTATAGTAGTAAGGCCGTGAGAGGCAAGGATTATTTGGGGAACCTAATGAAAATGTTGACAAAAAAGCTGAATTTAAGTAAGCATTATACCAATCACTGTATAAGATCAACAGTGGTTTCAAACATGATGGATGCAGGGCACGATGTCTCAGATATTGCCGCCGTTACAGGCCACAAATCCAGTGATGCTTTGAGAACTTACGCTTCTCATAAACGAGATGAGCAGGTGCTTTCATTCAGCCAAACGCTCAGCAGCAGCTTGCACAAGCGAAAACACGAAAAAATAATGAACAACATGAAACAAGAGAAAAAATTCTGGTCATGTCCAAAGATACCATCAATGTGGATACGCGAAATCAACTTTCCACAATATTTGGTAGTGGTAATAACATATCCATAAACACCTTGAATATCAATATTAATGATTAACTCTTTGCCTTTCAAGTGACTTATTTTCTTATGCTGGTTGTTATTGAGCGTTATGTGCATGGACCGTGGATTTCGGTATTGTTTAGTACATGTAGGCCTACATGCGTGTTCTATGATCTTTTTATGAGTCGTGACATAATTATAGAAATTGGATATCTATTGAAGTTCTATCTTGCCTGCCTGAGACGTCAGGATAAATTTTCCTGCCGGCTAGCGACTGAAAAATCATAGCACGAGGTTAGAAGATGATCTATGGTTTGTACATAGAAGTAGATAATAATACTTTCTATGGTATTGTTAATTTCTATGGGTTTGTAGATCTAAAACATTATATCATAGAAATTACTATTATCCACTTCTATGCATTATATCATA
>CAJQUW010007760.1:0-57736 GCA_907163375.1 Prostheceraeus crozeri
CTTCTGTAGCTGATTTTAATGACAGCGATGTTTTGTTACGAATCAGTTTATCATTTCAGGCAAAAACGGATGAAATATTCAATCAGTTTGAGTGTTCGGCTGCCCGACAGGATATCTTAGAATCAAAGATCGACTGCCTCTTCCGACAATAAACTGGTGAAGTCGAGGAGGATCCTGACACCGAATTTATAAAGCGTATGGCAAGCAGCAATAAGGAAATTAGATAAGAGACTAATTACCAGCAGTGCATGGCAGCATTGGGTTTACCAGTCCTAACCAGCATTGACGACGTAAGTATATAAAAATTATTATGACGACATATAAAATTATTTTTTCTCCTGGGATTTCTATCATATACATCTAAGTACCTAGTGAAATACGATATCCTCGTCGGTTGACTGCTTTTTCTATGACAAATTTATCCTATTTATCTGCAGTGTATAAAGTTACCTGTTGATATACATACGAATAGAAAGTACGGGATAATGTTGTCTAGAGATTACAATCTTGAATATTGAACTAGATTTTACCAATATAGTAATATGCCTGAGTAATTTCGGTGACATTTGATTGAACTTGGTGCTACATTGTTATATAATTTTTTTGTTGGGGAACCAAGTAAACAAGATGGTAATAGTGTCAGTTTTAATACTCTATTAATTTCGGCCTCCCCTTGGGCCATCATCGTATTTCTGATGATGGCTTAAGAGGAGGCCGAAATTAATAAAGTAGGGTGCCTACATGTATTGAAACTGAAACTACTACCATCTTGTTTACTTGGTTCCCCAACAAAAGAAAACCAATTATATGAACAACCAATGCCTATTCAATGCATTATTATTCATTATGCTGTTTCACTTATGAATGAACAGATCCGATAAACAGATTTGATTTAATTTCAGATGATTGCAAAGGATCGTGAATTTTCTGGGTCTTATTCGTCGCAGAAGAGTGTTGGTCAACTGCATGTGTGAACTTGCTCCCAGCCGGACCATGACGGCAAATGTAAACAGTTTGATTCGAAAGTGCTTATTTACAGTAGCTCCATTATATTTGTGGCAATATTGTTCTGGTCAGGGGAGGACACATTGTAAGAAATACAATTTATTGGACCACGTTCCAAATATGTACCGCGCCATATTGACAACGAGCGCGCACGTCACCCGAGTATCTCAAGAGGAGATAATTTCTTCACTCTCCAACGTGATAAAGTCCTGCAAAAATCGAGCAGAGTCCAAGACATTCCGATCAAAGCATCCAGAACTTGGCCTTGTTGATGATTCGGTAACAGATCATCCCGACATTGACTTACTTTGTAACGCAGATGCCGAGACAGATAGTGATGAAAATGTGTCAACTTCAGATGATTCTGATTCTAAAGAAAACTAATAATTTGTAATCGAAGATAGTACACTATCCTTTTTATTCTTCCTGATATTGTTCATGAGCTTGCTACTTGATGTACCGTATATTGCTTGTCCAATGATGATCAATTGAAATGACGAATGACCATTAAAATTTTCGCGGAGAACTGCAGACAAAACAACATTTTTTGACATCTTGAGGGCTTTCTTTCACCTATCCTTTTTTAGTGATACATTAGGAGAAGATGTAAAACTGGATTTGTCTGAATTTTGATGTCCGTATATTGGATAACATGTCATTAAATTAAGAACATTTCAATAGAATGACGGCCACTCAGTTTTGTGTTAGTACGTCTGGGCGATATTCATCAACATCTCTCGACCAACTTCGAGCGCATGACGTTAACTCTGCTTTGTTTGTTTGGCTTTCATTCCATTATCTGATGTTTTTATTACATGCTACTTTCTCTTCCAATCGCCGTCTCTTGAAAATAGTCGGTAATAGGCCTCGAGATGTCAAAAGTGTTGTTTTGCCTCATATTTATTTTCAGTGATGAGCAATTAGATACCATGTAGGCCTACATGCACATTTCTTGCAAAATTGATCAACATTGTCATAATTGAGCATCAACTGTTTTCCTATAATAATTTCACCATTGTGCAGCTAGCAAAGTTTCTTGTTAAGCGCACTGATAATTTTTTGTCTGAAGTGGTATTCTGATATGTTCAAATACTTTTCAATGTTTCTATGCTGTATGATTTTTTATGGCATTGAGTTAAATTGCTTTTTATAATTTTGAAGATTTTATCTAGTAAATTTTATTTTGAATGTGTTGTCTCTTACATTTTGTCGTAAAAACTAAAAAGCCATTACCAGGAGGAGAACAATTTTGTACTGAATATCAATTATGCATATAGAGCTGCAAATATAGGCAGAGTTTTGTTTATAACTTTTTTTGAAAAATGTTTTCGTACTAATAGATTCAAATTAGATGGAGTGGTTAATCATACTGACTTTATAGTAATTTGCTACCTGACTTGCTATAGAATACATCAATTTAGTACAAAAACGCAGAATGAGATTCTGACTATTCTGAGCATTCGTACGCGAGCGCTCGTCTAACGTTTGGCCTATGTGCTTTATCATAATTAGATACAT
This sequence comes from Prostheceraeus crozeri, assembly GCA_907163375.1. Lineage (NCBI taxonomy): Eukaryota > Metazoa > Platyhelminthes > Polycladida > Euryleptidae > Prostheceraeus > Prostheceraeus crozeri. Next base: position 2,524 of record CAJQUW010007760.1, read on the forward strand.
AGTCAAGCTGGTAGCTAATTAAAGACTATTAGTTAGTTTGACAGTAACTTAACAGCCGATTGACCTTTTAAACGAATCAAGTCAAAATCTTGGTAAATGAAGAAAGTTTCTGAAAAGACTATTATGAACGTTCGTACACGAACACTCGTCGAGCGCTTATCGAAAGTTCGGGCACGAGCCTAAGTGCTGAACACTTCATGGTTCGTTTCCGAAACTTTCGACGAGCGCTCAACGACCGTTCGTGCGCTGGGGGATAATGGCATAATAATGACTCATTCAATAGAATATCCCCTAAAGCTTAGTGGTTTAAATTTGTACCACCTTCATTATATAGGCCTGCTATAATGTCGTGTGAAGTCTTAGATTTTTTGCAACAAATATGACTTACTTTAATACAGTTCAGAATTTAGTGTAATGAGACACGTCATTTATCCCCACTACCAAATATACGCCATGAAATATGCTGATAATGAAAATGTACTCTTTTTTAGCGACTGTAATCAAATTAAATCGATTGATTTCTTTAGAGCAAACCTGTAAGGATGTCAATCTTGCCCTTCTTAGTCCCAATAAGGCACAAAACCAGTAATAGTGTCATTTCATGTAGTATTTCAATGCCATTGAAATGTTGATAATTGGTGATATAACAATATTCCATTAAACCCTAAAGGGTTAACTGCATTACACGTCATCTTATCTATAAATTTTCTTGCTCACTGTGCAATGAATTTCATATTGGTCAGACAAATAGACCATTCAAATACCGGTGAATGGAACAAGGACTTAGTTAACACAATAGCAATTCTGATAGCGCACTTGCTGAACACATGCAACGGAAACATGATGGAAGGCAGATGAACATTTGAAGATTTTGACCTTTGCATAGCCTATTAGACATATTAAACATCTGTCTCCTATCATCAATCGTGAAATAGAAATGACGTTCCTCGGAACACTAAATCTTGTTCCTTCACATTTATATAAATGCAGGCATCGCTTGTCTCATTTTATCGCTAACTCCCCTGAAGACGGGCGAACGTCGAGACCGTGTATACTACGTTTTTATTAACAAACCTGCTAGAATAAAGGAGTGAACACTCACGTATTGGTATGCTATTTTTATAATACAATGTCATTCCCTATCTCAAAAATGCGTCAAAAAAGGTTTTCTTGAAACTACTCCCCACAGAAATATAGCCTACGCTTTAGGCATTCACATTTCTGTAATATTTAATAGAGTAAAGCAGCTTTCACTTTTAAAATTGATAAATAAGCTTATAAAGAACTTTTATCCAATACAGTGCTACATACACAGATCAAAGGGAAATAAAGTTGCACCTATATCTAAATTTTACGTTGTAGGAAATTCTAGTGTGATACCTGCTATGCTTCCTGACTTTGATTGAAAATATCATATTTTTGAGTTATGCAAAGATTAAAAAAAGTTCTCGTGTTTTACGTTTTCAAAATAGGTTGTGGGCTATTTTCTTTGAATTTCGCAATTATCAAAGCAGATTTTTCTAAATCGTTTTATGAATGTGACCCGTACTGTACACATTTTAAAGGGTATTCCATTTCACAAGTTTATCTAAAGTCCCATATCCTTCTACACGTAAAGTAAGTATATATAGCTGTAGAGTGTCGACTCAAACAAGTATCTGTATACAGTCAGTGAAAAGTTTTACATGAGAAGATCCAGTTTTTTGCGGAGACTACGTTCCTGCGGTCCAAAAAATTATTTGAGCATTTTTTAAAAAAGCTATTTATTTTCAAATTTTTCCTGCATTTATATACTACCGAGATGACACCCCTTTATAAGTAATATGAAACAATTTGGATATCAAAAGGAATGAATATTTGCTAGCAAGCATTCTAACTAAGCGAAAATTGAGCCGATTGTCAAGGAAATTTCATGAAGCGCATTATAATCTAATTATTAATCTAATGATCGGCATTATAATGAAGTCTTCATGAAAAAGTCCAGATCCAATTGTGCTTTCTTGGCTGAAATTTCAAGCGGCATGATTTTATGATTCGCTAAATTTATAAGTTTCATTTCTTGAATCTGAATAGTCTTGTGGACCTAATTACATCTTTCAAAGTTAATTGAAATCATTGTCTTTGATTATGTTATTTTTCTCTACCAGTGGCAGATTGCTTATGACATGATCACGCGTAAAATAGTCTTGAGGTTGAGCATAAAAGCAACAGCAACATATCGAATTGTTAATGTATCAAACATTACCTCTCCAAGGCTGTCATGATATGGAGGATGTAAAATGCCATCATTCCTAATCCTGCATTACTATCATGATCAGTCAATTCCTTGGTAATTTCCTCAAAACTGCAAACATTTGCATATCTTACATTTGGTAGCAATACCAACTGTATCTTCCTCGAGTTCATTTAATAAAATCGAAAGTGCATACACATTGGGGATTTAATAAATACGGAGTTACTACCCTGCCTAATATACCTACTCTATGCTTCTACAAGGCGGGGATGCGGGTTTCTGATACCTCAACTGCGGCTCAGAGGCCAAAACAGAACCGTATGGCTCACACCCACATGATTTGCCTTGATATTTAGCTCGACAGATGTCACTGAATGTCTTTCATGATTACCTAAATCGTGAATTCTATTTTTGACAGTCATTTCTTATACGCAATATCAAATTCGCTCACTGATTTACATAATACTATGTCTCTAGAACATATTTTTACACCTGTGCTGCTACCGTGCCGGTCTGACATGCGTGGATAACATTTTGAACATCTCAGGCTATTTAGTTATTTCAACCCTTCATTATGTTCGCATCTCTTAGCCAATATTGGCCACTAATCATTTTCATGACTGAGCAAACATTGACGACTTGTGTACCGTGGTGATATGATACTAAAGTGATTATATTTTCACTTGCGCTGTCACTTGTGGTTTAGTTATCTCCAAAAGCAGCATAAAAGGACAATCAATTAACTGTTTGTCCATTGTGAACAGCTGGAAAATAAGTAATTAAGGAGACCGAAGTAATTGCATGGAGAATGCTGACGCAAATTCTTTAACAATGAACTTTTTTTGGAATCATCCTGTGCACATACAAAGTACGCCACTGCATGCAATTTACTGCTGCAGATCTTCTACATAGACTGCGTAATGTCTTTTATACATCGTTTATACGAGTAGAGTACTGGTCTTGATGTCTAGTCTAGACTTCTACGTACATGTCATAGGTATGAGTCCTACCTGTCGATCATATTTTTCATGGCAATTTGATGAATCCTTCGATCATTTCATTCTAACTGTTGATGTTGATTGCTCTCACAATGTTCCCGAGGTCAATTTAATTGACAAAAAATTCACCAGAAAAATTGCGGATAATTTCGAATAATACATGGTCCACGTATCATGGAATCGATTGTATCACGGCTCTACAGAAAGTTTGTTCATCGTGACAAAACCTCTGCAGACTTACCCTTAAATAATTCATTCAACAGAGCAAGTGTGATATCAAAGTTGGCGCAAACCTTCTACAGTTTCATGTCATGTATCGTTTAGTCCATTCTTTAACACATTTCCATTCTATTCTATTCTAGTCAGAGACGAATGTGAACAGGTGAGTGCAAAGTAAGTTCATGAGGGAAGTATGGAATCAATGGTTGATATGTGGCGACAGCTATAATGCTACTTCTTAGCTAGAGCTATAAGCTCTGTAAGACTATATAAATCAGTTATATATGATATCACAATTGACACCAGAATAGCATTGAAATATTGAATAACAGGGACTGAATAGCTATGTCAAAACTATTAAGCAGCAAAAAATAGCATAGTTATCCGTAGACATTTACAAGACAAATGCATTGAAATTGGTTGAAATTGGCCTCATACACGATCATGCCAGCAATCCTAAATTAGACTACTGCAAAAAGACTGTCATCTAGCGTTATCAAATTTTAGAGAACGTATTGCCAGAACAATGCAGGTAAAGCACAGTATGTGTGCATATTTATGTACATTGGGAGTAAGGACGCATGAGAATGCATCATTATGCGTTGAATACATGTGCTAGATCTCCGCGTTATTTGCTAATTTTTGCGATTTTTCTTCTAACAACTCTCAGAAATGAGGCATCTGAGATGTTATGAACCAATTTCTTGCACATGCTGTTGGAATATTTCATTGAAATTTCGGAAATCTGATTCATGTACGTATGTGCAGCGAGATTTTACGAAGAATTAATCGGAAAAGTCACCAAGAGAAATGATATATCGACATCCTATTCAGAGCATCATCCTTTCATTTTTTAAAGCAAGAAACTATTTTCTTGGACAACTATTCAGTTTGATCTCATAGAATACCCTCCAGCAAAGAATGCATGGTTGAAGCACAGATGCGTTTTGACCTCCTGATAAATTTTATTCAAAAGTTTTGCAGCTCTACGGATGTAGAGCATTGCCAACTTAATATTTCTGACAATGCATTCACAACAGGAATCACATTTTTGCATTTCAGAAGTGACACGTAGCTAGCACCACTGGCATCATCTCAATTATTAGGATTCATATTGAAATCAGTCCTTTACATTTAAAGTGTGGGAATCGGCGGCTTCTCTTTTCCTCTCGAAATTGTCCCTTGCCGTGTTCAATGATATGGGTGGATCTAGCTTTAGTCTTCCGTCCGTAGACTTCGGTTTCACCAGCAAGTTTGTCAGACTTTCCCAAGTATTACATAACTGAATCCGATTTCGAATTTCTATTACTGACTGGTCATCCAGATATTATACAAAAGTCATCAGATTGATAACTTTGGTAAACTTGTGATACATGATATGCGCTTGTTGGAATGGATTTCTCTCTACGTGATAGATATGCGAGCATTCGCAGACGACGCTGAAGGGAAGATTTCAACTTATGTTCGCCATTTGTAGTCCATGATCGCTTTGAGATATCACAGGCCGAGATTTCCTTGTAGATTTTAGACAAAATCTTCATACCAAAGATTCTTCTGAATGTGTTTCTATTGTCAGGACATGCACTTAAAAACGTGGCCATACCGAATCGCAACTTTGTAGTTGTTTGGAGAAGAATTTGGACAGATAAAGGAATTTTGATGTCACTGTCCTTTACATTACGCTTTTTCATTTTTCGAAAGCTTTTCGTCTTTGGACTTTCAGTTTTCTTCAGTTTTTCACTTTCTTCAAGCGATTATGATCTATGTACTTCGTAGTAGTATTGTCGTCGGTTCGAGGAAGTGGAGGTTGCACAAGGCGAAAGGTTTAGTTGGGAAAAAATAATTTCTTCTAACTCGATGCAACTACACTGTAAATCGCTGGATACGAAAATTACATGCAAACATATACCAAAATTACATACAATTTGAAACTAGCATCTGATACGAGATTCTGGTATGTCTACAGAGATCTGGTATGTTTTTCATACCACATCTCACTTACTTTAGTATGTGATTGGTATGTAGCGATACGAACTATTCCATCTGTGATTGGCTGTTTTACACTGAAATACGAATTGTTGGTATGTTTTATATACGAGACCCGATGGAAATTCATCCTTTTTCGTATGCCTCTGTATTCCATTTGGTATGTGCAGCTTTAAGTCACATAGCAAAAAAATGTATGTATTACATACTACTGTCAAATAACTTTTTTCGGTAATACAAGTGGTGAATATTTTTTGGTTGATAGAGTGATAATTGAGTACATTAGATTTATTGTGAATTTTATGCTCCACGAATATGTCGTCGATGCTACTTGTCTGGCAACATTGACAGGACGTTTATTTAACTCTACTTTATGACCCAAGTTGAAAAACATCATTTCATTTAAACGATATCTTTAGTGAAATCATGTTGACTTATATATCTCAAACATGACTATTTTTGCGTTCATGAATTATAATGTGCTTTTATTTCGGATTGATAATATGCTTCATTTCAAAATTACATAATGAATAATTGTTAAATGTTGAAATCTTATTGATTATTCATGAAATACCTTAGACTTACGTGTATCAAAATCGAATTCAGTATTGTAAGTTTGACTCTTGAATGTCATTATCTCACTACTTACAGAACAGTAGTAACATTAGTGTGATCTTTATTGACAAAAGGCCTGAAATCAACATTCTTTGGACATGATTTATGCTTTCTTTTAACATTGTGCTAGTATGGCTTTAGTATGTAAAGCATACCACATTTGAAATAGCATACGAAAAGCATACAAATATATACCAAGAGAATACAGAAATATACCAAAAAAATATTTTGGTATGCATCCTTCCTATGCAATTGGCATTGAGCGATTTACAGTGTAGTATACAGATTCAAAATTCCTTGTTATGCAGAGGAATGCATTGGTGTTACACTATCATTGTATTTAGGTTGGCAACCGGCAGTCGTATATTTGTTTGGCATTTTGCATTACTGAAACGTACAAGAGACTCATCCATTAGTCATCTATCTCTTCGATCTATCTCTTCAGTGTGTGGATAAACGATATCTGTACGATGATGCAATGATGCAACTTCTCCACTGTTTCATCTATAAAGTCATGCCATTGAGAAGACACGTTCAACGTCAAAATTAGAATGAAATGTGAATGAAATAGTAAATTTAATGTAGGAATCACTAGAAAAATGAAGTTGTAACCAATTATTTTAGCCGCGACTTCTTGAAATGGATGAATATAAATATCTGAAAATCATTTTGGCTAAAAATGGTGGCGGCTTTGTCACCATTCAAAATACAGGGTGCGAGAAAAGTCCTTGCGGATTTTTTGTCAACTTTATATTTTGCTATTCAATGATCAAATATCATTTCTTCAGTGACCAATATGTGGCAATGCGTTTGTAGATAACTCTGTCACTCGACTATTATGCATGCCAAGTCTTCAGATTTAACACATAGTGAGCATTATGCTATTCAATCAACAAAATTTTAATTGATTACTTTCCATACGTTTTGTAAACTCGGCATTTCATTGTGCTATTTTCGATGCTTTAAAAAGCTATGCCACTTGTTTTTCCTGAGCTCCATGGATTTCACATTTGAATCTAGCTACGAGATTTGATCTCATTTTAATCAAATCAACAAAGTTGTGCTTCAAATAGCTATGCCACTCGTTTTTGCTGAGCTCCATAGAATTCAAATTTAAATCTAACTTCGAGGATCGATCATTAAATGACGGACTAAACCATGGATGATTAACTTCAATAAATGTTATGCCTTGAAAATCTATGCCACTTATTTTTTGCTGACCAGCATAGATTTCACATTTGAATCTTACTACGTGATTTTTAATTTTAATCAATACATTTTATACACTGTGTTTATAAACTCGATACACTGATGGATGTGAGTAATTTTATATTGTGATGGAATTCTCGACAATAGAAAAAGTTTACTGCACATCGTGGGCCATTTCTTTCAACTGTGAAGAAAGTGCTCGTCAATTCAGAGAGAAATTTAACAAGGAACCCCCATCGTCGAGAACAATCTTGTATTGGAAGAACAAACTTCTTGAAACCGGCAGCCTGTCCCACGACCGACCCAGAAGTGGCAGACCCATAACAGCATCTGGAGATGAAAACAGGCAAAAGGTAATTGAAGCTGTCACTGAAAATCCTTCAACTTCGACAAGAGTGATATCGAGGGATGTCGGGATCTCTGATTTCACTGTCCGAAAAGTTCTAAAAGCCGAGCATTATCATCCATACAAGCCGCTATATTCTCAATTTCTTTGTGATGGGGACGAAGACCGCCGCTTACAATTTTGTGAAGAAATGAGGAGAAAATCGAGAGAAGATCCTGCTTTCCTCCGAAAGCTAACATTTTCGGACGAGTGTGTCATGTCGTTGACAGGCAACATCAACAAGCACAATGTGCACTTCTGGACTACGACGAACCCGAATATTAGAATGACCAACCCAGGCAAGACTCCTAGCCTCACCGTGTGGGCCTGTATAGGCTATTCCGGACTTCTTCTCTACGATATCAGTTCAGAAACCATGAATGGAAAGAGATATTCTGATCTTCTGTTGAACCAAGTCGTTCCTTATTTCTCTCGTGGCACTGGAAGAACCCTTCTGTTCCAGCAAGACGGCGCCTCCCCATTACTCTCTTTCAGCGCGTCAAATTCTAGAGACTCATTTGTCCAATCGCTGGATCGGCAGGAGAGGACCTATTGAATGGCCAGCAAGATCGCCGGACTTGACACCCTGCGACTTTTGGTTCTGGAGTCACCTGCGGCAATTGGTTTATCCTCCAGGTTCTATTTACAGGAACATTCAGGACTTGCGGGAAGAGATTGAGGGACAAATGAACAACAGTGCTCTCTCTTACTACCGTGATTCGTTGAGGAATTTTCAGAAACGTTTTCTGAAGTGCATTGAGCATGACGGTCAGCTATTTGAAGAATAAGAATGTCAATGAGTACATGGAATGTTTAGTTTTTATTTCTAGATGGGTTTGTTCAAAGAAAAATGAAAATAAAGTAAAACAATTCACCATACAATAACTAAATTTTAAGTTATCAAAAATCCGCAAAGACTTTTCTCGCACCCTGTACATTAGAGTAATGGGTAGTTTCCACACTTTACATATTTTAACAATTTGGGTGAGCGCCATAATTTGAAAGACTTTGAATATAAAATACATGCAGGACAATGATGTATATACCGGAGCTTTGCTTAACATCGACACACTTGCCTGATTTGACAGACGCAATCAGCAGGTAAAGTTAGTTTCTGTGGTTAATCATGAAATGCGAATTTCAGCATATCACCTCACATTGCATCGAATTCGGCTTGCTGATGATTCCTGATATTGGATGAAATTGGAGCTATTCAGGTCTGTTCCCAATTCCGATTGAGGTGGCAACTGATTGTTCTATTTACTCTGATTTACAATTCTATTTGAAGCTCGGATTCAATGTAGCTTGTATTTTAAAGTGCATATTTAGACTACTCAGATTTTAAAGCTGACAAATGACTTCGTTTTGACGAAGACGGAAAGTATAAGCGTTGAAGGGGGGCACTATGATATATATTCAAGGTTCACATCTTAGAAGGTTCAATATCCAAAGCATCGCAAAGCTTTCGAAGACATGGTCGAATACAATGAAGTCTACGCTTAAAAATATTTTATCCAAAAATTAATTTAACTAATAAAGAATGACAAAAAAGTTTCCTAATGAAATGCATGCATACTTTGATTTTGGCTACATCAAGACAAAATTTATGTGAAAAAATGAATGTGCAGAAATTGCTGAGATTGTCACATGTCGCATGGATAAATGGATAATTGATGGAAGAAGCCATGTCATAAAGTATAAAGTTTCCTCTGTCAATAGCTTTGCAGATATGATTCAATGTGCTCCACTGTCCCCTACATCGCTTGGACTTTCCTACGGAAGAACGAGAACGCGATGGCTCTTCATGTCTGTGCTATAAAGCACTGCAGGTTTTCAATATTGCGAATGATGTCCCGAAAAGCATCGTTGTTATAATTCGTCACAATCACATTCTAAGCCAAACGCAACATTTTTAACGCACACTATCAGCGGCAACATGCACCTGCAGCAGTAAACAGTCACTTAAACAGGAATAAAGTTAGCTTTAGAACATGGGGAGCACAGAGTTTCAGAATCAGCGTTATAAAGAGCCTATTGCCTACAAGGCGGAAGATAATTCATTTTATTAAAGATTTAGGGGCATGAACGAGCGAAATGAGATTTAGTCGGCATTTCTCCAAATCTTAGTCCGAATATTTTCATAATGTCACGCAGTCATCTGTCGTCCCAAAAAATTGCTATCTTCAGAATATTCTGCCACAATGCACACAGCCACACCATTCCAAATTCATTGAGCATGAGAGTAGAATGGCTGACCCGTGTTCATCTGTCTTCTCGCAAATACACAATTTATTGTTCTCCGTTCACACAAATATATCTTGTCACAATAGAAAACAACGTTAATCAGAGAAGAAGCCAATAATCTTGACGACATGATTCCATTCCATCCATAACGTGTAGCATGTGTTCTTTTCATATGAAAATAGTGACGTTGGAATAATAGCAACTACAAATAGCATTCAAAAACTAAAGTCGCCAATTTTGATAGAGTTTTGAATTTTAATGATAATTTACCGAATTTTTGCCAAAGATCACCTCAATGACTGCCATTTGGAATGCCAAACCTGTTAAATGGACTGAGAAGTTAATTACTAGCACAAAAGTGCAGATACTAAGCCTACACAGTTCATTTGACGCCAACATGCAATTCCATGCAACATTTTAGCAATGTTAATTCGATGTCTATACGACATTGAAATGTAGAACGAGCGAAGCGAGTTCCGCACTTTCAATGAGTATAGATGGGTATTAACATAGTTATTGTTGAATATAGATATCACAATTAACTTTAGAACTGATATTCAAAACAAATCAATGAATCAAGACATAGATTTACAGAGATAGATAACTAAAATATCCATGAAATGAATATCTTTGGCATTTAAGTATTGCTTATCAGCGATATTTAGTTGAAGGTGATGTCAAAAAGGAAATGTTAAATATCTAATGTTGAACGATTTCAATTCATTTAACGCTAAAATCTATGTCAATGGATTAACATAGAAAATGTTAATTCAACAATACTTTTGGCAAGGTCTAATATATATAAGATATCATTGATGTATTTGTATTAGAAAATCATTGTTTCATGGATTTTGATTTTGTTCCTTTTGCTTCATTTCCAAGTAGTTCTTTGATACACTTCGATCAATGCATTCGATGAGTCATGGATTGTGGTAGAGAATCAAATGTCAATGGATAGATCACGTTGGCGTTGTAACCTCGAGTCTCGAATTTGTAGGATTATGTCTTTATGTAGGACAACTATTATGAGACGATCAACCTGCATCGCAGCTCACATTATTTCGTTCTCTTGTTGCTCTGCAGTGACGCATTAACGAATGGAATGAGTAGCGGAGAATGTAATTTGTAATCGATCAACTTTTTTATGTCTTTTGTGAAGAATTCAGTGATCACGCGCTCAAATGTCATAACAGGCAGGTTGTGGACGTCTTTCGAACATTTCCGCTACGAGTGTAAGTATAGAGTAACTATTAAAAATGCCAATGATCGGAGAACGGTGCGAAGGGTAGAAGTACGTAATTTAGACCAATTCCAGAGACTGCGAAGGAATTCAGTGCTTCAATTGTTAAAGTCAGAGGACGTCCCTCAATCTCACCCACTGACCTGGAGATGCATAATCTTCAACAATTCACGCATGACGACATTTGAAATCAACGGTAGGCTATAGTAGAAGCATGCATTGGCAGGTCGTGTGCATTAGAGATTAACCATGGGAGAGAGACGTTTATTCAGACTGTGTATATGAAACAAAAATCAAGACGTTACGATAAATAAAACAGGAAGTTAAGTTAAGATCTTGAGTCTATGATCTTAGGTCACACAAGGTATCAGACTGCATTCTGCAAACAGATGGCAGAAATGAGCCACCGACTTATTTTCCCAGAATTGCGACCATACAGCAAGCCAAAAAATCACCAGAGAATACCAGTGATACCAAAAACAACAAAATTGGGTGGAGAGAAACCCTCAAATCAACGCAAATCATTAGGCAAACAAGACAGAACCAAGTGACACGACTGTTCATCGTTCAGAACAGCAGCTAAATAATGTCATGATTATCTATGATACCCTGTGATATTGAATAGAGCGTTAGAAATTCAAGATTTTAAGTAGATACTGCTCAGACATTCAAGAAGTCATGTGAGTGCTCTCCTTATTGGTGATCATGTGAATTCTTTGAGGATCTGCAAGTCAACCTCCTTCTCCATAGTCACACTTGAAATTACTCGGAACAGTAAATACTCAGCTGTGCTCGCTTTTGATGGAAAATGTACATGAACTCGTAGTGGAAAAGAAAATGATCCGCCAACAAGGAGCTACAATTTCCTTCCATTGAAATTCTGCGAATCTGCTTATTGGTTCACTAAAAACAACAAGTCTTCAGAAATCATAAAGCAGACAGTCTCGGTAAATTGAGAAGCATCAAAACAATGATAACCTCAACTTTTGGCGAAAAAAGCCACATCTCCAGAGAATACACAAAGCGCTGAAAATGTGCTGCAAAAAAAGGACAAAAATTATACAGATTCTAGAATATCAGGGCGTGGCTTCTTTGCGTGGAGATCCAAGCGAGTCTTCTTTTGCGACTCCGGCAAAAGATGTCGGCTCCGACTCTGCAGGCCAGAATTATAAACACACAGGGCTTATTTTAAAGCAACTGTGATTTCGGGATCGTGGGTGTACACAGCAAGATCGTAGATTTTGTTTGATACTTTTCATCGCAATATTACTTACAAATTAACACTCTCCCATGTTAAATCATGATTCACAGAATGCAGTTTGTTTTTTATTTTAGAGTGCAATGTATATAATTGAACACTACAGAAAATTGTGTAGCTTCTCAATAGCTTATACTGCACAGTTTTACGAAACTTTCACTACTATTTCTATGTCAGATTTGGGGTTCCTGTACTCAACACCGTAGTTTCTACACCATAATGTTGTTGTTCAAATATCGGGAGTGTCGCAACTGCATTGGCCTGATGTCATGAACAAATTTGGTTTTCAATTATTACATTATAGTGACAGAACTATAGGCCCTACGTATGCATGTGTTTTGTAATTCATGTCATATCTGAGATGGTGGATTTTTCACTTCGGACCGTAGATGAATCCTTAAAAGTCACTGCAGACAGTTGAAGATATTTTCTGCTCTACTGAATTAAAGAAATTGCAGATTTTTTTGCATACTCCATCCATTGTACTTTACTATTTTCTTCTTCAATCTTCAAGACATTAGTTATTGACGAAACACTTTCATTTATCTTCAGCAACAATTATTATTAACCATGAATTGAATTCTGACAACGAGATATAGCTGCATCTGTTCCGATAAATATTCGTCGCGACAGAAATGCCGAAATGTCCTTTTACATTACCAAAACGTCAAGAGATCCTGTTGGAAACAATTCACTCATGATCATAGTTCTCAACTGCAGAGATTCAGGGATATCCTTGAACTTGGCAATTACGTGAAGGATAGGATTGTTCATGTTTTGAGCTACTTTCGCAGTCACGATGAATGGTGGTGAGAAGATAAGAGAGACGAGGGTGGAGTAGAAGCAGATGGAACCAAAGTGATAAATTTCATGAAAGAAACGGAGACAATTGACGTGCAACGGTACAACATTTGATATTTGGATTGGAATTTTCCTTCCCTCCAACCGTGTATTCTCTCTAATTTTAGTTTTTGTGACTTCATTTCCGATTGCACTGAAGATTGATATCCCCGTGATGGAGGACATGTTGAGAGAAAGCCATCATGATGTATTCTATGAAGCAGAGCAGTTTGAGTTCATATAAATAAGGAGTCAATTCCATGAGAAGTGTTGACGTGATATCGCCCTTCGGAGGAATCAACACTCGATCAAGCAAATAGGAACCAAATTTAAATTTGATTATCACCGCAGACAGTGAGGTAGACTAAAAGTTGATGTCCCGTTAAATATTCAGACAGTCGACCTTCATCAGAGAATTGTTGGATGCTGAAGCTTCTGGTACACGACGTCGGTCCGACAGTGATTTATTGTCAAAGCTGAATTCACTTTGAAGACTCTAAAACAGATCCTCACACCATAATTACGGATATCGGATTGGATATAACAATGACGCGCTTTATTCATCTACTCGTGGCAGTAAATGTCGTTATTTGTCACAAGAACGAAATAGAGCGTGCGCATGTGCGATATCGGAGTGTGCGGCCGGTCAGCGTGCATGATATAGGTGCCGAGCTGCGTTCTCCGTGACCTGTTTCATAATATGACAAGTTACTGCTCATCAGCTCAATAATATGTATCTAGATCTGAAATATGCTGCATGTAGATTCTGTAACTTATATGTAACAAAGTGTGCCAACTATCAGGTACATTTGCTATGCAGTGCAAACTTCTATTTTTTGCTAATTTCTAAGTATAGAATTGTTTAGAATCATCGGAAATTGTCATCAACTGTCGTCTTAAAATATTACTGTATGTAATTAACAAGAATGACATTAAATAAACGATAGATCAAATTGCCATGCAAAAGATGCGTGCCTGGTAGGATTCGAACCTACGACCAAGGTTAACTAGACCTGTGCTCTAACCTACTGAGCTATGAGCCACTGACGCGACTGTGTCAATTCGCAGGGTCAAACCCTCACCACCACACATCCGCTGTAATCAATCAATGTATTACTACATATCAATGTAACATGTACACATCAATCCAAACACATCAATGGAATACTACACAACCATTCCTTTTGTAAACCAGGTATTATGAAAATTAATTGATTGGTACCATCAAAAATTTCATTTAATTGAAGAAAGAAAGAAAGTGCATATTTTTTTCTATCAATCAAAGTCGATCAACATCAAAGTAATTTCACAAAATGCTACATTACCGGTAGATTAACTGCTAAGGAAGTTAGCGATAATTTCATCACTGATTAATATAGAAAATGTCGCTATCGAGGGCATAAATTGGAAGATATCCGAGCGCGCGCAGCGCAAGAGGATATCTTCGAATTTATGTCCGACGACATTTAGCTATAATTTCTATTGTGGTGAATGCTATGCGGCACTATTTCATTGATGCCATCACAGAGCCGGTAGTCGGCTTCTAAATGAAAGACCACTGTCTATGTACATGTATGTAGCCAGAAACCTCCACATACTTCTACATGTGAATGAATTACAGCACGCATTCACTGCAATAGTAATCATGCGTAGCTTCTTCAATCATCAATGATCCTTATAACATCGGCCGGTGTGCGGCCTCGGCTGTACGACTCTATATATATATGGTATACCAAATTTGATGGAGAAAGCTACTTTAGTGTTGGTACTCCGACTTTCATGTACAGAATATCTCTATACTGTGTATATATAGTGTCACAGAACATAGCAACGCTATTACCATTACCGAGTATATCGAATTTTCCCTGCGACTTCGCTCCACCAAACCTGGAATAGCAATTGTTTGTGAAACGTGGCTTGATGATACTACCGACACATCCTGGCTCAACATTCCTAATTATCAGCAAATTCGAAAGGATCGAGGCAGCCCTGGTGGAGGCATACTGGTATATTGTTCAGACAATCATGACATACGTAGCTGTGACTGCATCCCGGCAATCAATACATCTCACAAAGCGCTGAAATCCGAATTCTTGACGTTCATTATTGATTCTAATGTGCTGGTGATTGCTCTATATCATCCTTATTGGGGAAGTTCCCCTCTTCACGATGCGGTTATCGACATTCTAATAGATATTGTAGCACATGGTCGAAATCATCATTCGGTTTCCAGTGTGCTGATATGTGGTGACTTCAATGGTTTGGCTGCCCGAGTTCCCCAAATTAATGCGCTCCTCGGTACAAGCAGCTTGTTTGATTTTCATACTCGCTGTGGTGCTCAGTTGGACTTTGTTCTCACAGATTGCAAGGAAGCTTATAGCGATGCATGTGTGCTCCCACCCTTGGCTCGCTCTGACCACAACGTAGTCCATTGCAAGGCATCGAACAATTACCCACGTCCACGTGTTACAAAGATACAATATCGGAAAAAGCTACCAGCCAGCTGTGCCAGATTCAGAGAGGCTTTGACTGCGACATCAAGTTTCCTCGAGAGTGTTATGTTCGAATGCGACACTGATGAAGCAGCATGTGTATTAACAGACGGATTATCTGAACTATACAATTCTGTGTTTCCCTTAAAGACTCTCCGGCTTCGTAATGACGACAAGGCATGGGTCAAACCATCATTAAAGCTTCTTATAAACGCACGCGATCGGGCCTATGCAGAAAGAAAACATCTCAAATATCTGAGACTGCGTGATACAGTAATTGCTCATATTCGTGACTTGAAGAGAAATTTTCTCAATTCTGTGCCTTGCAACAACAGTAACAGCAACCCACGAAAATGGAAAGCAGTTAATGAACTAATTCATCACAAGAAAAAGCCAACTCAAGTCAATGTCAATGATATGCTTGAAGTATTTTCACAAACATTTGTCCCATCTGACATTGATGGCATTCTTGAGCAATTGGATACCATGCCATATAATGCACCCTTATCTGTCACTCAGAACGAAGTATTTGACATTTTGATCCATCTGAAAAAAGGCTCACCAGGACCTGACGAAGTTCCCTTTTGGGTATTGCGGGACTTTGCTGATATACTGGCTCCTTCTATCCAACATGTGATTAATTTAAGTCTTGCTACCGGTGTGATGCCAACCTGTTGGAGGAGGGCTAATGTTGTGCCTATCCCCAAAGTCAGCCAACCTAAACTTACTGATTATCGCCCTATTTCTTTACTACCGATTCTTTCTAAAGTGATCGAGAAGCTTGTTTTGAAAAAGTGGCTCTACCAGAGCGTTTCACCAATTGGACCAACTCAATTCGCCTTTGTACCAAGGACTGGTCAAGGAACTGTGACGGCACTCACCTACACGATTCATCGTATTTTATCCCATCTAGACACTCCGGGAGCCGTTAGACTTCTGATGTTGGATTACAGCAAGGCATTTGACAGAATACCACATCAGGTTATTCTACAATCCTTGATTGACAAAAATGCTCCAAAAGAACTGTTGCTCTGGATTGCATCATATCTGTCTGTGCGAGAACAAAGAATTAAATGCAATGGTAACTATTCATTGTGGTTTAGAGCCACAAGTGGAGTCCCTCAGGGAGGCGTGTTAGCTCCATTGTTGTTTGCCTCAGCAATGGATAGCTTGGAGCCAAAGTTTGGAAACTCCACCCTGGTAAAATTTGCAGATGACATATCAGTGCTGCACTGCATTCGCGAAGTCGAGGACGATAAGCTCAGTGAGGAGCTGAATCATATACTGACATGGTCTCATGAGCATGGCATGCATTTGAACTATATGAAAACCAAGGTAATGAATTTCAATACTAAGAAGGCCCTCAACCTTTCAGCTCTCTGTGACCCAGAATCATCAACCATTATCGAGGAAGCTAGCTCTGCCAAACTTCTGGGAATTGTCCTTGACAACAAGCTCAATTGGCAAAAGCATCTCGACCACACACTTTCGAAAGCTAGACGCCGAATTTATCTACTACACTGCCTAAAGCAAATTTCGCCGAATAACCACCAATTGCTCCGAACCGTGTACGTGACCATGATAAGATCTATCTTGACATATGCTTATCCCGCGTGGTGCAACATCACTGCCTCGAGATTCAGACATATTGCTAGCCTTGAAAAGCGATTGTGCAAGTTGTTCGGTTTTAGCTGTTCAGAGGATATTACCAGCTTCTGTTTGCGAACGGCCGAGCAATTAGCATTAAAGGCAGAAGATGAGGAACACCCATTACATCTTATTCACGATAGCGAAGAAACTCGACATAGTGAAAGACTTGGTAGTCGGAACAGAAAACTCAGATCAAGAACAATGCGCTTCCAAAATTCTTTTATTCGCTTTGCCTGACTTCTATCTGATTCTACTTCTGATGTATTTTATAAATGATTTGTGTAACGCTACTTCTGAATAACCACCGGTTGTGAAGTACGAATAAAGCTACATTATTATTATTATTATTATTATATATATAATGAAACAAACTATCATTGGCTTGAATTGAAGTTTGTTTCATTTTTTCTCAGGTATGATGCAATATCTCGCTTTCTATGTATTACCATTCAACACATTAGAGAATGGAGAAAGATCTATGGTGGACAAATTTCAAATTTTGATATCGATACAACTGTCACAATTGCTTTTACAAATTGAACATAAACGTGAACTGAAATCCAGCTTTTGTAAAATAAAATGGCACACGATCAGTTTACCAGAGGTATGGCTATTGGAATGATTCGTTGTGGTAGAAGTTGTGCGAGTGTTGCCGAAGAGCTGAAACTATCGAGAGTCGTTGTTTGGAGGTGGTGGTGTCGATGGAAAGCAGAAGGAGATGTTAAAAAGAAGAAGGGATCTGGTCGACCAAGAAAGTCTGCAGGAAGGACAGACGCACGTCTAGTTTTAGCTGCAAAGAGGAATAGATTTGTGTCAGTCCCAAAGCTAGTCGTACACTGGATGAGTGCCTAAAATATAGACTGTAGCGTTCGAACGGCTTACCGAAGATTGCGAGAAGCTGGAATTCAATCGCGACGACCAGCTGTCCTAATTCCATTGAGTTTTGAGCACCGCAGAAGACGAGTTGCCTGGTGTGATGCCCATCGCTCATGGAGTGACCATCACTGGCAGAAAGTCTTGTGGACAAATGAATCGAGATTCACTCTGGATTTCAATGACGGTCGTTTCAGAGTGCATCGTCTTCCAGGTGAACGCTTTGCCCCATGCTGTATTAAAGAACACGACAGATATGGCGGTGGAAGTGTTATGCTGTGGGGTGGCATTTGGCATGGCGGACGAACGACAGCAGTCATCATCAAAGGCACGTTGACTGGAGAGAGGTATCTCAATGAAATTATGCCTCCTGTTGTTGCCCCAGTGGTCAGGGTGGAGGATCTCGTCTTCCAAGACGACAGCGCAAGACCACATCGCTCCTCGGCTGTCATTGCCACTGTTAGGAGATTGAACATTCAAACCCTTGACTGGCCTGCACGCTCACCTGACTTGTCACCCATTGAACAAGTCTGGGACGAGCTTGGGCGGCGAGTGAGAGACCGCTATTCACTTTCACCAGTGTCCCTGAAGATTCTCTCTGAAAGACTGACAGAGCAGTGGCTTCTCCTTGAAACATTCTTCATCCAGAAACTTTGTGAATCCATGCCATCTCGGATTACTGAATGTATTGAAGCTAGAGGGGGCGCACGCGCTATTAAAGTTGAATCTGCTACATGCATTGTTTTTCTGTGCTAGCGACTTGGTGGAGATTGTGACTAAATTATCAAGGTATCATACATACATGTATATATACCAGTCAAAAATGAAAGAAGTTAAAGAAGTAAATGTTTCAAAAATTTTGTCAATGAGTATATATATATGAATGAATGAAAACACTGACATTGTTAGTCCCTACATATGCGACCTTGACAATTGGTTTTCTGGAATTGCACATCTACAGCATGATGAAACAAACTCTAAATCGGGATGATTACTATGTCTTTTGTAAATCATGGCTACGGTATCTAGATGATATATTTATTATTTGGAAGGACACATTTGGGAATATCGACGATTTTTATGACAATTTGAATAAATTGAATGATACCATTAAGTTTACAATGGAAAGTGATGCTCAGCGACTTCATTTCTTGGATGTATTGGTATATAAAGAGAATACTAAGACTGACATATACCATAAACCAACGGATAAATTTAATTACGTACCCTTCCATTCTAATCACCCCCGACATTGTGTGAAGAATATACCGTACGCCCTAACGAATAGAATAAACCGCATAGTATCAAAGCCAGATTTGAAGGATCTAAGATTGAATGAGTTGAAATCCAGATTGCATATGCTTGGATATCCTCATGATTTAGTTAATGATGCCATAATGAGAGCTACCTGTATGAATCGGAGGGTTAGTGATGCAAGTGATATTGTAAGTAATGATAAAAGGATACCTTTTGTGGAGACTTACAATCCAAATAATCCCAATGTACATAAAGACATAATATCGCCAGTATTTTCGAGCTTACAACTAACCCCTTTCTTTAAAGATCATAAAATTCAAAGATCGTATCGTCAACCTAAATCCCTCTTACATGTATTGAGGAAGAACAACAGAATAACCTTTAATGGAGTAAATCAATGCAAAGACAAAAAATGCTCCTGTTGTGCATCGATAATTGAGGGTACAGAATTTCCATTCGTTAAAAACAATATTACAAAGATCTTTGAAGTTAAAAGTAACATGAATTGTTCTACGGAGGATGTTATTTATGTGCTGAAATGTAGAGGGTGCGATTCAAATTACATTGGCCAAACAAGTGATTCGCTGAGGGCCAGGATGCGTGTCCACGAACAACACATCCTTGACACCCGGTATAGACAGCTTTATGTAAGCCATTCTAAAACTTCCGTCAAATTGCAGCAGAAGGTTTCGGGAAAGTAAAGAGAAGCTGTGCATTGAAATGATCCAACCTTTGTTGAATAGAGATGTAATTGCCACCACCGCTAATGTCATTACTGATTGATCTCTATGCATTTTGATTCCCATGTTTGCTTTTCATAACGATTACGAAATTTATGTATGATATTTTTACAAATAGATTCAGTTGCCCTTGACAAGCTTGGATGACCAGGTGAAACCAGTTGGGCTAAGAGTTGTCTTGTTTTATCTTTGGTGCTTTCTGGTGATATTTGTAATTATTTAGTTCCCAGTATTCGACACTTCTATTTAATATCATATATATATATATATATATATATATATATATATATATATATATATATATATATGTATATAATATGTATATAGTATATATGCAGGGATGTCTATGTGTCTATGATACATAGAAAGTGTTAGGAATTTCCAAATCTCAATCCGTAGGATTTAGCGTAGGCCTTTTGTCTGGCGAATTAGGTTTCTGGGTTCCTGTTATTTTCTCTCTCACTCCTCTCTGATATATAGCCGACCAAGAAGCAGTCATGAATTTGAAATCTTTACCAGATTTTTATGACTGTGCAGCTGAACTTATGATCAGTTGATGTAAGCCAATTACTTCAAATAAGCTTCAATCAGCGGACGGATAGAAAAATAGATAGTTGAGCGTAGCTGAGGTTCGGCATTGTGTTTCACTGAGAAATTGTTTGAGATTTTGTGATCCTTCTGAACTAGTGAACAGAGAGTTCGATTTGTGACATGATTATCTGTCTTTAGATGAATTATGAATATCCACTAGAGGACTTCATTATCTCAATAGCATTCAATAAAATTTTCTTGATCAATTTTGAGTTAGTGAAAATACTCGTAAGACAAATTCACGGATTGTTTTTTGAAAAGAAAGGTTCTACCATCATTTATGGAATACTACACTGTAAATCGCTGGATACGAAAATTACATACAAACATATACCAAAATCACACACAATTTGAAACTAACATCTGACATGAGATTCTCGTATGCTTACAGAGATCTGGTATGTTTTTCATACCACATCTCACTTACTTTCGCATGTGATTGGTATGTAGCGATACGAACTATCCTATCTGTGATTGGCTGCTTTGAACTGAAATACGAGATGTTGGTATGTTATATATACGAGACCCGATGCCAATTGGTATGTGTTTCGTATGTCTTCCGTATGAATAGCTTTATGTCATAAGGCAAAAATATGTTATACTACATACTACTTACATACCCTACTTACTACTTAATACCAGCCGTGAATATATCTTTGTGAAAGTGTGGTATTTAACTAGATTAGATTTGTTGTGGAATTAAAGCCGCATGTGATCTTTGCAACTTGTCTTATAGCATTCACAAGACTCATAATTAGCTCATTTCCTTGAACTCGGTTGATAAACATCATTTCAATAAAACGATAACTTTTCACCAACCATGTTGACTTATATATCTCAAACATAACTATTTTTTGCGTTCATGAATTATAATGTGTTTATATTTTGGATTGATAATATGCTTAGTTCCAAAATTACATAATGCATAATTGTTGATGGTCAAATACTTATTGATTATTTATGAAATGCCTCAGACTTACATGTATTAAAATCGAATTCATTATTGTTAGTTTGACTATAAAATGTCATTATCTCACTACTTACAAAGCAGTAGTAGCATGAGTGTGATCTTTATTGACAAAAGGCCTTAAATCAACTTACTTTGGACATGATTGATGTTTTATTTTAACATTGTGCTGGTATGGCTTTAGTATGTAAAGCATACCACCCTTGAAATAACATGCGAAAAGCATACAAATATATACCAAGATCATACAGAAATATACCAAAAAATTATTTTGGTATGCATCCTTCGTATGTGATTGGTATTGAGCGATTTACAGTGTACGCACTGTTTTTTAAGCGAGTCACCAGCATGTTCTATAACGTGTTTCCGCAACATCTAAGAGATGACAAAATCTTCATCTCATCACACACCACAACTTGTCGAGGAGAACCCGAAAATGTATAGTTATGCAAAGTTCTATTGTCTCTTATTCCTATCCAATGTTTTTGGAAGCTTTCAATGTTTTCCGTCAATGTACGAGTAGTTGGATGTGGAAATGGAAGAAAAAATCATCTGGTGATATTTATTGCTTGCTGTTATACAATTTCGATGATTTCAAAATAAGTGATGCACTATACCTGCCCATTCAATTCAATTTCAGAAAGCTCAGTTAATTCAAAGCGGATTTTTGGGTCTTCATTCAAATCTTGGATTAATCCATTCATTTAATGATTTGATCGATTTCATAATATGTCATTCACAGTTTTCATAAAGTATAGTTCATTTCGCAAATGTGATAATCTCTCTAATAAATGCTAGAAACCAAGCATTGTATGTGGGTGGAAGTGTGAAAAGTTATGTATCCGAGCATCCTTTCCGCTGTCAAATATGCACAGGCCTAAACTTGAAGCAAGACTATTTGAAGCCTTCATTAGTAAGCAGCCAAAATCAAGAATTTCTGACGGTGATACTAAGCGCGATATTCTTTGTAAATGAAATCGATAGGATACTCTTTCAGCTGCAGGCATAGTTCTTGCTTGAATGATAAGAAGACACAATCGATGATTCGCACACAATTGTAAATTTCACATAATTCGTCGGGAATTTGATTCCGATGTTCAGCTGAAAGTATTCTGTTGAAATTTTTCGTGACTGAATATAAATTCCACGCAGAATACCTGTACTGTAGGATTGTTAATGTAGGAATCGAAAAATGATAGATCGTGTGGCTATCAGATGTCCACTTCTTATTCAATTCTTTGGCGTGTTGTAAGACCTGTGTCATGCACAAATACTCATCGTTTTTGTTGTTTTCACATATAATCAATGGTCTTAGGAATGGCGTTAGTCCATATGTCTCTGTTTTTTCATTTCTGATTGGGAATTACAATTTACGCACAATTTGGGCACACATTTTCTCATACGACGGTTCGACAGAAGACCATCGAATTTTTAAAATCTATCTATGCCCCAAATCATAGAAGTGGAAAATAATACACTAGAATGGAAGTTTGATATCTTGCCTATGTGCAATGATGGCGCACATGGAAAAATCTATAGTTTGTAGATCTGCTTCGATCTAAAACATTGTATCATAGTCAAACTATTTGCCAAGTTGGTTGTGGAAGTTGCTGACAGCAGATTAGAGGATTTTCTTCATGAAGAGAATTTTAAGTGAGATGGCGACATTGTTTCATGTGAATTTGCCTACTATTCAATGGATACTGTGTCTATCTGTAGCAGTCATTAAAAGCTATTTTCCAATTTTCGATACTAGAATACGAATCAAAAATTAGTTCAGAGTCATAATCGAAAGTGGTCGGTGTACTGGTTGTAAGAATATCTGAAGAATTCAAAGATAAAAATTCTAATTATTGGATAATTTCTGCTTCTAGCGGTTGAGAAACCTGGCGCTTTTCTGGAATAAACACATTGAAAGCTTCTTTACCGACAGTCATTTCTCAGATAAACGAAATGTCACTGGAGCTTTTCCATTAATCACTAAATGACTTATGTGATATAGTGTGATGATATTTTGGATGCTCACATTCGAAAGCATGCAAAGGTTTTGAAAATTGCTCAAATATATTGAACAGGAGAACCCTTTTAAGTAAAACAAATACTGCAAGATTTCTTGGCCTCTGATTTCAAGCAGGAGTAATGCATGTTCTGTAAATCGACATTACAAGTTGCACATGTGTCTGATTATACTCTTGATAGATTATAGGAGAGATATTTCAAACTGATGATCGCACAAAACGTTTTAAAGTATTTCCTTCTTTGTCATCCTGTCAGCGCACTATTTTGTAAATTCACTATTGCTTTTGTGTACAGGATGTTTGGACAAGGGGCAACAATTCAGATCGCAAATTGACTTGATAATTAAAAATGCCAACCAGAAAACAAGAAAGCCAGCTCGCAAAATTTGCTTTTCGCCCCAACTAAGTTCCCCCGGCGTGTGCCATAATTTTCATACAATTTCCATTCTAGGACTTTCTATGGTATTGTTAATTTCTATGCTATGGATTGAGAGTTGGAAATCCCTAAAACTTTCTGGGTTTCATAGACATCCCTGATTCATGCCTGAAATATCATGGATTAAAAAACACTTGTGACGTTGGCCATAGATGTCGATGAACGAGCAATGGCATTGAAATGATTATGTTAAGTAATAGATAATGCATAGATTTGAGGTCATTATTTGCTACAATTACCGCGAGTCATAGAAATTAACAATACCATAGAAAGTCCTAGAATGGAAATTGCATGAAAATTATGGCACACGCCGGGGGAACTTAGTTGGGGCAAAATGCAAATTGTACGAGCTGGTTTCCAAGTTTTCTGATAGGCATTTATATTTATCTGGCCGATTTGTGATGTGGATTGTTGCCCGTTGTCCAAAGATCATGTACACAAAAGCAATAATTGATTTACAAAATACTGCGGCGACAGGATGACAAAGAAGGAAATCTTCTAAATCGTTCTGTACGTTCATCATTTTGAAATATCTCCTATAATCTATCAAGAGTATAATCAGACGCATATGCTATTTGTAATGTCGATTTGCAGAACATGCATTACTCCAGCTTGAAATCAGAGGCCAAGAAATGTTAGAGCATTTATTTTGCTTTAAAGGGCCCCTATTCATTATATTTGAACAATTTTCAAAATCTCTGCATGCATTCGAATGTGGGTTTCCAATATATCATCAAATTATATCACATAAGTCATTCAATGATAAAATTGAGTTCTAGCGACATTGTATTTATCTGAGAAATGATTGTAGGTAAAGAAGCTGTCAGTGTGTTTATTCCAGAAAAGCGCTAGGTTTCTTAACCGCTTGACCGAGAAATTATCCAATAATTAGAAATTTTATCTGTGAATTCTTGAGATGCTCTTCCAACCAGTACAGCGACCACTTTCAATATGACTCTGAGAACCAAATTTTAATTCGTATTACAGTGTTGAAAAATTGTATAATGGTTGTCAATGACTGGCACAAATAGACACAGTATATTAATCCACGGAATAGTAGGCTATTTCACATGATACAATACCACCATCTCACTAAAATTCTCTTCATGAAGATCCGGTAATTTGCTGTCAACAACTTCCACAACCAACTTGGCAAATAGTTTCACTATGATACAATGTTTTAGATCGAATCTCATCTACAAACCATAGATTTTTCCATGTGCCATCATTGTGCATAGACAAGATATCAAACTTCCATTCTAGTGTACTATTATCTACTTCTATGCCGCGAGTCGATGGCTCTAGAATCTATGCATCTAGAAGAAATTTATGTATTATCTGTTATAATACATGACTTTTTCCATAGAAGTGTGCACCAGGTTAATAATTTACAACCAGGAATAGTTATTTACGCAACTAGTGCAGAATATCCATCTTTATTGCTTTCTTCAAGGTCACCATATCTATGCACGAGCCCGAAGGGCGAGGGCATAGAATGTTGATCGAGGAGAAAGCAAAAGATGGATATCTTTGCACGAGTTGTGTAGGTAATTTTATTTTTCACCGATATCATGACCATTATGACTAATCTAATTCTATGGTGTTTGATGAGTTACAATAATAAGCAGGTTTTATATAATTCAATCGCATATATCTATATAGAAATCTATAATTCAACCAGTGCAATAATGAAACGCAATAATGAACGCCCGTGCTGTAATCTGCTTTGCAGGTAAAATAAAGTGACAGGATACCTACATTATACGCACGGTGAAAAATAAAATAATCACCTGCTTCGTGGAACTTACTAACCTGTGGACATACAAAGACTTGCAAAATCATGCATTATTGATAGATATTGTGCGTAATTGAGCTATGGTGCAATGTGGAAAAAGAAAGACAGTAATGTATCTCGTAATGATGATATCTCTATCTATGAATGTGAAAAACAATTTTGAAATCTCAATCAGCGTATATCTACATGTGTATTCATAGCATAATTGTTGCCCAGTTCATTTCAATGACGCTCAATAGTATTAAAATACCTTTTTTCGGGCAACAATGTAAGACATTGTAGGCGCTTACGTGCCCTCAAATGTCCTACATTGTTGCCCTCAAATATTCATGTCAATGTTATATTATATGAAAACGGAGGGCATAAGTGGGAAGTTGTGACTCCATTGAAACTCTACCTGAGATACTTACTCTGTGATGTGAGCGTTCATTGACACACGGGGATGATCGATAATACAGGTCACCATCAACGTTCATTGATTTTGAAATTCTCCCATGAAATCACACACTTCTAGCAGCCGAATTACAGTAAAATATTTCATGTGTGCTGAATATCTGATGGTTAAACTCACAAACATATAACTTATTATAGCCGACGAATTTTGCTTACATATAAGGCCAACCGGGTCAAAAATGACCCGAATTGAAATTTCAATGCTATTTAGTGATTTTATGCCATTCTTGTAATACATTTAGCATTATTGTGAATTTAAATTACCCTATGGAATCAGCTCATATTTTATGTATTCATTACTTGAAAGTAGATGTATATAGTAAATAAATAGGTATGTAGGCCCAAATGGCGACATTTCTAAGTATTTTTGATCGTTCATTCTATGTAGCCTCCTAAATTTTAGATCAAGTTTTATTTATCTTATAATTGAGAGTGATGGTTTTATTCTGGTGTTCAGTCTTTGATTTTTTTGTTATTGAAAAAAACAAAATTTCTGCGAAATATCAATTTTCATACTATTTGAGAATCATAAGCATTTATCACAAACAACTTGTTTTGTCGAATGAGGAAACTAATATGCATTTCTCTTATGCATATTTCAACTTCATCAACCAAGTGGCGGATCCCGTAGAGGTCAAAGCATCTCTGAATTTGATTAACGAAGCTGTCTCAAAACAACAAGAGGTGATATACGAAAGACATTCGCGTAAGTGGACTGGCTTGACTAGCAAAAGCTATCCACTTTTTAAGTATGATTATAATGTGACTTGTAGACCTTGTCTACCATTTGAGTATTATGACAGTTTCTGGTTTTGTAAAACTAATGACCGCCCGTCAGATTCTGTTGCTAGCAATGACGATCGTGTTACCAACGAGACTGATATCAGTCTGCCTAATGATGTTGCCCTGCTTTTGACCAAGGGCCCCAAGCATCGTGTCCCACAGCGATTTGATCGCAAACTCCTCAACAGTAATTTTTTAGCTATTGATACTTTGCCGTATTATCTAAGATGGCACTCAACATTTGCAAATACTGATAATGCAGAACGTCTACATATACCGTATCAAAAGAATACTGTATTCTTTCCAAATAAAATGAAAGATGAAGCTGAGAACAATTTGAAATTATTTCAATTCGAAGCTAAAAAAATTCTTGAGAAGGAATACTCGTATATGAAACGTACCACTAAGTATAAGTATTGTGACAATGTGGTAAAAAAAACGGAAGCGTTTATGAAAACAAACAATTTATTAGCAGTCTCATCTGATGAAACTAACCGTATAATTGTCATTGATAAGTTATCCTTTATTCAACGGGTTGAAAATGTCCTTAGTGATAATAATATTTATAAACCATTACCTAAATCTAAATGCAACACTATCGAAAAGCAGGCCAATACTCTAATTAGATCAACTTGCAAGAATAAACCTAACATTGATTCTAAACGTCTTATTTCGTGTGGTAGTAAACCCGCCAAATTTTATTGCACGATTAAGGATCATAAAGACAAAAATGACGGGAATTTCCCATTGAGACCCATTGCCTCATCGATAGGAATCCCAACTGAAAAGGTTGATTGGTTATTAAGCAAAATTCTCAATAATCTAGTCCCAAAAGTCATTAGTAACATAAAAAGCACTGACGAGCTCATCGAGTATCTGAGAAACATTTCGTTACCTAGAAAAAACAACCTAACATTCATTTCCTTAGATGTGAAAAAATTGTATACTAGTATACCTCTTCTCCATGGTATCGAAACCGTCATAAAATTTGTTAAAGAACACGAAAACACTTTCGATAGTTACGGGTTCTCACATAGTGAAATTGAGAAATTTTTAAAATTTATAACATTCAACAACGAAGTATATTACAATAATAAATGTATCTCCAAATTCAAGGCTGCCCTATGGGTTCTCACTATGCTCCAGCCTTTGCCATTATTTATATGAATTACATTGAAAACATGGCGTTGAATAAATTAAGCTCTAGCCACAATATACAACCATGTCTATATAAGAGGTATATAGACGACATTATTATGGGACCATTCCCAAATGAACCTAGCATTTTGAATAGTATCCTCGACATTTTCAATTCGGTATCAGCGAATATAAAATTTTCCATAGATGTACCTATGAACAACGTTCTTAATTTTTTGGATATCAGCATCAGCATCAGCATAGCCAATAACCAGATAAAGTATGAATTATATAGAAAAGACTGCCATTCTGGTAATACCCTTCACTATGATAGTTGGGTCCCCTCACATGTGAAGACCAATTTTATCAAAAATAGTTACACGTATGTTGAAAAGCGTTGTTCTACGCATGAGTCAGTACGTAAGAATAAAATGACTAAAAGATTGAGGAGGAATGACTTCAATCAAAGTTACTCGAAGCATTCCAGTAGTGATAATACTACGAAAATAGGCAATAAAAATAAGAATAAAAGTAGTGACAATTTGAAATTGGATTACATTAATGATAGTACCAATCGTAAACTAAACAGATTAGCCGATAAATATGATTTGCCTATTAATCTTGTCAGAAAACCTGGCAGACAAATTAGCTCATGCTTCAACTATCGCAATAATTTACACAACTGTAATTGTAATCTCTGTGGTATAATTGGCAAACCTAACATATGTAACTTAAAATATGTTGTATATAAGTTCATTTGCAAACATTGCGGCAAAAACTACATTGGCTCTACGAATCGCACTTTAAGTGCAAGATGTTCGGAACACAAACGTAGTTTGCATAATCAGGGCAGCAAGACTGCCCTCTCAGAACATGCGAAGAAAGACCATTATTGGTCGATTTTACCTATTGATGATTTTGACATCATTATTATGCAATGTCTTAATGATCCAGTTTCTACCCGTATTGCTGAAGCTAAGCTTATTAGCATTCATCAACCTTGCATTAATCGCAAACAGGAGCTAACGAGTGGTCATCCGTATTTATAAGCCAATTTCAAACCCCGTACATGGCTTTGTCAAACCTGTGAACAAGTCCTTGCAGGACGAAACGTCAGGGCACTGTAACAATATTTTATTTTAACTTTTATCAATAGACGATTATAAAAAAGAGGGAGTGCTTTCGCTTTATGCTCGAAATATGAAGATAATTTGTCGAATGACTTTTGCAAATGGTTTTGTTACACAGTTCACATTTAGATTGATGTTTGTTATCGCATGACGGAGGACATATGCAGCACCGTCTCCTTCTCCCTGAGCTGCTTGACGTTTGAGTCGTTTGGAGTCGCGATGAAGGTGATTGCTTAACGAAATGAAGAATGTCTTTTGAGATCGTTGGTATGTTATGAGAAATTGTCCGAGAAGCTTGGGAAATTTCCATCAGTTGTTCGCCGAGTTTCATCAGAAAATATCGCCGTTGCCTGTTTTTGTTACCAGTGGTTGGGTGAGCTGACTGATGTATGACAAAAGCTGCGACACATCCAACATCCATAATTGTATAGAACAATTTCGTCGGCCATCTTCGCGTACCTCTACGTACAGTTGTCCATGAAACCATCTTGTCAAGTACGTCGACTCCGCCTTTATATTTGTTATAATCTAATACTATTTCAGGTTTGCTTTCATCGGAAGAATCATCACACTTTCCATCGAAGTGCATTGTTGAAAGAAGAGTAACGTTCCTGCCTTTGTTAGGAACGTACGAAACAATGGTTGCATTTTGACGATATCCAAACATCCTAGAGTATTGTTCTCTTGATTTGTGAAGAAATTCTGATGGGATTTCTTTTTTATTGCTGCTCATAGTTCCCAAGTACGATAATCGTTACACAATTTGTCTGCAAGGTCAAGAGACGTAAAAAAGTTATCGGCGCATACATTTCGACCATTGTTCTCTAAATTTGACACTAAATCCAAAACTACGCGTGCACTTTGACCAACTTCTCGAGGCTGATTCGGCTGCCTCCCCTAATGGTCACTGCAGTAGCTCCCCAGCAGATGGCCTCTCAGGGATGCGATGCTCTCTCTGAGCCATTGACTTATCAAGCGTGCGAATCATGAAAATTAGATAGTTTTCTATCAAATGTCAAATAAAAGCAGTTATTTTCATTGTCAGCTTTTCTATTGATGATTTAATAAAGCAAATTGTCAAGCATTTTATTTTTTAAAAAAATCGGGTCAAAAAAGATCCGGTCGGCCTGTAACGTTGCCAAAATTTAAAATAGCGAGGAGAACAAATACAAAGGGAATCTTGATACCTTGATCAGTAAAAAAAAAGGCACGAGATTTGATGTTCATCTGCAAACATTATCATCTACAATTTTAACATCAAAGTCCGTTCGGGTCATTTTTGACCCCGTCGGCCGTATATGGGTTACTTTAAATTGATTGTTCATCGTGAGCTCGGCAGGGATTGCTGTGCAGATCATATTACGTTTGACAAATTAATTTTTCATCTTTCTCTATCATTTCATCATCATGTCTTCTACGTAATTCTTTGGAATATTTGAGCTTAGGCTTCGAAATTCTGCCATATCAATTTTATCGATAAAAGTACCATTTTGATTTCAAATTCGATGAAAGTAACACTTTCATTTCTAGGAAATCGCAAGCGAAATAGAGATAATATCACTTTCTATAGAAGCATTGTCTTAAATGTATATCTCCAGTTAAATAATCCATGGCCACTGGCCGGTATAGATGCCTACCTGATATTGAAGCTAAAGATCCTAAGGTCAGAGTGTTTTCTTCTCATTCATGAGTGCGGAAAATGACAAAGGTCGATATAGCACACTAATTATCTTCATGAATCCCAGAATAGCACTTTAAATTGGTGAAACATTGGTCGAGTGTAAAGTTAACACATACCTCAGTGCCGTTTGACCAAGATAAATCCAACTGTGAAAGTATGACTGTGGATTTCACGTCGGACATTTATAAAACTTTTCTGTGAAGTTTGCCGGATATTTAAGCTGTTCTTTAACGGTGTGAAGTTTGCAGTATAGCAATACTTTCAGTGTGCAAGTTCGTTCTAGCCATTATATGTCATACAGCATTGGATTACTGTCTCTTCTAATTGGTATTAATTCAGGATCGATTTTCCGCACTGGAGGATTGACAAAGTCAGCTGAAGAGAAGATACAAGTAGGCGTGGCCTAAATGATGAACACTGGAGGATTGACAAAGTCAGGTGAAGAGAAGATGCAAGTAGGCCTGGCCTAAACGATGAACACTGGAGGGCATCATTAGGCGAATTTGAAAACTTATCACCTTGTTCAGGTTTTTCTGCTATTGACCGACTAACAAAAGTCAATAATCAAATTCTGCGAAATAATAGTTTTTCAAAAACAGGATTGCTTCGAATTTCACCTTCTGTAGACCACGAAGCTTTCATGACCTTTATAGCGGACAACTTTAGTTTGCTGAGTGAACATAAATTGATAGTTGCATCTGTTGAATGTGTTTAGTACTTTTTCTCCATCAAACATAATTCTTCTTGCCTTGCCCATAGACGGTTTATCTCTTGACAAGCCGGGAAACATTCGTTCTGAATGATTTATGGTGAATTTCGTGAAAGACAAATTGCATGAACGCAGTACGTCTTTCATAATGCATCTGAAATGCTACAAAACAGAGCACAAATTATACCACGAGCAATTACATGCGCAGGTTTAAAGTCTAACCCCTTGACTGCTGATAACCAGGTCTCCAAGTCTTGACTTCTTTCATCGTGTGTGTGGCTCTGAAATTTTCAGTTTGTCGCCTGTGTGCTGGGAGATTCCGTTGTCAGATTACAATGACGACCCCCATTGAGATGATTACTCACAAACGGCGTTCGATGTCTGAGCTAATTTGATTGCATAATGACAGTTTCGGCTAATTTTCTGTACATTTTAGCAATGAATTTTATAAGAATGTCCAAGTCACTCATGTTCATGCCCATTTAAGTGTATAATATTTGCTTTAAATTTGGATTTCTATCCACTTTTTGTATTATTCAATGTAAAAATAATTTTATACTTTCTTCATAGTAGTTGAATCTTCATGGTTTTTGCAAAGGTCAAAAATAATCCTTTAAACATGTTATTATCAAAATCCGATGAAATTATGTACACTTAAGTCAGCACTATGTAGTTTTTAACATGTGTTCTCAAATGGGAACGCTAGGCTTGAGGAAACCCAAAACTTTCCTTCCCATGGATATTCCTTATTTCGAGAAATGTTGTGACACTGTTTCTGA
Organism: Prostheceraeus crozeri; assembly: GCA_907163375.1. NCBI lineage: Eukaryota > Metazoa > Platyhelminthes > Polycladida > Euryleptidae > Prostheceraeus > Prostheceraeus crozeri. The sequence continues at coordinate 35,242 of CAJQUW010007760.1, forward strand.
AAGGAGAGTCAGTTCGCTTTTTACAAAAGCAATTAGTGCTTTGGGCTGGTGACGGACATGCAAATCACTGCATTATCTGCTAAAGTTGTAATTCTTCAATACCCACCGATATTGGACTTGGAGACCGTTATGTGAAGTCGCTTGTGACCATGATTGATACATTTTTGAATCAAATTAAGATATTTTCTGATACTCACTTTTAAGTTATCAAAGAATGAAAGAATCTCATATAAATGACTTAGCAATGGTGGTCAACAATCCTCGTCAGATGCAGTCGATGATTTGGATAAACGTTTGGATGTTTTTCATAGTTCTGTTTGTGCGAAGAAGCTGTGGAGTAACCTCATTGCGGCTAACATTGCATCTATCTTCATTAGTAGCGTGGACATTGACTACCTTGACCATGGCCGCGACAAGTTTGTCGAAAACTGACAAAGGAAATGACTGTATTTCGAGGGTTGCAGTAAATTCGAAAAATGTCATGAATTATTGAATTGGTAAATTTTTGATTGACAGTAAGCCTAGTCAAGGTTGATGTGAACAATGCGGCAAAACAATGAAGCAAGTGACGTATACTGCTTGATTGCTGATGCAATTCTCTGAAGATTATCATCTCTGAAAGCAATGGTAGCTCATTGTGATTGCATCATTTTGTAGTTTATCTGTCATTAGCGTTTATCATATATATAGGCCTACAGTGTATAAATTTTCTTCTATGCTTGCCTGATTCTCAACTCTTTTTGTAAAATATATGATAAAATGTTGAAATCTTTATAGCTCTCATTGATGCGCTATCAATTTGATACTAATATTGGTGACTCTAAAATATCTCTTCAAAAAATCAGTGTGCATTCCACACGCGTAGCGTTCCCGTTTAGGAACATGCGCGCTATCTATGTAATTGTAAATGAAAATGAATGTAATCCCATTAAAGTTAATTCAGCACTAGACAGACAACATTTGATAGAAATAATCATGGAAATGTAATCGCTTCAATGTGTAGGAGGAAAACGGTTAAGGAATTTGAATGCATTGAAATTCAGATCTGTCCAGTGTCAGCAAAGTAGACTATTTTTAATTGATAATTTTGGCAAATGAATCAAAAAAAATTTAGACCAATCTATTTAAAAAAATACTGATGTATTAGATACGGCTTCAATGTAGACTTCATAAAGCGACTATCGCTTAATATCACTTGATGTTTAGTTAGAGTCGTGGGATAATCGTAGATCTATACTCAATCAATGCTTGGATGTAAGGTACTTTCATTTCTTTTTAAATGAAGTAAATAGTTCGCTTTGATAAGAATAACATTAAGGGAAGCATTTTTAGTTACTTATAGACATGACTATAGAATTCGAAGATTTTTGCGTCTCAGTCAAGATTTGAGGCATTTGAGAGCTATAATTCAATTTAACAATTGGCAATAAATTTTACATAGGAATTTTGTAAATTGCACTGAAATGTAGCCAAGTTACAGTTTCTTCTTCACTCTCGGCTGATAGCTAGTAAGGACTTCAAGATCTTGAAGGCAGGGTCTCTATCTTCTGTTGTAAATGTTGAGAATTTCACATAGGTGAACAACAATGCGTTCACACACACTCAGATGTGAAGCGAAAGACGCAAACTTGTCGTCAATCATGATTGACTCTCACACAAAACGTAGATCTTAACAAAACGTCGCCTTTTCGATGATATGTAATGTTTAAAGTGATGGCGTCCCTTGAATAGAAGAAGAGATTCATCCACAGTCAGAAATTCACCAGGCTTGTATAATAGAGTGACCTCTTTCACTAAAGATATGAATGGTATAATCCTCTGTAGGGGATTTGTATCTTCATCAGACTCCGAGTAGTCAACAATCCGAATGAAATGCAATAAAAGAAAAAGGAGCACTTTGAATGAAAGATGGGTGTTGTAACGAAGGAATCCGTTGACCAATAATCCGACAGCATTGGCCTTTTTTACCACTCCCATCAGTAGAAGCAGACCAACAAATTTCTTCATCTCTATTATTCGTGTCTTTCTTTCCACGCTTGAAATAGAGAATGCGGTTTTAATTTTTCAGATTCTTGCCAAAGAAAACGTTCTGCTCTGATGTTGTCAAATCTTACTAGCATATCAATCAACTCATCAGGTAGAAGCATCTCCATAGATTTTGTAAGTAACCAAGGAGAACCAAGAAACGTAAGATTTTCTTCGGATTTTTAGTTTCTAACTTCCCTCACGAGGCTGCAAGTTTCTTTACTTGATGCATGATGTTGAGAAGATGAGGGAGCCGGCGTTGATGAAGTACATGTCGTTGCTAGAGTTGACGATGTTGAATGACACACATTTCGCGATGCCATTCTAGGAAATGAAGCTTCGAACAGGTCCACATCACTGTCTCATTCGTTATCACTGCCAAATCAGAATCTGAAGTGCCAGGTTCATCTTCATCGTCGGTTAAACATAGCATTTCGGCGATTTCATCTACAGTGAAGTTTCCTTTGCATGACATTTTGCAACAGGACGGGACAATCTGATTAAACTGATGACTAAAAGAGAAATCTTGTTTTTGAAAATTTCTTGAATTGATTTTGATAAGCTAGCAACATGACTTTCACAAAACCACTAAACTATTCCCTGCTGCTGTCAATAGTGATCTCTCCTTATTATTTCAAGTGAGAAGAAATATCTGTGAGATCCTCCTTTACGTTAACTCATGCATCGACACTATAAATTGTTTACTTTGATACCGTGAAGCAGGGATGCGAAGTCCTATCATTTTGATAGGATTCTGACTCCGGGGGTTGATGGGACTCCGACTCCGAGTGTCAAGTATTTAAAGCCTTTTCTGAAAAATTAAGTGGTAACCTACATCATAGATCATTATAAGCTTACCTGAATCTATATTTAGTGATCATTGCTGTATCAATTATCAATCATTTCGATGAAAGTTGATCAACTGTCGCTTTAAGTTGGATGCATACGACTCGGCTCCTCCCATCTTCTTGATGTGTGCTTCATGCGGTTTTTCTTCAGTCTCTATAGAGACTGGTATACCAGGCAGGAAAATTCCCATTCTTCTCCAAAAAATATGATTACGCCTTCGATTTTAATATGCTTTTGTTACTTTTCAATAATTCTTCAGAGATAAACCAAATGAACCCAACTCTTAAATACAAGCTTTTAAAGGCAAAACAAAAGCAAACTGACTCAATTATTTGAACTCTTCATTTTCAGTGCAATTTTCAGAACAAAATTTCAAAACTCACCATTTTCACAATTCAATTTTAGGATTCTTTTCAATCTCGAGCACCATAAATTCTAATGTTTCTCTGTCACTTTCACCGCTATTGCACCTCCTCGACGATCATCGAAATCTCTGTCTTTGATCCAACGATAAGCTGTCGAGGTCTTGACATTCAAACATTGCGCAGTGCCTCTCCATTCACCACCGGCTGTATAAGCTGCTGCTTGAATCTGTGCTTTCTTTTCCTGAGCGTCATTCTTCTTTACGTAACCACCAACTCTTAGCATTGCTGCCTCTCGTCACAGCAATTTGAAAAATGAAGGTTGATTTCAATTTTTGAATCTATATAAGTTGAAGTCAAATAGAATAATATTAAATGTTAAACATCTACGATTAAAATCTTCAATTACGATCAAAAAAATTCAATGGCAATCTCTTCCGCCATGTATTGCTCACCGCATTGCTTCACATATATGGGACATGTACATAACTTCCATAGTCTAGTCATCAGACCCATGTGCTAGATCATAGCAATTTGATCGTGTCAAGTAAACCATGATATAATTTTCATGTCAATTTCTAGCGATGTTGAAGCATCGTATGTCAAATGTTTAGAAGAATCTGAATCAAAGAATTGCGGAAAGATTATGTATCTATTCTTCGTGAAAACCTGAAACCTAATTTGTTTCACTATTTTTTAAGAACATGACGATGACAATAATTGATAAAATGACTCGTAAATAGATGAAATTGGGAATCCGTTGAGCTGGAATGTGTGTTGTGACAGCACCAGCGTTTTTTACACCGATGAAAGACACTAGAAATGCACAAAAATGACCAAAAAATATTCTCATTTTGGCCTTGACTTTTCCAAGTTTGGTTTTGACAATTCCAATTTTGATTTTGACTGTTCTCAATCTGAGCTTGAAATTGCATAGTCCTGGCGCTGACCATCAGCACTGAGGAAAGTCATCTCTAGACCGAAACACACAGAAAAAACAATTCATCGTTGTTTCTACTACTGATGACAACATCAAAGATCCACAATCATGAAAGAGTTTCATCTATAAAGAGTCAATGAATAGGCAGTGTATTACACTTACTATTTCCTCATCTGAAGTAAGTCATCATTTTTGATATTTAGTTCACTTTATCTTCTTTTATCTTATCTGCTAAAAGTGCGCTCATAAGAAAATCAATTTCATGCAAGTCAAATTGTGAGTTGCTATGGAAATGCGAAGCAAATGTGTGAGCATTTATCACTTTAGGTATTTTAAGTGAAGTTGAGTTTGAGGCAAACATCACATGTCATTTGGTGCGAAAATTCTTCTTTCTCGCTTAGGAGTTTAAGAGGTTCACCAATCTCATTAATTATCAGAGTAATGCCACAATTCACGTCATCCAAAGTGACGCAAACTCCTCGATAGTCATGTAAGTATCTTAACAATCTCCAACAAACTCGGATTTCTAAATCATCTGTGTCAAACAAGATTTCATAAACTTATCACGTGGCTAATTCTAGACGCATAATAAAATGCGCATATCTCTCAAGCATCGAGATGGATAGTGCGCAAGCTTCGCGATGACATGTGTGGTGTATAGGCAAGTGGTCCGTCAAAATAACCAGCAGTCGAAGTGAATCAGTAATCACAGTCGAAAAGATGTAGGAAGGACTAAAAAAATCATCCACTTGTCTGTCAGGAAACTGTGAAAAATGATGTCCGCATTTTCTATCGAAATATTCAAGACTTCACAATAGTGCCGGAAAATCTTTGCTTCCGGAGGAGGCGATGACTAATTCTCAGGTCAAAGTTCGAAAAAGAACTCGATAGTTTCTGTTTATTTAATTTGTAATGAATTGGTACGAAAAATGAATGAGATGTTTAAAGCTCAATCGAAATTCTTGATCATTAACTCATTTTGTGATGGTGACCCCTGAACGCGGAACAACAATCCTTCTTCACGCCTGTTAGGCCAGGTGTCAACCTTTCATTCAATTGGTTGAGAACAATAATGACGAAGAACAATGAACACTATAATGACACGGTTTGTTCTTTATTACGGATATTAGGGAAGTGAAAACATCGTGATAAGGTGATGCTTTTTAGTTCATGGCTGAATTTTGATAGAATTCAGACAGCATAATTGTCATTTAAATCTAGAGGTACAAGTAAATTAGCTTTTGAAATCAATTATTACAATAATTGTTGCGATAGAAACAATTGTGAATAGGAAACCCAAGGGAATTACATTCAGAAAGTTTCACGTGAAGAGAAATAAGGTTATGACGAAAACTTGCCTTCAGTACAACTTAATCCATCGTCAACATTTTTTCGGGATTCAGTGCACTCAAGAATTCTCCTCGTGTTGTCACAAAGTATTTGCTTTGTTACAGAAATTTGATGCATTTATAGGTCAGGATGAATAGATGAAGAAAATTTGAAGAAGACAGTGGCATTCTTTGTTTAGAGCATATCTTAGGGATCAACAAAGACAATCTTTGAATGATTAATCTAAAATGTAAAAATATTTAGTTTGCAAGATGTGAATGTATTCATAAAAGCTTTTATTTCTATCGTAGCCTTTTTCAAATGTCAAATTGGTTCTTAAAAGCACCATTTCCAGTTTAATCGGTCAATACTTGATGAATACTTGCAGTTATAAATTTGATTGCCTTCACGAATTAACTCACATTTTTAACACATTCGTTTGATCATTAGGCCAATTTTACTCGGGGGGTAGTTGTTCACAACAGACAAAGTTCATGAAGTTATGATGAACATTCATTCACCCATAAAAGAATCTATGTGATATACGTGAAAAATAGCAAAAACATGGGCCTATGAATGGTAATCACGATAAGTTTACAAGTAATGCTGTCACATGACTACTACAAACAGTGGATCCTCAGTCGTGTACAGTCTATCCTGCCTCACAATATTCTTGATACATCTGCTTGTGCAGTCACTGCAGTTTTCCCACTCTACAGAGATGGAGATTCTAGCAAACTCTATGAATTTCATGTATTTCAAAAATCTCTATTTGAGTTGTATTCACCACGGCTTCCCCCAATGCAATCAAATATACTCACAACTTCTTCTTAACATGCTTTCAAGTGAAGCTGATCGAAATACATCGTTTTCCAGAGACATCTGCTGTCCGCTTCCACAGATATTCAAAAATCTTTTGTTTTGGAAAAAGAAGAATTCAAACTTTATGCGGCTATTTATAGAAAAGATGGGCAATTTGGTGAAGACTGCACCGCCATTGCAGCGAACATGCAGACAATTTGTGTGTTGTACAACTACATGTATTTAGGGAATCATTGGAACATAAAAATTCAAGAGACCCCGATTTCTTAAGATCAAAATCATCCGAGGATGAAAAATTGATGGCAACTACTGCACAGCACGTTCCCTCAAAATGCGTCACCGTTGCATTCTGACAGTCCTTCATAGCTTTAAGATTGCTCGATTGAAATAAGAGTACCAACAATGACAGAACTCTCAAACATAGATTAGAATGTTCGGTCCTTCGAGAACGCATTTACAACAACTGTTTGAATTCAATGCCTCTTCTCAAGAAATTGAATGTGCTAATGCAGAAAATGGAACTTTGAGTTACTATTCTAAATTGATTGCATTCAGTAACCGAATTGATAGCTGTCTACCTATCGATAATGATTTTGAATTTTCAATCTTGTTTAAGAAAGAGTTGACGAAGTTGACTGATAACAGATGCGGGATGTTTCCAGCGTCAGTCAAATGTAATTAATCCTTTGAGCATCAAAGACAATCATCAATTTTTGTCGAATATAATGATAAGTTAGAATAAAAGTAATGCAACACCCTTAATCAGAAACTGATTGGTTGTCTCATCTCTACAAAGGAAAATTCCTCGTTTGAAGGAAATGAGATCCTTGGATGGAGGAAAGTGTCATCACCTTGCTGTTTATCCAATTCTCGGCCAAGTAGAAACAGACAAAATGCCATGAGAATATTCATTGATTCATGCGAGCATGTATTCATTTTGGAATATTTAAATCTTTTGATGAATATTATATTTTGTGCTATTGCATGAGACATGAGGATTATATGATTTGGTGGCGTCAACATTGATTCGTTTTTCTAGCAATTTTATTAAATTTCAGAATGGTAAAATTCTCGTATAATCTTGTATTTGTAGCAATATGCCAAATTTGCCAAACCGTTTGGTAAGAGAACCCGAGAGAAAGTAAAGATCGATCTGACAAGCAATTCTGAAGGCCTTATCACTGAGATTTCATGTTCATAAAAGTCATTATTCTAGTTTGTTTTTATGTCCATGAATATTGGGAATAAAGAATCTCTAGACCACATTTTTCTGTATTGGTCTAGTCGTTGGCATCATGAGTCTCTGCAGGGAATGAGGCTGGAAAAAAAAACTTTCACACGTTGATGTACGTGGTGTGATCCAAAATGTCCCGGACTAACCTACTTGCAGATAACCTGTGATAACGAATACTACTTCAGATGTAAATTTAGGTCTTTAAGGCATGAGAAATATGGTCGCCAAAATTTTTCCGGTCAGTTTTCTATTTTTTCAAAATTTTCAAACATTTTTGTCTGAATTTCAAGATTTTCCTATAAATTCTAGCGATTTAGAATTAATATATTTAGATTAACTTGACAGTTAAGCTATCACTAATAACCTGACTAATAATTAACGGAAAAACAAATGTTTTGTTCCAGAAAACAGTTTACTTTTCAATGTATGAGCCGTTAGCATTCGTCACTTTTTGCCAACGAAGTCTCAATTCACAAAAAGCTTTATGAAAAAATTCCGGTGTCAAAGAATCAAAAAACTCAGTAACTGCATCCCGCAGTTCAACTGGCGATTCAAAATGGTGTCCACGAAGATGCTTTTTGAGGAATCTAAACAGATAGAATCACTTGGGGCCAAGTCAGGTGAATAAGGAGGATGGCTCAATAGTTGAAATCCGTTTCTCGTTAAGGCATTGGTTGTCTCCTGCGAGGTGTGAATCGGAGCACTGTCATGAAGCAAGTAGAGGGAATGTTTCGTGGCTTTCTTATTTTCTTCCTCGCTTCAGATAACAGATTGGAATAATATTCGCTATTGATTCTTACTCCTTTATCCGCAAAGTCAACCAGTTGGATTCCCGAAGCGTTCCAAAAGACCGTCAGCATCAACGACCGGCGATGTGATGTTCCGGATCGCATTTTCAAAGGGGCAAACTCGCCTGATTTTCGCCACTCTGCAGATTCTCGCTTACTTTGAGGCAGATACAAACTTAAAGGTTTCATCCTCTGTAAGGATGCAGTTCAGAAACTGATCTCCGTGCATTTCGAGGAGATCCAAATTTGACTGTGCCGCCAGAAGTCTGTTCTCCTTCATTTCAGTGACAGAAACTTCGGTACGAAAACGTGATGCCAGTTTGCGATATCCAAGTCTTTCGATGATGTCATGACAGGAGTGATAACTGATTCGCAACTCTCTTGACAACTCACGGATGGTTATCCTTCTGTGTGCTGTAATCACTTCATCGCACTGACTCGATTTCTCTTCCGGAATCTCCTGCGGCCGACCAACAGTTGAAAAATCTTGCTCCACAGATTGTCTTCCGCGTTTAAATTCGCTTATCCAGAAATAAGCAGTAGTTCTCGATGGAGCTTTGCTTCCATATGCCAGGCTTAATTCCTTTAGAATGTCACCATTAGCGAAGCCGCGGATCAGGAGGTATCGTATCACACTGCGATATTCGACTGAAGACACGCTTGTCACATCCATCATGAAAACTGATAGAACAAGAACCATCGTTGACACGGATTTCTTAATGAATGCGTGCTGAATGAACTTCACTGATTGATATCGTAACACATGAAGCAATTAACAAAAGACGTGCAATATTCATGGCAAAGATATCCGTCAAATAAGGTACAAATCAAAATCAATCTAACTATAACAATAAGACAAATCGGATCTCGATCAATTCAGAAAATACAGAAATTCATGTTAAAATGTAAAAATATTTTTTAAAAATAGAAAACTGACCGGAAAAATTTCGGCGACCATATTTCTCATGCCTTAAAGACCTAAATTTACATCTGAAGTAGTATTCGTTATCACAGGTTATCTGCAAGTAGGTTAGTCCGGGACATTTTGGATCACACCACGTATATGCTATGCCTACTGCGAATCTGGGCATCGGCCGAGTTCTAGGTAGCTCCCTTTAATATGAGGCGGTTTCGAAACACATGTTATTCCAAGGCATTAGTTTCCACCAAAATGACATTTGTCTGTGTCTTTTCCGATTAACTCAGAAGAACTAAGTCTAGAGTCATAATTATGGGCATGGAATGAATGATCTTGGAATCTCGTGCTCATTTGTTGCTCATATGTTGTAATACCACTTTTGAAGAGATCGACTGAAAGGGAAGTACAGAATGAAATAAATAACGAGATCAAATGCATGGTGAACTGGTGCAGAAATAACGACTTGGAATTAAACAAGAAGAAGTCGAGTATAATGGTGTGTCTTCAAGGGAATTTAATATTACGTTTGATATTCCCAAAACAGATGAGATGAATATTCTTGGTGTGACATTCAACAATCAGCTGACATGGACAGATCACGTTGATAATATCGTGAAAACATGCAACCGACGTTTATACATCTTACGAAAGTCGAAGAAGCTGGTTTCAAATCGTGAACAAATGTATAATGCAATAATTTTGTCTCGGATTGAATACGCGTTGGACTGCCTAAGACGCTTGTCAGCAAAGCTTGCGAATACAGATACCCGCATTTAAGATAATCAATAATGATTTGACCCATCATATCCCTTCGATTGAAAGCAGAAGGACAGATATAAGTAAAAAACTGTTCAAGAAGATTTTGATAAACGAGGCCCATCTCCTATACAAATGCTTGCCAAAGCGCATGCAGTATTCGGGACATTTTCTTACTGCCCTATATCCAGAAGAGAAGATACTCCTTCTTTCCGCATGTTGCGAGATTGCTGAACATTGATTTTTCTAAAAAGCTACATAGACTTATGACTTCAAATGATTATTGTATTCATATCAATGTATATGCACATGTCTACATGCTGCGATGACTGTCCTATTTCTATGTGTACATTATGATTTTCATTTACTTCAATATAGGCTACACTATTATTATTATTATTTGCCTTAATCTGTGAAACTGAACACATTTAGATTCAGCGAACATCATTCTACGGAAATCTGAGCTTCATCTTGCTTCCTCCAGCACTTTTTTCCAATGTTGCTTCTTTATTGGTACCTATTATGGTCTCTGAAGATTAGACAATTACTGCCAAAATCATATTTTCCATTGCCAATGAATGTCCATCGGTCTCTGGTACGAGGTTGACCGCTGAGAAGTTGACCTTGAGAGACCGCACCTTCAACAGTGGCAGGGCGAAGAAATTATGTGTGAATTGTTCGTATAATTCGCGTGTTTAACGCTCTCACTTTTTGGTTTGTTTAAGACTGCATCGAAGCATGATCTTTCATGCCAGAGTTCAAAAAGCACGTCAAGTGGAACATCGCTAACTGATGCGTTAAAGTGAAATATCTCTCGCAAGTACGCAAGTAAACTGTATTTTGCTAATTAACGGCACGATTGAAGACCCTGCAAAGTAGCAGCACTGGTGTGTATTTCGTGAAGAGCAATGAGAACCTCGCTCCGCAGACTCTTCGGAATTACCAGCTGTTGACCTTGGTAGAGAAGAGAATCGATTATTGTCAGTTCATTGCGAAATGCAGCATATGGTATGAGATTTGGTTGATATGGCCGATCTTGGCAGTCATTTCTTGTACATTTTCATAATAATAATAATAAAGTCGTATGTTTTTCAATTGTCCCAATAATGGAAATCGCGGGGCATCAAATTACTACGCATCATGTTACAAAAATCACAGGAACAAACAGTAACAAAAGTAATAGTCTGAACTCATGGCCATGTCAAGCAATAGTATACGATCGCCAAAAAGCAGGTCAGTCATGCAAGTACATCTTCAATTCATACGGTAACACCATCATTTGAAAGTCTTGACATAGAGATGAAAGCATTTCTACTTCGCGAAGCAGATGAACATAATGAAATTCTAAACTTTTCAAAATATCGCAAAGTTTCAAGCGCAAGACAATGCAACGGATGATCTGAATCATGACAACACTCATAAAAACTTGTAACCTTGATGTACCCGTCGATACTTTAAGGGAACAAATAGTAAGAAGTTACAATGCGACTTTTCACATATAATTTTATGGCACCGAATTTGCAATTTCTACATCATTTCTGAGCTTGATGCCTGTAGATTTACAAATAATGGAGCGCAATACTGTACTCCAGCACACTTCTAATACATGAAAAATACACATCTGCAACAAGCGTTGTGGGCATAAACATTTTTATTTGTCGAATTACAAAATCTTTTGATAATAATACTCGCAACACCGCGTCTGTATCGATCTAGAAGAACAAGCTTATCATCGGAGGTTCTGTTCAGCTCATTTGGGAGACTGTTCTTGCATTAACATCAGGTACTGTAGATCTTGATAGGAAATCTGCCACTGCACCGCTCTCGCTTGATACTGGCAGGATATTGTAGTTGTGCATAATGTCTGCATTCTGATGAGCTCAACTTTGTTCTTCATTTTCTATTGAGCGATCAGAAGGTTATATCTTTCCGATGCTTGCAAATCTGACATTTCCGACGATCTTGAGTTGGAAACAACAATCAGAGAATGCAATTAGTGGGACGTTGGGGCTGAAAAACGGAACACCGTAGTTAGTTTTCCGTAGTTGTAGTTGCAGGCATAGCATGATGGCATTAAATGACACTAAGTCTTTATACCAGTAGTCATTCAAACCCCATTAGGATGAAAATCATGTCGATGTCTACATCATGACATAGTTGGCATTATCGTCCGCTGAATTACATTGAAATTGAGTGAATCTGCCTTGGCTCGACATGATTTTGCTTAAAAGTTTTGGGAAAACCAAATAAGGTAAAAATATAGGCGACCTTATATCCCATACCATCATAAGGTTCTGAATCACTTCATGTATGTTATACAGAAAATTAATTTCAAATTTTGATCGGAAAAATTGTAGGCTGATTATATGCAATGTTGCATAGAAGTGGGACAAAAAGAAAACTAATACGAAGTCTTTTCATTTCCTCAAATTACCATACATCAACGAAGAAATCGATTATCGTATAAAAAGGATCATTAGAGCAGAAGGTATGAAAATATCTGAATATATTACAAATCTCAATCCTTGAGAAACCATTTAAAAAAAGAACATACACAGAATGCAAGATGAAAACGTGTTCCATCAAAAATGAAAAAATCTACAACCGAACCAATGTAGTCCACAGAATATGTAACATTTGCAAAAACATTTATATTGTGAGCACTATAAGACCGCTGCATCAACGTTTTAATGAACATTTAGCAAACAAAACTCATCAGTAAACAAGCACAGACAAGCATGCAATGCCAACGCTGATAAATAACAACATCGATATCATTGACTTTGACCCCGGTGAGACGAATTTGCGATTGCGAGAAGCTATCCTAATAAAGAAATGCAATCCTCAAATTAACTCAAAAGCAGAAGTTGGAGAACTGAAAGACTTTTTATATCTTTGATTTTTATGAATGCTTTTTAACTCCGTGTTTTCCACAGACTCTTCCACTTCTATGCAACATTGCATAATCAGCCTACAATGTTTTTCGATCAAAATTTGAAATTAATTTTCTGTGTAATATACATAGAATGATTCATAACCTGATGATAGGTAATATACGGTTGATCAGGTTTTTCAGGAGCACAGTCATTGTTGATATGAAGAACCAAATTTCTTGGTGGCTCCGTACGTCTTTATTGATGACGTTTCAAATACAGATTATAAAAGAAATATGCACGGATCTTCGGCCTTGTGCCTTCTTGGTGCGATGTTCAAACAGAACGTTACAATGTGCTTGCTTTAAATATGTAGCTTCCACAACTAAATATCAGCAAGTGATCACTCTTTAAGGCTGAGAACATTCCCTTGATCAGCGGATAGTTAGTCAATTCCGATTTTCTATTTATCTCAGGTTTCTGATCTCGAATGTACTTACTTTCGTCTACGGTATATACTTACTTCCTCTAGAGCTGTCAAAACTCTTTGTTGTGGAATCGTAGATATCAACGGTATTTCTTGAGATTTACTTGTAAAATTCACCGTTTTAGAGGATAATAAATATTGTATTTCACTCTCGATGGCTTTGGAGGTCATAGAAATGATTGAGATGAGTTTGAAATGCATTATTGCCCGGTATTGGAGGGTATGTAATGCACCATTATACGCCCGCCAATTTTACATAGAATTGTCACCGCACCAGATAACTATGAACCGTCCTCCGTCACTCCAGCTTGAGAATCCATGAATGAATGAATTGGTGAATGGATATTTCAAATCATATTAGATAGAAATCTGAATTTCAAATCTATTCACATTTGCAAACATTCATAGATTTTCAAACGTTTCATGAATTAAAATCTATTAAGAGAGCAAACTTTCATAGACTTCAATAAAAGCCAATCAAAGATTTCTTCATCTTCCCATTATCTGTGACTAACAGCGATCAAGAATTGCAATATTCATAGACTTTTCAAGAGTTACATGCAATGGCATTATATCATGGATTTTGCGGGCAGAAATATCAGACAGTCACGTCTGCTAACTCATCCTCGCCTATGTCTGATATTACTGCCCTAAAAATCCATGATATAATGCTACATTGTCCTAAGCTTTTCCATGATAGTTTCCCCAAAGCTTATCATATCAATATTTTCCCATAGAAATACAGCCTAGGACAATATCATTATTATGTAGATTTTGCTATGTAACAATGCAGAAATCTACATTATAATGACACATTATATGGCCTCTGCAAGGCAAAAATATAGAAAGCTGAAGCCGCTAGGCGGCTGAAGATTTTTGCGATTGTCTTGCCTGACAGAGACCATAGAATTCCTTATCTTCTCATCTCTATGTTACTATGCGCCGTAAAAGTCTATGCTATGGAGTTGTTTTGTGCACTCATGTATGTTCAATGATCCTCTTATGAGTCATGACGTAATCATATATCCTACTCGTATATATCTATTGAAATTTTATCCTGCCTGCCCCAGACGTCAGGATAAATTTTCCTAACAGCTGGCGACTGGAAAAACATAGCACGAGGTTAGAAGATAAACAACTCTCTATGTGCTAATGTCAATGAAAGCGTTCAATAAAGACTGTTTATTGAACAGCTTGAAGTTTATGCACTGTTTGGAAAGCATAAACTTTATAATAGAAGCAATAATTATAGAGATTGCTGCTCTACGAACTACAAAATTCAATTATAAGTTGATTATTTCAGTATTTTGATGAATTTCATGAAGATCATCATTTCTATGTAAGCAATCTAACCTGATGATTGAAAGAAGTTGCTGTACCTGCCTTTACAACTTTGTAATTGAATTTCTATCACATTTCTTTGAATTTATTCTCTTTAAATGCATGAAATGACCCGGAGAATGTTGACGCGGCATTCCTCAGAAAACTCGAACGTTTATTTCAAAAGTCATCACGTCAAAGTTTTGCCGCGTGATGAGGCATCGCCTCAAGCTTTAATTGTTCGTGTACTTTCATCTCAATTCTGTAAGAAATTCATCAAATAATGCTTAACTCTCGCAATACGACCTCTTAGGCAAGTTGAAAAGAGGAAATCCAAAGGACTCTTCTCATTAAAATGTTCAGTCAAGCCTCGCTCAAGTAACTCAATTAATGGTTTGAAGTTCAGAGATGTCGTCATAGAAATCTGTGTAGTTAGATGAAGAGAAATTTAATTATCATCTCTGCAACTGAATGATTAACTGAAGAAAGATTGGAGCAGCGTAGAGAATTACATAATAGTACTTCAGATAAATAATCCATTACTCTATCTCTCCACTCAATGCATTTTTGAAGACGTGATTGTTACGAATTAATCCAGCAGCATCTCTCTCCTACTTTCCGTCAATTCATTTCTGTATCTAATCGTATTGTGACTTCTTCGTAGTTTTGAGGAAATTGCTGTCTGTTCAATTTTTGATCAAAGCATTTGATATAATTATTCATATTTCGAATTACCATTGAATGTTTGCTTATTAACCCATTAGAGCCCACAGTCATCTTTTAAGGACGATTACTAACACCGATCATTTGACAGGTTATCACTTATTCCAAAGTTTCATTTTGATTTAGTTGAATGATTTATACCCAAATTGAATATTTTCATCAGTCTGCACACATCATGCTCTTGTCATGAAACAAAATAATTCCATTTGAATACCTTTGATTTTCAAAGGTTCAGTCAAATATTCTATCGGGATAAAGAAGGGAAGTACAGAATAAAAATCAGATAAATGATAACAAACAAGCAAGTGCCGATTGTCATTTACTGTTACAATGACAGTAGCCAGTGCTTCATAAATATGTAAAAATGAGGCTATAAAATCGTAAACATCTTTAATATATTGACTAATTTCCAATCTTCTACAGTGCATCGACAATTTTTCAATATATTCACAAGTCTTATTTGTCCAGATTTGATATCAGCATACATTTATCTGTCAACACTAAGCGACAATGCAGATCCATTATAATTAATCATAAAATGCTTCCGTGGTACGCTATTAACTTAAATATTAGCAATTTAACTCTATCCCCCCTTGTACCCACCGTCCTGAAAGAAGGACGATTCTCAAAATAATACTCAATGATAAACATACTCGTACATCTGTGATATTTGTACTATTAGATACCTAGCGACCAATGTCACGCAATATCATGACGAAATTTAGAGATTTTATCACCTTGGGTATTGTTGGGATAAAGTTCAAAGTACCATTGAATGTTATCGCTCAGAATATCTAATTCAAAAGCCACAATAAGTAATGAAAGTTTATTCCCCTACTAGGGAATAAACTTTCATTACTTATTGTGGCTTTTGAATTAGATATTTATTTGACTCAAAGTGATAATACTTTAAATTACATCGATTATCGCTCAGAGTTATCTTTCTAACCGGGATCAGCAGGCTACGGCTGGTGGCATGCTATCTTGATACAATGTGAGAAGCTATAGGTCCGATTTTGCTTGGTTTTCAAGTTCTCTACCTCCTGTTTGTGATGACTCGGTGAAGCAGATGACTTTACTTTTGTATATTTTGTACATGACAATTTGCAAATTAAAACGCATCATTTGAGTTAGTGGTGCAATGCAAGTGATCTTTGTACAATGTACATGTATTATTGCAGATGAGTGGTGACTGGCATCATGTCTGGAGTGTTTTTAAAAACCTTCTTATTGCTACTAAATCGTAATTCGAATGAAACCAAACATCACTTACATTCTATTGTTCATTCTATTGCTAATTACATGATTGAAGATGTGAAGATAGGAGGTTCAATGAAAAATTGCTGAAGCACAATAAAAGCATTATGTAGAAAGGAAGGATAGGCAAAATGATTGACATCAATGTTAAGATGAATGATGATGATGATGATATACGACAGGGTGTACTACGCTACAATTTACCAATAGCAATAGAAATTGACCTGACAAGTAGTTTAGATAAGAGTACAAAAATATAAAAGGAATAAAGGCGGATACTGCATAAAAAAGGGTTAGTAGAAAATGAGGTACTTCTATTCTTTCCCCCCACATTTCTGTTGTTGACACCCGGAAGTGTTGCATTGTCAACGATCTTCTCTTGCTCAACGGGCAGTCTCACTGACGTGCCATAGCGTTGAATGTGTAAAACTCCTCTTATCTGACTTGTAGAACATTTACAGCCTCAGAATTAGACAACTGTTCGTCATTTGTCTGTAGACAACAATCACACGAAGTTCAAGTTCACAGATGTACTTTGTATTCTAACTGAGTATCCAAGGACCAATCCTTCATCCCAGAGGTCAAGTAAGACTTCTCAGTCATGTTGTAGTGTCACTCAGTGACGGATCAAGTCTATTCTAAACCCAATGTGACTAACTTTGGCGAAATTTGATGATTTTGGCTAACTTGAAAAATGTGGGGGGGGAAGAATAGAAGTACCGAAAAGGAAGTTTCGATAACTGTCGAGCTCATTTTTTGTTGTTAATCGATGAATTTGTTGATAAAAAAGATTCACGTAAGCAGAGGATTGTCATTAGGTAAGAATTGAGCACGTAAGATAAGTATTGTTGATGTGAGACTTTTCTCATCATCATCACAGTAGTGGCTCGCAAGAAAGGATAGGCAAAATGATTGACATCAATCAACTGTCACATCAACAACTCAATTGAACTCAATGAACTCAATTTAAATCCTATGTGCTCAATTCTTGCCTATGATAATAACATTACTAATATCGGTTTACGTGAATCATTTTTTTATCAACAAATTGCAGACCTCTATTAACAACAAAAATGAGCTCGACAGTTATCGAAACTTCCTTTTCTACTAACCCTTTTTTATGCAGTTGCCTCCTTTATTCTTTTTACATTCTTTTACTCTTACCAAAACTACCAATCAGGTGAATTTCTATTGCTATTGGTAAATTGTAGACCAGTAATACCTGTTGAATATCATCATCATTCATCTTAACATTGATGTCAATCACTTTGCCTATCCTTTCTGGCTAGCCCCTACTCGAATTGAGTTAAAATATGTTTTATGTTTCAATTTCTCACATAGCCATACTAACCCTTTAATGAATTCTGTTTTTACCTGAAGATGGTATGTGAATGCTGACCGAATACAATATCAATTACAATCGTTTAACATGAAAACATTCCTGATTTTTTCTAACATCATATCAAATGAAAATTGTGAGTTATGAAACGAATTTGAGCTTATAGCTTGTTCATGTGAAATCTGAGAACATACAGTTTCAAAGATATGCGAGTACAACGGCGCGATAATGACTCAAAGGCAACCGACTGAAGTTTCATTTGATTTAGGCTGGACATTTGATCATCTCATCAACTTGAAATTAAAATTCCGCAAAACAAGATATGTTCTGAATACATTTGATAATTAAATATTGAGTTTCATCTTTAGTTGGAGAATGCGAACAGACCTGGATAGCTGCCATTTCATCCAAAATCTGCAATCATCAGCAGGCCTAGTTCACATCTCTCAACATCGACACAACTCCTCATTTAAAGCAGCAGCCATGCCCGTGTAAATTTGAGATCTGCAATTAGCAAGTTAGTGAAATTTCGACGGGCATTCATTAAATATTACTTTAAATACACTACTGGCAAATCGCATAAGTTAGTACGCCTTCAATAGTTGGCAAGTAGTTAACAGCGTTTCCGTGTACCCTTCTGTTGATGATGCTGCAAATGATTTGCATGCGCGAAGTTTGCTTCTTCATTTAGACAGGGCAGTGTACAATGCTGATGAACGTCCAGTTATTTGGATAGAAGAAGTTGAGGATGAGGTGATAAGGCAAGGCATTTTATGAATACCAACGATACTCTATAAAGCTGCAGCAAGTGTCATAGCTCCACCTCTCACTCATTTATTCAGCGTTATCGTTGAAAGTGACACGTTCCCGCGTGAAATATCCTCACGTGGTACCGGTGCCGAAAGTGTCAAAACCGACCGCTTACGACCTTCTGCCGGTTCTCAGCAAGATATGTATTTGAGAGATTGATGGTGAGTCAACTCAGATGAAAATTTAATTTCTCTGTTGATTCAATTCAACACGGTGGAACTCTTGGAGTGTCGACAACAACGGCATCTATTGTAATACATTATCAAGTAACGAAAATGTTAGACGACAATGATGTACCAGCAGTTCAAATAATGGCGCATGATTTGAAGAAAGTCCTGATCATTTTGTGATAGTGACCATTTTTCTTTTTAGAGAATTTTCAAAAACAAGGGAGAGTTAAAAGGAAATTCCTTTCGAGCAAGGCAATTAACACTTTATGATAGCAGAGTGATACTTAAGTGTGACTTTCCCCCATGTTGTGTAAATTTGATGTCGTTGTATCTTTTTGATCGTACCCAGAGTGTTCGTGCTGATTCTTCAATTAGTATTGTCTCCATGTAACTTCTGGTATGTCTCAAGGGTCCGTCTTTGTTTAACACAGTTCGTGGTGGACTCAAGCCACTAAATTCAGATTATTGTTGCCAAATATATTGACGGTAAAACCATTTGTGTCACCCTTCAAAAAGGCAGCAATAATGCTCATGTACGGTACTCATTGAGCATCAAAATATTTTAAAATGGGCTGATAAAGTTGTCCATTAATCATTTGAAATCGAGATGTCAATTTGTGAAGACAATTTGTATTTATGAGTCTCTTCCCTTACCGGGCCTCGACTTTATTGATAGTCGTTTTTGGTTGTAGCGTGGTCGTGTAATTTGAGGTGGAAAATCCATTTTGTTCAAGAAACGCACTATCTTCGAGTCCTAAAATCTTTTCTTTCTAAGACAGAGCTTTTTATTGCTTGCAAAAGACTGTTGAGACCCTTGCTCGAGTGTTGTGCGCCTCTGTTCGTTTGTTTGCCTGTCAATCTGAGTGATAATGTGGAGAAACTCCGGAGACGAGCACATCGCATCATATGTGGAAACGCTTGTAGTCAAAAGTGTTCCGAACCATCGACGAAGCAGCATCTCTTTATCGCTTTTCAATAAGTTAGAGGACACTGATCACTGTCTCAATCAATTTTTGCCTTCTCTTAGTGCCCACTCTGAACGCTTCTTTGATTCCTTCATTCAGAACAACTAGTCAAAAGACTTCATTTTTGTGTACATGGCATTGTAGAACGGCCTCCATGAGTTTTCTTGACATTATGTACGAGATCTTTCATTTTTCGACTTGCCAATATAACTTTTTGATTTTCATTCGATCAAATAGTTACTTTTGAATTTAATAACTCACAAGATTATCAATGTATTTACTAATTTTAATTTAATTAGAAATGAACAAATTCATTAATTTCTGTTAATTATCAGATGCACACTGCATTACAGCGCGGTTCCGCCTATCTTTTATCTCGAGAAAGACTTCAAAATTCATGTTACTTGGTTCACCTAAATTCTACTTCGAAGTCATTATGTAGGGTAGGAAACTGAAGTAATGTTGTTGCTAATTTTTTTATAAGCCAATATATTTCTACGACTCAGTGTCGTTATCATCAGGGCACATATTATGAAACGAAACTGTTCAACAATATGAGCTCAAAAAAACAATAGGTGAAGTCAAAAATATATATTTTTGGGCTGTCGCTTTGGGAAATCATAGCTATGAGATTTTATATTTCACATTGCTATAATCTCTATGATTATTGCTACCATAATATAGTTTATGCTTTCCAAAGTCTTTATTGCAGTCCTTCATTGAAATACATTAGCACATAGAAATGCATGTACAATGGACAGAGAAGCAGGCTATCTGATTTCAAAATTGCTTTGGTTTGATTTTCAAATCATGTTAAGGATCAGGATCATAGATTCTGGTAGTTCTGTGAAATATAAAGTTACTTACAGAACTCGTGCAAAGATATCCAGCTTAATTGCATTTTTCTCCATCAACAAACTATGGCCTCGTCCTTCGGGCTCGTGCATAGACATGTTGATCTCAAAAAATGCAATAAAGCTGGATACTTTGCACTTGTTGTGTAAATAACTAATACAGCAATAGCATGTAAGTATTTCTAAAAATGAAAATAAAAAGATAAAAGCTTAGGATCGGATTTACCGTCGATCACGGTCTGACTACAAATAGAACACAAATAATTCATTACAGAATTATAAACATTATTATTGTGAGACTTATAAATGGTATAAAACATCTATAAAATCTTTAGATCACGACATAATCAAAAGAGTAAAATGGGTGAAGTAAATGAAGTCAATCAAGAAGCATCTATAATCCTCACATTCTTGCTTATTATTGATGGCAGGATTATGGCGTTGAATCATTGTTGCATCTTTAACCCTATCTCACCTCTGCTTTTTTTAACTGTCTCAGCCTGGGGAGGGGCCGATTCGGCCCCCCCTCAGATTTCCTAAACTAAATGCTCAAATTTAATGAAATTACATGCATACTATATTTCGGGCATGATCTTTTCAGTGGTGGAGTTGGTTTTTCAAAACTTTAATTTCTCCATGCTATAAATAGCAATTCAAAATTTGAAAGTGCATTTTTTACAAATTTTAGATACTTTTTATTGTTGCAAAACCAATCGCTTCGGAATGTTAAAAATACTAAAACATAACGCGAAAGTATTCTATCTGGCATGTTTCTTGCTATATCAATGCTAATTTATTGCTTTGATTCATACATGTATAATAATGCTGTATGAATAGTATTTCAAATTTCAAACATTGAAACAGTAAAAAGTCTTTTTTTCTCATGTGCGAGAATTTCATTCCAAATTGGCTATCTATCATTAGCTAGAATATATTATCACAAAGAAACCTAAAATGAAGACAATTATTAACAAATGAACGCAATTATTACAATGATGCGTTTTTCCAAAAGTTTCATTATTCGTGTAAAACATGAGAAAATATTCATTATTGTACTATTTATTCATGAGTAGTATATGGAGGATATAAGACTAAAAAGCATTCAAATACTATCCCAATATCATATTATAAAAAGCATTGATGTTGTCAAAATCATTAATTTGTGTCTATTATGCAACACTACGTTAATTTATTCGAGACATGAGAGTAGAAGGTAAATTCCAACGTTTTTTAGGCGTCGCAAGTAGTTTTCATTTAGCTCGTACGGCCAAAATATTTGGCCAAAATTAAATCTTTTGCTCCCAAAAGATTCGCAATTAAAAGTTCGGAAAAGTCACGGAAGGTAGACTTTTCATACAAAGACGTTCAGCTGTGGGATTAAAAAGTATCTACGGCGGGCCCGAATCGGCGCCTCCCCAGGCCAGATAGGGTTAAGTCGCAGGCTAGCTTCGTCTGTTGCACTGGCAATTATTGTGATGCTGAAGTCTCGCTTACATGTGATCCTGCGTTCAAATACAGAAGAGCTTTTATTTTCAAAATGTTCTTTTATTCTACTATGCAAAGTTTTCGTAATGCTGCCGATGTGGAGATGCTGACACGATATACACTTTAATTGGTATACGATGTTCTTCAGGAAGCACTTTTCCTTCCCGTGAGCGGATAATTCTGTAATT
>CAJQUW010007762.1:0-153612 GCA_907163375.1 Prostheceraeus crozeri
CTTTGGATTAACATGTGTTTTTCCTTTGATCGTGTCTGACAAGTAGATGAATCAGGTAGAATTCGGCAGACGCGGGTTCGTAGGATGTACATCATTCTATGAAAAACTCATTTTCGGCCTCGTTCCCTGCAGAAACTCGTTCTGGCTGCCGGATAAATAAAAAACAAGAGATGATCTCCTTGCAAGGCTCAAATTCGTGACCGATTTACCATAGCTGAGGGCCAGACGACTATTTCATCTTTCGATGATTTAGGACATTCGCAATTATTAATGCGGCTTGTGTCAGAGGTGATCCGCGATAGGCGGTGTCCATTGTGTCGCGTACTCGAAAATTGGCTAGTGAATTCCGAAAAAACGACAACTTTCAACAATCTCTTAGCTTCCAATAGAAGGTATAACAAATATTTGTGAGAAAACGTGGGAGACTGATGAACATATTTGCACTTCTATGAACTGACATAGCTCAACATGATTCTCCAAGTAGCAGCAGCACTTCAGGCAGCGTTGCCACCGGGCCTCGAGACCCCATCCGCACAGGACGATGGCATCCGCGCAGGTAGTGTATCGATGCACAGTACCATAAATGAAGGTCTAAAATCAAGTCTATGATTTACTAGAAAATTGCATCTGTGAGGACTTACTTTTAGGAACATATTAGTTGTTCCTGGAAATTATCTACTAAGCAGTGGATTGGTATAATTTGTTTCATGGAAAATGTTTGCGAAAGGAAAGCTTCTGTTGCTAGTTTCTAGCCTGTGCTAGGTTTTATGAATATCCAGTATTCTTGACCGTTCTTACATATATAGTGTTATTGCGAGCGATTTTAATGACATTTCCAATTTTTATTTCTTTATAAAGATTTATTTCTAATATACTGATCAAACTCAGCGTTTTCAAAGTAAAATCTCTGAGAATCCGCGCAGGCCAAGTAAATCCGCGCAGATGGACCCTAACCCCCTTTACATTGCAGTTTTAAGACCATATTTGTGATTTTCTGGATTTCATTTTCTTGCATATTCAGAAATGAATCCTACATAGTGATGTGCAAGAAGTTCTCTTCAACTTTCTTTTGGACTCATCTTTTTTCGATGACACGGGAGCTGCATCTGTTATCGACTGTGCTTCTAGCATAAGCCTCTTGGCTGCCTCCATGTATTCCATGGCCGTTTTCCGCTTACTCTCGGCGAGTTTCTCTGCGGATTCCTTTTCTTGCCTGACTCTTTCTCTTTCCATCTCTTTCTCCCTGGATTTCAGATCTTCCTCTTTCTTTTTTTCTGCTTCAATGCGCTCCTTTTCCTTTTGCTTCAGATACTGCATGTAGGAATTCGATGCCTCATAGCAACGATCGAGCAACTTGCGTCCAATTGGGAAAGTTGCACTCTTGTATCCGCGATTTCGCATAAATAATTTCACTGTCAGAATACCGTTGAAGTTGGGATCCTGCAATCTGTTGCGGTCTGTGGTCAAAATGCGCTTCATCGAGCTAAACAATCTTTCAGTGTCAGCGTTGCCATGAGGTAGAATAATGCAACTTTTGGCCAGTGCACTCAAACTATGGTAGGCATCCTTCGAGGCTATCTGTTCCCAAAATTTGGGCAGGTCGACGGCACTACTGCAGTTTAGTGCACCCTCTATGAAAGAGACGGAAACGCGCCTACTGCAGTTTAGTGCACCCTAAAACAACGGCGCATTCTCCCGCAAACGATGACTACGCACATTACACCGAAGCGCGCGCTCGGTGTAATGTGCGAAGATTAAGACGAAGACACACGAAGACACAAAGACACTCATTTATAACTATAGGGTGTGTGTTGTAATAGATGTGTTTTCAGACATATGCATAGTTGTTTTCTCACATGCATTTTAGGATGCACTAAACTGCAGTAGGGGTAAAAGAGGGTGCACTAAACTGCAGTAGTGCCCAGGTCGACTTCCTCTGTGTCAATTTCCGCATCGCTACGAAACTTGCACCATTCAAGAAGAAGTGCGTCGGCGTCGCAATCGAAATTCAATTGGGACTTGACGTGAATGAGATCTTCTTCCTCAACATTTTCCCTCTGCTTCGGATCCAAGAATTTGCAAGCCCTCAGAAGACGCTTACCAATAGGCAAGTAATGGATCAAAGATCGAAGGAGCTGGCCATAGAACAGACGAACTCGTTGAAAAAATAATGCACGCTGTGCTGCCGTAAGATGGTCGTTACGAAGAGCTTCTCTAGCTTTCCCACCAATCAGCACAATATCATCCGATAATTGTTCAACATTTGGAACGTTATAGAATTCATCTTCATTCATCACCTTGTCAACATATTCTTGTCGAATAAAGGAACAACAGACGTCCGAAATGATCGATATCATACGATCGTAGATCAAATGTATCACAGGAGCTGACGTTTGAAGGAAGATCTCGAAGTCTTTCAACGTTTTCAGGGCGAACAGCACAAAATTCATATAAAGGGGAGAAACGGCGGAATCTAGGAATTTCCGTACTCTCTTAACCCGTTCCTTTTTCGGCTCCGAAGCTGGCAACGATGAGAAGAATTCAGATAAAGCGGGAAGCAATTCCAGAAGCCGCTGAACCACTTCATAAATTTGAAGCCATCTAGTCTCCACTCTACGCAGAAATTTCAAAGGTTCCAAGTCCATCATTTTCTGAATTTTTATGAAAGAATTGGCGGCTTTGGCATACCGTAGATAGAAAAATGTATCATCGATAGCTTCTTCAAGCTCCTCACCCAGTGATGACATCGCTTTCTCGACCGAGTTGTGGACATGGTGCATTGAGCAACCCCCAACGTCGAGGAAGTTAGGATTGTCTTTCTTCAAGATGGATATGACGCCACCTTTCTGGCCACGCATGACGTTGGCACTATCCGACATGACAGCGATACAATTTAGTAACGGCATATTTCTTGATACTAGCTCTTCTTTGATAATATCCGCCATCGTTTGAGCAGATGCCTCTCCTAGGGAGTGAATGGCAAGAAAGTCGGTAGGGAGGACTCCTCATCAAGATAGGGATATGATGAGGTGATGAGATGATTCCACTGTAAAGTTTCTCAAACACCTGTAAAATAATAATTTTCACGCGACAGCTCACATTCAAAACGAAAAAACAATAGAATCCATTTACAGTGCGGTGTAGAAAAAATGGACCATCTGAAGGGCCAAAAGTGATACTTATGGTACTTGAGTGGTCTACTTATTCTCCCCAGCACTAGGTGGGCCTAATATGATGCAGAGTCAAACAAAGCGTGATTTGAAGTAAGTTTTAAGCATAAGTAAGTTTTCAAGCAGCAGGGCAAATGTATATTGATTCGCAGTCATTTTACAATCTTATGAGTAGAAAAGCTAAATTATCCTAATTTGGTTCCCATCTATTATTGAAATAATGCTGCAGAAGCTTATTTCTTTTTCAACTGCAGAAATTAGCTATTGCAGAGCATTCGATCGAGAGGAATCACGCTACTGATTAGTCGAGGGCGCACGTCATCACAAGGCAGACGAAGTGGCGCCCGCGATTATTCGCTGAGACCTTCCACACACAGCAATCACAAAGTGCGATGAACCGAAGGGAAATATATTTACCTAATATTCGCACGTATATCGTTCTCTCTTTTGGTTTGACTTCAGTTTTACCACTGCAACCTGATGAAGCGGACCTTATAAGTCCACGAAAATTTGTACATTTCTTTTATTTTATCTAACAAAAAATGTGCTCTATGTACTAAGAATGTACAGAAGTACAGAAGAATACTACAGAAGCTGTACATGAGGTGAACAATGTCTAATTTGAAATGATTTCTGTGAAAAACACTACACTAAGATTCAAAACATACTTAAAACTGAAAAAAGATTGTGACATCAAAATTCCGCGCAGCTTCTCAATTTTCCGCGCAGAAATCGACAAAACCGCGCAGCTGCGCGCTGAGCGCTCACTTTTGGAAACGCTGCAAACTGTACATCAAATATGAAAATTGCTAAAATACATGTTATAGAAATATAAAGCACATTTGTTTCAGCAGTAACAATTTTTACGGATAATATCATCTTATCATAAAACGGTCAGCATGCAAATTACCTTGAATATGTAAGATAAATTTCTCACGCTTTAGAATATTTGTGTCAACTCAATACTATGACAAGTTATGAATAATAAAACGTCTACCATGCTGGCCATTTGATTATCATAATTTTCAATTTGAGTAAGAAAATGGCATATTGATGCAATAACATGTATTCCTAGTACTGAAATATGTGCCGAGGTTAATAGAGTGATTTTTACTAACTACGCCTAGTTAAAGACAACGAAATCTAAGGTTGTTACTTCAGGAATCTAGCCAAAATGTCAATGTTTGGTTGGTGCTCCTCTGGTCTTCAGGACAGCTTCTATGCGTTGCAGCGTGGACAGCTTTCTAGCCATGGCCCGGTTCTCTAGATTTGAACCCATCGAGAACTGCTGGGTTGGGATGACGAGGAGGTTTGTTCAACGGAAACCCACTTCTCTCAATGATCTCAAGAACCTATGGAACATCGAAATTAGCGAAGAGTATTGTAAGAAGCTAATTGAATCCATGCCGCAACGCATAGAAGCTGTCCTGAAGACCAGAGGAGCATTGACATTTTGACTGTATTGCTGAAGTAACAACCTTAGATTTCGTTGTCTTTTACTAAGCGCAGGTAGTAAAAATCACTCTATTAACCTCGGCACATATTTCAGTACTAGGAATACATGTTATTGCATCAATATGCCATTTTCTTACTCAAATTGAAAATTGTGATAATCAAATGGCCAGCATGGCATAATTGTGATATAAGATGATGAAAGCATAAAAACGTCATAACATTTACATAACCTGACTTCCGCGCACGAGAACCAATTTAGAAATATATCGACCTATTTGCTTCTTTTGAGTTCATTAAGACCATTTTAGCTCAATCACATCGATAACAGGCTCCACGTTAATTATGTTTTGAGCTTAAACTAAGTTATTATTATTACAGTAGAATTCGCATATATCGGCTTCGGCTATATCGGCGGTTTCTTTTTGTCCCGGCAAAATTTCCTATCTTTCCCATATAATCGAGTTCGCTTATATCGGCTTCGGCTATATCGGCGATTCGCCTATATCGGCGCATTTTCGCTGTCCCTGGCAGAAAAAAGTTCGTTTATAACGGCGGATTTCCTGGAAATCCTCAAGCGATGTGTTTTGCCTAGAAGAGTCACTAGAATGACAGTATATGTGGACGCGGATGGCTGTAGATTCTGTTAGGACTATCCGATTCTAACTATTCTAGTGGCATGTGAAAATTTGGATCTTCTACGATTCATCTCGATCATGTTTGGGGATTTGATCAAAATTGTAGAATCTAGCAGCCGAGGAAAGATAAGTAGGCTTGCCACTGTATCTCACATAATTAGTCTTTCATTCGACGTGATGATTGCATTGTTAACGCCTTCACCTACGATGCTATTGTCAGACCTGACTTAGTGACTGTTGCGTCATCAAAGGAGCACAAGCTACCGTCGAAAACATTGTTGAGTTCGATGCATGTCCTCTCTCTAGACAGAAAGCGGCTCGCCACCCCATCCATCTCTATGGTTTCGCCTGCACGTGACTCTTAGCAGCGTCTTGATTTATGCATACTCTTCTTTGTTTTGTGTTTCTTATAGCAGGTAAGCATGTAGGCATGAAGAAGCTTCAATCTTCTTGATTCAAAAAGCATACTCAGTTTTTGACAAACATAGTGATATCCGGTTTGCGATACTTACGTTTCAAGCATCAGTTCAGAAAGGCACAATTTTTAGATATCTATTGAATACATAGACACAATTACATGTACATGTACTGTACATGTTGGACAATAAGTCAATATGTACATGTATTTAAGTATAGCAACGCAATAATTAATGAGTCAATGCACGTATATACATTGTATGATGCATGGCATGATCTCAGAGCTCGTGTAGATTTCACAAAACTTCAAAAATTCAGGGAGTTCGCATATATCGGCGGTTCGCGTATATCGGCGGTTTTCGTCTGTCCCTTGAGGCGCCGATATATGCGAATTCTACTGCATTATCAGTATAAGTAAGTATAAGAATAATGTCCAATTTTTTGCTCCAATAGCCACATCTGATCACTTGGTGATGTACATTGAGCCAAATAAGACGTCGATCAATGAAGACATATGTACTCGGATTCACACTGTATTTGATTATAGAAAATCAAATCTTCAAAAGCTATTCATGAAGTTGCACCGTATAGATTGGGACTCTGTGTTACCGTCAAACCTTGATGTCAACTATATATGCATTGTTTTCAATACTATTCTTAAGAGCTTGGTGGATGAATGCATACCCCAAAGAGAAGTTACATTATCCAATAAGGACAAAGACTGGCTATCTCCCTAGACGAAGATGCTGATCAATGACAGATGGGAGGCGTATCGTGACAAAGATTGGATACGTTTCAAAGATCTGCAACAAAAAGTAAAACGAGAAATTCGTAAGTCTAAGGAACTGTTTATCAAAAAGCTTAAAAATGATAAAAAAGATACGTGTACATGGAAAATTATTGAACAGATCTCTGGCAAGAAAACTCGATCAAAGTGGGAAAATGAAATCAGCGGAGTGGGTGGTGCTAAAAGACTTTCCGATATATTTTGTGATATTCTCACTGACAGATTCAAAAGCGATAACAAATTCGAGCCGATTGATATCCCTGATTCTGACGACTGGGACATTACAATAACGGACGATATGGTCTATCGTGAGTTGCAGAAGTTGGATATTAGTAAGTCGTCTTCTTTGGATGACATTCCAACAGAAATTTATGTTGAAGCTTCTGTTTTCCTCGCCAATCCATTGATCTTTGAGGCATCTGTAAGGCAAAACCGATTTCCTTCATTATGGAAAAAATGAGTCATCACTCCCGTGCCGAAGTCATCTCCTCCTAAAAGAGAAAAGTTTCGACCGATTTTCACTTCATCAGTACAGTCTAAAGTGTTTGAAAGAATCATTTTCAGCAACATGAGAAGTATATTGGAGCAAAATTTCAGAGATTCGCAACATGGGTTCCGCTCTCATCACTCCACGGTTACAGCTTTAATAGAGATCCATGAGAATGCTCTTGATTTTGATGACAATCCAGATAATATTGGAGCATCCATCATTTCCCTGGACATGGCGGCGGCTTTTGACTCACTGAACCATTCAATGGTAATTAATAAATTTTTTCGATTACCATCTATGCCGAAGAAGTTTGTGAAATGGTTGAATGACTATCTTGCTGACCGTAAATGTACAGTGAAAGTGAATGACTGCTTTTCCCGCACAATATCCATTGAAAAAGGGGTACCTCAGGACTCAGTTTTAGGGCCCGCCATTTTTGATGTCTTCCTTGCTGACTTTGATAAAATGTTGGCAACTACCAAATGTGCTACCTATGCAGACGACATAACTCTTATCATGCCCTTAGAGAAACTACAGACTAAAGTAGAAATTGAAGATTACATCAATGGGGAGATCTTGCATACTCAGAGCTGGTGCTCAAGGAATAAATTGAATTTAAACCAAGAGAAGTCTGCTGCCATTATCTGCCAAAAAAGAACTGACAACCTCACTGAGCCACGCAATCTTTCTGTAAATGTATGTACAAAATTAAAAATCCTTGGTGTGACTCTGAATGATCGCCTAACATGGCAAGACCCTATAAATGAAGTCATAACGAAGTGCAATCGACGTTTCTTCATACTAAGAAAGGCAAAAAGTTATATTAAATCAAATGAACTCTTGGTCATTTATAACGACATTATTCGCTCAATCATAGAGTACGCCGCACCACTGTTTGTATGGCTTCCAATCGGTTTGGAGAATAAACTAAGCAGGCTGCAAAGACGAGCAATGCGGCTCATTGATCCAGTCAAAAAGGTGATTCCGGAAATCAGAGAGAGAAGAGAAACTTTGAGCAAGAAATTATTCATCAGAATTGTGAAGAATGACACTCATTTGCTATCAAAGTATATCCCTAAAAGGTTGAAGTATACCAAGCATTTTAAAGTGAACATTCACCGCTCCAAGAAACGCAAAAGATCTTTTTTCCCCTTTACAACTTTACTAATCAATAGTGGTCTAAGAATATAGCACGTCGTGAATTATATGTAATAGATGAAATGCTTTCTAACATGTATAACTTGCTTTGTATCTTCTGATGAATTTCTGTATTTTTTATTACCATTACGTTTTTGAAAAATATACACGCTATATAAGTAAATGAAAACAAGCTTTTTTTCAACCTCAACAAAACATCTGAGACCTTCATCTGTGCACGTTCAGGTCCATCCGCACAGATTCCGCGCACGCGCACCTCAAGCCCCTCATCCACGCAGCTGCGCGGAACCGCGCAGCGGTGCAACGCTGACTTCAGGAAACTCCATAAACACAGAAGAGCGGAACGCAAACAATGGCATAAATGCGCATATTTCTTAATTTGCGTTCCATATAAAAAATACGGTAATTGACATTTGTGCAAAAAATCGAAGACTTGTGCCTTTAGAGTTTACATAATACTCAAATTATGGACATGCACGAGCTTTTCTAGCACTATTTTTGTTGCAGAATATCAGCTTTTACCTAGAAAACATCGTAGAGAGAAATGTCTAGGAAATTAGAGTGAATGTTGCCGGTTCTTACAGCCAGACATTGTCAGAAAGAAACAGGAGAGATGACATGTCTCTGTAATGTTCCCGATGACCACATGCAGCATGAATAAAAAGAAAAACTGCCCGTGCCTTAAGACAAAAACTACAGCATGTAGGGGAAGGTGGGGTAAAGATTGGAGTGGGGCAAAGGTTGGAAGTGCCATCACAGCGGAAACAAGAAGACTAATTCATTCGAGCATGAAGTCACATATACATTGCCATTAGAAACCTCTATAAACAAAAAATTATGTTTGTGCTGTTTTTACATTCGCTGTGGCATACAAAAGATTGATTTTCCGACTTTTTTTGAAACTTTTAAGAATTTTATTCTGCAAGTATTTTTGGTTATGAAAAATTGATTGAAGTCAGAATTTTTGCAGATTAGAACGTCTTAAAAATATGATCGTAGCCCGCGATGAACTTCAGGGTTATTTGAAAACTTGTAAAATGAAGGTTTGGTAATCTAAGTGGTGTGGGGCAAAGGTTGGATTTCCCGATGCGGTAAAGATTGGAATGATTGAATATAAGCATACTCGGTTGTATGTAGACTGTTCACGGTGTTGGATAATTTTGATAGGAACTCAAGTTCACAAGTAGCATATTGTAGCAATCTGTGTGTGTGCACGTAGTCCGAGCGTGGTATTTTAATTACGGCCACTTGTGCTGTGATCGCATCTGGATCAGCTGTTCCTCCATTCTTCATCATTCCGCGCGTACGATGGCAACCACATTTTCTGAACACTGCTCCGACAGGATCTGGTGGTACCTACTACTAGCCAGTCTGGCTGGCAGACAAGTGACTCGTTCTTGCTTTATCTACAGCATTTCATCGATTACGTCAAACCGTCGTTTCAGAGGATGGTTTTATTGATTATGGACAA
This sequence comes from Prostheceraeus crozeri, assembly GCA_907163375.1. NCBI lineage: Eukaryota > Metazoa > Platyhelminthes > Polycladida > Euryleptidae > Prostheceraeus > Prostheceraeus crozeri. The sequence goes on from CAJQUW010007762.1 coordinate 9,584, forward strand.
CCGTGAAAGCCATGTGTCCTTGGCAGCTATCGATCTGTATCGTGACAATGGTAGCCTATCATCCTACTCACCCTTCCACCACACACAAGCTCAAAATTACAGCCTTTGGATGTAAGTGTCTTTGGACCTTTTAAATGCGCTTATAACCGCACATTGAACGATTGGTCCGTCACAAACGCGGGGAAGAGACCAAGTATCTACGACGTTCCTTCGATTTTCAAGCTTGCCTACGAACACTCATTCACATTGCTAAATATCACAAAAGGCTTTGAAACAACGGGAATTTACCCGTTTGATTGTAATATCTTCACCGAAGAAGATTTCGCACCCGCTGACGCACTACTGCCAACTCATAGATGATCCGGTACCAGTGTCATGGAAGAAGAAAATATCACACAGAACATCGAACCCACCGAAATATCTGACCATGTTTCAAATGTGATTTCACCGGAGATGATTCGTCCGAAGCCCAAAGTGATCTATTTAGAAAAGAAAAGAAAAAGGGCCGAGCAAAGGGCAGCTCGAGAGTGCTAACTGATAGTCCTGAAAGAGTGGCGATTGAAGAGAGAGAATTGAAAAGAAAATTGAAGACATCAGACGAGAGCAAGAATATGAAGAAATCGAAGCCATCGGGATGTCTGATCAGCCACTCACCAATTGCGCAAGGGGATGAAGCAGGAACCTCCAGCAAAAGCCTACAAGTACCATCTGTTATATTTGAATCTGAAGACGAAGACACAGAAGCGATTCAATATAGTCATCAAGTCGAATATGGAGATTATGTCATTAATGTTTCTGTAGTATCATCGAAAGGAGGAACGAAAAACTTTGTTGGTCATGTTGAAGACACTAATGATGATCACGAAATCACAGTCAAATTCATGAAACAGAACAAGACAACACCATCTGCATTCTTCTTTGCCGATACTCGAGACACTTCGACGGTTAAAATAACTGATATTGCTTGCAAACTATCCCCTCCGACAACAGCAACTACCACCAGAACCCAAGGAATACTAACTTTCAAATAAGATTTAAGTGATTTTAAAGTTTTTTGGTAAGACTGTATTGAGCAGTGTGTTTGTTGTCTGTTACACTAATTGTTTTTATCCCTTTTCCATGGACCGAATATAGGCCTATTGTAATTTCCATCTGTGCATGTTTTTGCAATAGATAATCGTTTTTTTAAAAATTTATATGCATTTGTTTTTCTTTCAGTAGAATTTGGAAAATTGGAGTATTTTAGATATTTCCATACAAGTACTAAATTATTTCAATTATATCAACAAGGGGACCTGGGCCTATCATTAAATACCTAATTACACACATATTTAACATAACTTATTGAAGTATAATTTTCTTACAAATAGCCAAAAGGATAACAGAGCATAGATACAAAGATGGAAGAAAACAAAAAATCCAAACTTTACCCCATGGCGTTACAACCATTACCCCCTGCATGGGGCAAAGATTGGAAATCAGTTGCTGTTAATTAATGATTAATTAGACCATGATTGATATCGCCTACGATAATAAAATCACTCAAACATATAACTCATATTCCAAATGACTGAAATATGTCGTGTTTAGTTAGAACAGATACCGTCAATGGGGTACAGAGAAGAAAATTCAAAAATTTCCAACCTTTACCCCACCTTCCCCTATGCGCTTTGATGCGATTTGAATGTGCAACTTGCATTTTTTATTGAACAAAATTAGGTATCACTTAGTCGAATATAGACATACGTCTTTCAGGTTGCAGCCAACACGAGACATTTTAGGCAAATAAAGAGCAAAAATTCACTCCATTGGCAACCTCCTCACTTAGCAATACTATCCAGTGAATGAAACAGATGTGTTGATTATCAATGCAACACATTCTCTTGCTTCAAAATTTTGAAAATGGACCTGTCATCCAGGCTGTTCATGGCACAAAACTATGAATGGGGTTTTTAGAAACAATTCGGTGGTAAAACATAAGCAGTCATGTATGCGACGTTGATGTAGTTCGATAGAAGAATCAACAAATGTAATTTGTTTGCTTTGAATTTCATCACTCGATACGCAGTGAATTCTTTTCCATTTTGAGTGAGCCCAACTTTCGCATCAGTTCTGTGACCTCAACATTACTTTTGATCATCTTTCATCATAGCTACCCACAATGCAGGCACATGTCAACCGAAAGGATTAACTGAGAGATAAAGTATAATTGGAAAGTTGACCAAACAACGAGATATCATGACTGCCAATATCTTAAGTATAAAAAACAAGCCCCGTCTCTAAAAGTAGAAAATGAGACTACTTGAATCATGAACCACTACGGCTTGCTGAAAGAGTCTCCCAAAATTGTTCGATAGAAATGTTGAATGCAAACAATGAAGTCATTTGATTAAGTATCGGATTGCTTCTGATATCACGAGCGTATAAAACAAAAAATCTCATCATGATCCGAAAATCAGCTGCGAGATGAGGCTATTTCAGTAATTCTCCCAAAAACACATGTTTTTTCTAAAATTATCGATTACTGAAAATTTGGAAACATTTGGTCCATATTTTTGGGATTTCGGGGAAAACTGAGGATCTATCTAGGAAATTTCAGGAAGTTTCCTAATTCGGCAATCACTCGGAGCACTGCACTAGGCATTCTGCACAACAATCAAGACATCTGTATAGAAGTGACTGTATAGTAGAAAATGTCGAAATGTAACAACTTATTGTCAAAATAAAACGTAACAATGATGCTAATGCATCTAGCAGCGTGTATGTACAATGACAGAGCAAAAATTGCGTGTGTGTAACTGAATTATATAATGGAAAAGACTAAGGAACAAACTACCGTATGGTCAATAAACTCTTCTTCGCCATTCAATTGCTTGTGGTTTCAATTGCCTTAATCATTGCTTCGGAAAATTCCGCAGCGGATTTCACTTGGGTGGCGACTTGCGATGGCGAAAGTAAATGTCTTTTAGATACTGACTATGAGAATCACGAGGCATGTGCTCAGGGTGGCGACTACTTTTGAATCTCGGGAAATAAGTAAAAAAAGTACATCTTCAGGAATTTGACAAGTGCATTGTAATTACTATATATTTTATTGAAGGAGCAACTGATTTTGATAAGAACATCTCAAAGGGCTCAATCAGTACCACCAAGAAACACATCAGACATGTAAATTGATCTAGGTCCATATATGATCGCAGAATTGATGTCGCTAATTATTTCGGCAGATTTATGTGAATTTGACATAAAAAATAGGATGAATTTTTTTTAATATAAAGTCTATGCTAAGCGTATTTTGATGTCGAATAGGCTTATTTTTAAGTAGGATAATAATAATAACTGTATATATATGTATAGAGCGCCATTACTGGATGATACATACGTGTACGTGTAGTGCCACACAGTGGCGTAGCGTGCTTCAAAACGTTTCCGGGGCTAGAATCAGTCTTGGCATCGGTATGTACCTTGTAGCATGCAGCTTATATGCGAAGTACCCGGTTCTAATCTAGAAGTCACTAGAATCTAGATGTTTTCAAATAGCTCGAACATAATAATGAAATAATGAAGAAGTGAAGGTATGCATGTGCAGAAAATTAGCTACGCGTTTGTCATACACGCCGTGATTAGCCAGTCAGTGTGTGAAACTTTTAAGTGTAACTCGCAAAGAATTCCTTGTCTTCGTCCGGGTTGAATCACAGAGATGGATGATGGACTGCTTCTGTGTGGATTGCATGCAGTGGCCGCGACAAGCTGAAAGGCGTCGCCGAGCTGTTCTGGCGCGTGCGAACGGCACATTGATAGATTGGCTGAGTTGTCGATGACATCAACAAGCCATTGCTGATCATGTGTGGCTCGTGTTAGATTTTGGCCAATCGGTGCAATATCGGCGACACTCCGGCGACTGCCCCTAAGAGAGGAAGAGAGATCAAACCACCGATAAATTATACATGCATATGCATGCATCCGTTGGAATGATGAAGTAAATACTTAAGATTAGATGTAGCGTTTGGTCACTGTCGCGTATAGTACATGATTAAACTGTTGGGGAATTTATATGAAAAATGCATTCGAATGCCCCAATGGACGCTACGGCCCTGCTGCTACAACTGATCTGCATTTAAAAAATGGCCTAATGTCGTTTGTAGATATTTGGAATGAAGTTTGGTATGAGGGTGAAAAAATAACAGGAATGACCCGAGAAGTCAAAAGATAAGCGGGAGTTGAACTGATGTCATCTGTCAACGAAAATAGGTGCTGTTTTCTTCAGAAGAATTCGTAGGTGGCTTCGACTCTTTTTGAGGTATAGTAGCACTCGATTTTCCCCTTTTTACTCTATAAACTGTTGCCTAACTCTAGACAAAATACATACCAACTAGAACAGTTCACTTTATGGTGCGGTAACTATGTCAGCGTGCTCCACCCTGTTGAACTATCGAAATAGATCGCAGTAAGCGCTTTAATGATTTAGTCAAATATACAGTAGAGCTTGCAGAAAAAACTTGCGAAAATCCCACTGCTTCTTATACGAAAACCCCGGTTTTTAATCTAAACAAAATAACATTATTCAGACTTACTTCCTTGGATCTAATGACAAATAATTTCTATACATGGTCACAACAACCACTGATGACGTGATGAAGCAGATACGTCAGTTTGGAAGTCAAGAACCACAAAGTGGGTTCTTGTCAACCCTGCATACGCATCGAGTAAGGCTAGTCGAAAATCTGCGAGCAAGAAGTCTACTGATAGGTCACCTAATTGCAGTCCAATACATTAGAAAATATATCAAAAAGTTGAATGATTCAGCATTATTTTTATTCCGAGTCGTATGTCACACAGTTCACGATTGAAAGAGAAGAAATCTGCCAAGTAGATGTTCAAATTGGATAGGCCTACAGAAATACAAATCGCCAGTACTCCAAATAATGCTCCATCATCAAGTTTGTTTTCAGTTTTCCTCCCTACCAAAATATTCATGTTACATACGAGATAAATTTGTACAAAATGCTATCAAATAGGATCAAGTTCACCAATTAGTCACTGTCAGATTGTACGTATCAGTCTCATCACTTCTTCTTGACAGGCCTGAAAGAGAAATATCACAAATCAAAATACTATCAGCTTCAGTCAGGATTGCCAGTTACAATCGGTCAAAATGGTGGCCAGAAAATTTACAAAAATGACAAAAGGGGTGAGCAGTATTAATTGTAGCATTATACAATATAGTATTGCAACTTAACAATTTTAATCATTGGTTTAAAAAGCTCATGGTGAGTTCAAATTTCTGAACATTTGTCACTCGGTCAACATTTTTTCTAGTATGATAATTAGTAATAATAACATACCACTTCGCCTTTACATGCGATACCAAAACCGCTGCATTGACAAACGATGTCAATGTAAAGACACTTAGAAAGGCAAAGGGCAGAGAAGTTGAATGAATGAAGCTAAGTACAAAATATTTTGCAAAGGAATTTTTGCAGCGATGGGTTTTGCTTTCTCCGAGAGATTTAACCAAGTCCTCGAATTTCCATACTGCGCTTCCTATTACAAACCTAACTTCACAAGAGGGTCAGGCTCATCCTAATACAAGTTGGCGCAGAATATCAGCTCATTCTGAAAAGGCCATAATCTTCAAAAATCTAAATATTATTTTCCTCCAAAAATAAGGACTCCTCACATTTCTATGTTACTGAATGAAATGCAACCAAACTTGATATGAGATCTAATTTCATCCCAAAATGGGTTGGCACAAAAAATCAGCTCGACATTCGTAACGAGATGTAAACGTTGTTAGAATGAGCTGATTTTCTGCGCCAATTTATATAATGATGAGCTTGTCTGTTGCGTTTGGTTGCGATGGGAAGCGCAATAAAGGAGATGCGTGGACTCGGGTGAATCGCTCGGACACATGCTAAAACGGGCAATTCTTGTAACTGGAAGAGTACTACTTTTTAAAGCAATACCTGGGGGAATGGGCAACCCCATGTTTTCTGAAAACTACTCCTCCAATTAAGTTTACGATCACAGCAGAAATTCAGGGGTGCAGCCAAATATTTTATATGAACTTCACTCTAAATTTTATGAAATATTTATGACTTATTTTTTTTGATACTTTTGTAACAAATCAGATGTTGTTTCCCAGCACTGTTTCGAAAACAAATTAGACCACTCCTGAAATAATCTCCAATGAAGAAATTAAGTAAGACAGGGTGTCTAGAAGAAATCTGAGACTCAATTTTAGGACTTTTAGAGCTTTCTGAGACCGTCTTTAGGACCTCCCATTGAACATTTTTTTGTAAGTTAACTCTCCGATCAATTTATTTTCAAATTACTGGATGATCTTTCAACTATTTCATTAAAATTTTGTGAACTGCATTATTCTAAGTCGAGAACTGTATTTCATAAGACTTTAATTAAACAAAAGGCACGTTTTTTAAAAGCCAATTGTATTTTGGGAATATTTTCCTTGTCTATACCCCAACATTCTAAAAAGATGTATAAACCATGACTTAAAACCAATAAATGGTTGACAAACATCAGATAACAACCAAGAGTTTCTATGAAAACAAGCTGCAGTGACAAGGGAATTTTATGAAAATAGCTGATACTGGCAAACATTCATACTTTGATTGGAGCATTTCCTATTGTACCATGCGAGAACTGGACACGGAGACAGCAATAGTAGTCATTGATTTAGAAATGATGTTCTGAAGTTATTAAATGACGGTCAGGCATCTTTATCCGGGCGGATTTTTTTAATTTCAAATCCAGTTGGAAGCGTGTTTGCCAGATGAGTGAAGCGGCCGGATTTGAAGAGTAACACGAATCTGATAATGAAGTTTGTTTCATTCTTTTAAAATATGTATACCCAGTAGTTAAAAATGATTAGATGTCCATGATGCAGAAATCCTGCTGTAGATGAGTCCAACTTCGGTTCATGCAGCTAAACCGTGGATGGTGAACCGTGGACAAACCGTTCGAGATGTCTTAGCTCCGTGATGAAATGTCGCTTTCATCCACAATGAGCCACATTATGAACTACAGTTAATGAACGCTTCTTAAAGAACTACGCTTAATTCTCACGAAAAAAAGCGAAATTACTTGGTTTTTTGCATACATTGAAAACATCAATCAGCGCCACGAAAACTCTAAAACCAGGTGCCAATGCTCGCTAGAATGAAGGTAGAGCTATCGCGTGTATATCAACCTCAGACAACTCAGTAATACGAAGCTGCATGACGCACGCATGTAAGTTTAGGCCCTCGTCGATCTTTTTTCATATACTTGATTCCGTCCCCAGAACGTGTAAACACTACACGTGTGTGAAGTTAGCGGAACCACTCAGCGGAACCATTTTTCATTATAGCTTAATTCTATTCGAAACAGCTGCTAGTTTCTAAATTTCAGCCTCCTGACTACGAATCTGAGCTCAGATTTAACAAATTCACAGTCGTTTTTGAGAAATTCAAGTTTAAAGATAAAAGTGGTTTCGCTGTGAAGTTAGCGGAACCATCCAGCGGAACCAATTGCTGAGTCTCGCTTATTGACGCAATAAATCAATTTCTTTTGGTCACTACCCGATCAATTTTGTTGTGCTGATCACGAATATGTGCCTCATCTTTCAAAACAATGCAGATTTCACCCGGAAATCTGAATTTCACTTTTTCTGCAAGCTGATTGTGAAGTTAGCGGAACCATTTTTCAATACAAAGAATTTCTCAGCAAAATCCATCCTCTCCTACTAATTTGAAGCTCCTAATCACAAATCTGTAATCAGATTTGCAAAACTCGCCCGCATTGCAAAGATATTCCTCTATCTGGGTCCGCTGTGAAGTTCCCGGAACCACCTACTGGCATTAAAATTTCAAATTCTAATTTTTACACAGAATCATTCCAATAGACATACCAAGAGAATGGAATTGCTTCACTGATCACGGTTTGCCGTCCGATTTCACGGGAGAATAAGTACTTGCCGAGAAAAATTGATTTTACGTTTTTCATGGACTTTTCTGCAAGCTGATTGTGAAGTTAGCGGAACCATTTTTCAATACAAAGAATTTCTCAGCAAAATCCATCCTCTCCTGCTAATTTGAAGCTCCTAATCACAAATCTGTAATCAGATTTGCAAAACTCGCCCGCATTGCAAAGATATTCCTCTATCTGGGTCCGCTGTGAAGTTCCCGGAACCACCTACTGGCATTAAAATTTCAAATTCTAATTTTTGCACAGAATCACTCCAATAGACATACCAAGAGAATGGAATTGCTTCACTGATCACGGTTTGCCGTCCAATTTCACGGGAGAAAAAGTACTTGCACATATTCGTGATCAGCACAACAAAATTGATCGGGTAGTGACCAAAAGAAATTGAGTTACTGCGTCAGTCAGTGAGACTCAGCAATTGGTTCCGCTATCTTCACAGCGGACCCAGATAGAGGAATATCTTTGCAATGCGGGCGAGTTTTGCAAATCTGATTACAGATTTGTGATTAGGAGCTTCAAATTAGCAGGAGAGGATGGATTTTGCTGAGAAATTCTTTGTATTGAAAAATGGTTCCGCTAACTTCACAATCAGCTTGCCGAAAAGTCCATGAAAACCGTAAAATCAATTTTTCTCGGCAAGTACTTATTCGCCCGTGAAATCGGACGGCAAACCGTGATCAGAAGTAATGGGCAAAAGACCGTTCCAGGCCACCATAAAATTCAAAAAAATAGTACCGGTATCTTTAAAACGACATAAATTCATGAATTTTGTCCCTTTTTCAGGTTTTTAAGACCTAAATTCATAAATTTAGTCCATTTAAAAAGTATCATTTTTTGAAAAAATAGTATCTTTAAAAACGACATAAATTCATGAATTTTGGTCATTTTCTCAGGTTATGAAGAAAAAAAACCGTTTTTAAAAATACCCAATTTTTCAAATTTTTCAAAATCTCAAATTTGAGAATTACAATTTTTACCTTGAAAATCATGACCGTTCCAGGACACCGAAAAAAATCATAAAAGTTAAGAATCTCAAAATTTGAGAATTACAATTTTCTCGCTTAAATCATGACCGTTCAAGGACACCGAAAAAATCATAAAAGTTGAGAATTTCAAATTCATGAATTTTATCCATCTTTCAGGTTTTTAAAATATGAGATAACTAAAATTATGTGTCTAAACTTACGTGTCTAAAAATATTTCTTTAAAAATGGAAGAAACAAAAGTGGAAGAAACCGCAAGACTATATCCTTCGTTATCTCAATTAAAAACAAGTGAAATGGATCTCAATTATTATTAAGATTAGAGCATTATGATAAATTAAGAAGACGCAATTATTACTTAGACATTCTTCGTTATTGTATTCTCAACATTATTTAAAGTACTAATTGTGTGAACTAGAAGATCATTGTAACTCATAAATTCAAAATTATTCAATGAACCCGTACACTGGCTGATAATTGAAGATTTTTGAAAACGCCTTTGCTATTGACCACTTTGTAGATAAAAAACAACGCCAAGGTATTCATTGATACGCGATTCTATTTTTCCCGATGCATTTCGCCGGCTCTAATCATGGGTTACACCGGAATGAAGTCAGAATATCAAAAATGAATTGAGTTAACAGCTGAGAGGTAGAGAGACAACAAACCAAGACATAGAAATCAGCACAGAAAAGATACATGACTTCAATAAGGAATTACGGAAAACTATAATACTGTTAATAAATGGCAAGTAGAAACAGAAGCAAAGAAAAATGAAATAAAGTTACCAAGGTAAAATTAAATTGATGACTGTTTCCTTCTGTGTACAGAGATCGGGCTGAGTTTCTTTGATGAGGAGAGCTTCTAGAACGCTCAAATGCAGTCTTCCTCTGCATTTTCGGAGAACTTTGAAGCAAGATCTGGGAGGCTTCGTTGGGACACACTGCAATAGATGTCTTGTAACACCACTAGATGCTCTAATGCGCTTCTCACCATTGATCAGCCATCGTGGGACATGCTCCGAAATTCTTTGGGACAACCTTCTCTCCGTCCGACCGATGTACTTACTCCCGCAAGTACAAGAGAACTCGTAGAGGACGTTAGATTCAGCTTCTGGAGGGAGGCTGTCCTTCAGATTCTGGCACCAAAGAGGCTTAGTCACAGGGATAACTCGCAGGTCAACTGTTGCATACACTGAGGCCACCTCATGACGAAGCTTGCGTTTCAGGTTGTCATGGAAAGTATCACCTTTAAATGGAACTCTCAATGTGACAACCTTCTTCTTCGGTCCAAATAGGGGATCCGTGGTTAATGACGAGCTGTGTCTGTCGATAAACTGCTCCGGATATCCGTTCTGGTTTAGAGTTCGACGTATGAACTCATTCTCTTGGGGAAGAACATGAGAAGAGCAGATACGTTTCGCCCGAAGAAACAGAGTTTTGACAAGCCCGGCTTTATAGGACAACGGTACGAAGCTCTTAAAATGAGTGTAGAGTCCACACCAGGTCGGTTTGCGATGAACCGACAAAGTCAAGGCTCCTCCAGTCTCTCGACTCACCAAGACATCGAGGAATGGGAGCCGACGATCCCTTTCCAACTCACACGTGAGTTTTAAGTTTGGATGCAGACCGTTAAGACAACTGAACAGCTTCTCCAAACTATCATCGTTGTATCCAGCGATAAAGATATCGTCGACGTAGCGCGCGTAGACATTCGAATGTTTGGAAATAAGGTTCGTAATTTTCTGTTCCAGGTAACCGAGGAAAATGTTGGCGAGGGTAGGACCAAGGGGACTGCCCATCGCGACACCATCAACTTGATAAAAATATTGTCCGTTAAAAAGGAACTGTACATTGCTTGTCGTCAGCATCAGGAGATCTTTGAGGATGTTAAATGGGACTTGAAGAGTGAGTCCATAGCGAAATATGCACTCCTCTATCATATCGATCGTGTCAGACAGAGGTACGTTTGTAAATAAAGACGTTACGTCATAAGATGCCATGACTTTGCCCTTGAAATTCATATCTCAAGGGAGAATCTCTCTCATTGAAGAGAGAGAGACTTATTGTTCTAGCAATGGAAACATCTAACAACTTTTCCCTAAAATTATCGTGGAAACTCTTGTCATTTCAATTTACGCATCCGTAAAATTTTGACATTTCAATTTACGCGTGCGTAAAAGTTTGACATTTCAATTTACGCGTGCGTAAAAGTTTTGACATTTCAACTTACCCCTACGTAAATTATTTTCAGAATCAGGTTTCAAGATCTGTTTTCAAGGTCTGTTTTCAAATTCAGTTTTAGAAATACATTTGCAAAATTCATTTAACGTTTGCCAAACACATACGGGTAGTAAAGTACTTCCCATTGTGAAGACATGAATAGATTAAGCACATAAGAGTGCATTGACAATAAAAGCAAATGACAATAAAATTCTTCTTGTGAACTCAGAACGCATAAACGCCGATATGCGGGTTAGTTGTTATGGCAATTTTAAATAATCATTTTAACGATGAAACATATTAACAAATGAAGTTCATGAAGAAAATGGAAATATGTAAAACAATATAGATTAGAATAATTATAATACAATCATTTCAAAATTGAATAAGTAGTAAGGAAAGACATCATTATGGAATAGTTTTAAATCAATACCCCCCTTCTGACTTCTAGGGGTCCCTATAAGAAATTGTTTTATTATAAAATAAGCAACATAAATGAGTTTTTAAAATTATATGGAACACAAACAACAACGAATTTTGATCTAAAGAAAATTGCTAATCAAATGGGAATAAAGAATTTTCAAATATTGATGAGAGACGAATTACAATTGATTAAAAATAAGCCAACAGGAACCTTCAGTTCCCGGAACAAAGTTCCAACTATAAATTTCATGACAAATCTTCATACGTCAGATCAAAAAGGTGTACATTGGTCTGCAGGTACGTCTAATAAAAATGGAGATAATTACTATTTCGACTCTTATGGATTGCCTCCAACAAACGAAGTCAAAAAATTGCTTGGAAATGGAATTTATAATACATTTCAAATTCAAAATCCAGGAACTACTTACTGTGGGCAATTATGTCTTTATGTTTTATTTCAATTACAAAAAGGAGTACCATTTCTAGATATTATGTTAGAATTGAATAATAATAATAATGATAATTAAAAATTGCTTCGTTGTAATTCATTTTGATAAAAACGGCCTCTGATATCTTCATCATCTAAATCTTTGATTTCGTAAGTAATCGGATAAGTTTGATTTATTTTAGAAACTTCAAATATTTCTTTAGACCAGTATCCGACGAAGCCCTTTTCAAATTTATTCTTATACTTAAATATTCTAACTCTATCTCCAATTTTAAATTTCTGTTTACGTTTCTGTAAATTCGGATTACTCTCATTCAAATTATTATTTTCGTTCGAATAATTATTTTCGAATATTTTCTTTCGGATTAAATCAGGGTCGTCAGAAGCATTCTTTGGGGTTTCTTCAATACCTGAATGAACTTTATTATTATACTCTTCTACAATTCCTGGTAATATCTTCAACCATTTCTGATTTCCTTGCTGAGTAAATTTCTTGAAAATTTTATTTTTTAACGTCCGATTGAATCTTTCTATCACTACAGCTTTGCCAGCATTTTCAGTTGAATACACAGTTTCAAATAGTGGCTGAACGTTTCGGTTATAAAATTCCGACCCTTTATCAACAAACAATTTTTTTGGCTTTCTCTTACTTTCTTTAAAGATTTCTTCAAACGCATACTTAACTGACAGACCACTTTTATTTTTTAAAGGCTTAACCCAAGCGTATCGTGTATATAAATCTATAACGGTCAATGCGTATTTGTAGTCCCTTTCATTCGGCATATGAACAAGATCAGCACTCCAAATATCATCTTTATTAAATACTTTTACTTTCAATAAATATTTAGGCCTTCTGTATTCTTTATGAATTTCGGACGCATAGCGTCCTAGGTCATTCGACATTTCAGACGCGTAGTTTCGAGCGTTGTTCTCAGACAGCTTTGCTGTCGTTTCATTTAAACCCTGACCGAATTATATTTTAGCTTGTAAAGCTTTCTTAACAAACATTCTTTCAATTTTTTCTCTAAATGTAGGATTTTGAATACTATCTAATTCTTGAATCATCTTATCAGCTGCATGACGAGATTTTAGGTCATGATTTCGATAAGCTAAATCATGTCTATAAGCGGCGGCATCTACTCTATTTATTGGTTCTTCACCTGGTTTCGGATTATTATTCTCATCTAGTCTTATATCTAATCGAGTTCCTGGACCGGTATATGAATGACCAGGAAGATGTTTTTCTTTCGAATATTTACTCCAAATAAATCCAGGAAAGTTTTCTAATGTTTTATGTATGTCGTTACCTTCATAAATTTTACAATTTGAGGTTTTATGTACTTTTAAGAGATAATTCGATAAATCTAAATTAGAAATTTTTAATTAAATAAATTTTCGGAATTCGTAGAATTCATTTTAAAAGATAAAATAAATGTTTTACCTTATCATACTAGGACTTAGATATATTCCAGAACCATCTTTAGTTTCTTTAATTTCAATTAAATCATCAACATTGCGGAGAATATTTTTAAGAACTCGTTTTCCTTCATCAACTAAATTTAGTTTACTAATGAAATTATCTACTATTCCTTCACCCCTAGCAACTTTCTCTAACTCCCTATTATGACGTCTTTGTTCTTCTAATGCTGCCTTATCTGATTTTTTTATTTACTGCTTGGACAATACCAGCTGTCCTACCTGCGACACTTCCCGCAGCTGCTATACCACCTATTATTAGAGGAATTAATGGGAGAATCCCTCCATTCTTTTCTTCTTGTAATTGAATATTCTCTATCATTGGTTTACCTATGTAATACTTTTTTTGTTTATCGTAATAGTATTAGGTGTATTTTTGTCAACAATGTTACGTAATTTTAATTCAACAGTTTTATTATTATTACTTTTCCCTTGCGACGTTTTTAATAAAAAAATTTTAATCTATTCTAGTTATGAATAAATTTTAAATTAGGAATTTTAAATCTATTCTAGTTATGAAAAAATTTTAAGTTACCAAAAATTTTAAGTTAAGAATTTTAATCTATTCTAGTTATCAAAAAATTTTAAGTTAGGAATTTTAAAACCATTCTAGTTACGAAAAATTTTTAAGTTAAGAATTTTTAATCTATTCTAGTTACAAAAAAATTTCATTACTAATTACTAAAAAAATTTTAAGTTACCAAAAATTTTAATTAACCTATCGGAGCGAAGCTCCTCGAGGCTTCAGCCGATCCTAGCCATCTTTCCATTAAAAATTTCAATAGAATATTTTACATCTTCTAGCAATAAACCATAAGCCATCAATGAAGTTGTGGAATCTTTTTTTTCAATATTAATTGTTACATCACAACCAGTCTTGATAATATCTTCAGATTGTGCACTTAAATCGAAACAGAAAACAGGATATAAATGTCTCCAATCTCCAGGACTTAATTGTGGTTCAACTCCAAATTCTATACAAAGATTTCGATAAGAATGATATCCTTCCATAAATTGATTATTGGTATCATCGAATCTTAATGGATCAATAGGATATCGGGTTTGATTTAATGAAACTTGTAAACTTCGAATTGTATTAATATGAAAAAGATTGTTGTTCTTATCAAAACTTGGAGAATTATTTCTTTGTCTATCAATTCTTAAATATGCTTTTTTTCCAGTCTTACCAAAGAAGATTAATTCATTATTTGCTGCGCGATGAATTATTAATTTAAATTTTAATTGATATGATATTTTATCATAATCTAAATATCCGAATAATGGAGACAATGACCAATTTACTGTCTGTTTACTTTTCTTGTTAAACTCACGTCTTTCTTTATATGCACTATTGTTTGTTTTATTTAAATGTTTTGCAATATTTTCTACATCTTTCGCAATTCCTGCGGCATCTGTTCCAGCGTGAGTTAAATCATCAACAATTATACCATCATTAGTATCAGGAAACCAACCTTCGATTTCATACTTTTTAGTATTTTCACCAATTGTTACAAATCTAAGCATTGTATCAATTACACCTGGAGAATCACTTATTGTTTCTATATTTTGAGTTGCAACATCTAAACGCATTTGTGTAAATAATCTTGGAAAAAAATTATTCTCTAATGCAATATTATCGCTATCTGGTAATGGTGTTGTAAAATTGGCATCACTATATAAAGAATATTCACAGTGTAAAAAGGAACCAGGTAAATATAAATAACTCTGCTGATTATCAACTTCAAAAATTAAATCTCCTCCAGTATTTACTCTACTGGAAGATCCGGGATTCATAGCAACTCTTATCTAGTCATTCTTTTTTTGATTATAACTAACATCTGGTGGTTTATCTAATTCAAATTTATTTTCGATAAGCGAAGACATTTTTATAAAAAATAATTTGACTTTTTGTTTTTTTTCTCAGACAGAAAAAATTTTACTAAAAAATGTAATTAAAAAAATTTTATTAAAATATAATTTTAGAATTTTGCTAGACCAGCTCCGCTACAGCTTTGCTGGTTAGACCGAAGGTTGCTGTTAACACCATTACCTCTCATTTCTTAAATTGAACGTTTTATGGCTACGCCTGATTTCTTCTTATGTTTACTATCAGACGGAGCTCCGCTCCTCAAGGTTTCACCCCCCACAGCTATGTTAGCAATTTTGTTTTTTGTTTCCTCTTAAAGTTTTTTTAATTTTTTAGCTCTTCATAATCATTCCTAAGTTTACGAATAGCTTCTAGTTGTTTTAATTCGTTTTGAGACTTGACAGCATTTGATATTGCACTAGCTGTACTACCTATAGCAGCTGCTCCTTTTGCAGCAGATGTAATTAAATCTTTATTATTTTTAATTAAGTTAACGATACTTCCAATACCAGAAAAGATGCCAGCTCCTTCCGTGTGAACTGTTTCTCTATTATGATAATGATAAACAGGATTCATACGTGGTTCATGAGCAATTCTTTGATTTGAAGCAAAATGTTTAAGATTGTGTTTATAAATTATAGGCATTTTTCAGGAATAAATTTGACTTTTGGGAAAAATATTTACGATTGGTTAGTAACCTGAGGACCTTTGGTCCGATCGGCTGAAGCCTCTGAACAAAGTTCTATTAAGATTTACGTGTGTGAATGTCCAACAACTTCGTGATAACTTTATTAATTTTCCGTTGCACTTTATCTATTGCGTCAAGTAGCGTGTGATGTACTTTAATTTCTTTTCTATTAACTTGCATTTTCTCCTGATTCATCTTCAACGCCGTTTTAAGAGCATTTAACTTAATTTTAAGAACATCTAGTTGTCTTTTAACAGAATCTAACTGTTCTTTATTTTCTTTAGAGTTTTCTTGTAAATTTTTCTTTAATTCATTTTCTAAATTGATTTTAAGAGTTTTTGATTAAGCGAGTTTACTTCATTTATTATTCTATTCATCTTTTTCATTTGTTGAGTAATTTTAGAACTCAATTCATCAACACTTTTTTGGAATGTAGTTTGTAACTGCTTTAAATTTTTTTTAATTCTTTCAGGTAGATTTTCTATTTCATCTTCTAATTGTTCTTTTAACATTTTTATCTGATGTTTATTTTTAATGACTGCAGATTTTAAATTTATAGAAAGTAATATTAAAATTTTTGATTGTTCTGAAATCTTTTTAAAAAGTTTTGCTATATCTGCTTCTAGCTCTCTATCCTTTTCATCAGGTTTTAATAATTTTTCGTTTAATGATTTGTTATTAAGTTTAAGCAACTTTAATTCATTCATCAGTGGAACCAAAACATCGTTTATATATTTTTCTTTTAAGTCATTGATTTGTGTATCAACATATTGTTTATTTGTTAACTCTGTACTTTGTTGCGGAAGAATAGGAAGATGCAATGGACCAGATAAAACGTCTCCAGTTTTCATGATATAATGTTCTATTTCTATTTCTAATTCACGATTATTCGGGATATATGCACCTCCACCAACATTTGGTAACATCATTTTAAAACAATAAAAAGTAATTTTTTTATATAATGAGAAAAAAAATAATTTTTTTTCTAATAAAAATAAAAAAATGGAAAAAGCAAATTTAAAAAAATTATATTCGCCCGCATCATCCTGTTCTTCTTATTCGACGAGATCAACGGGATTTGAAAATAAATGTTTTGATAATAATAATAATCCATGTATAGATGTAAATATTTTATTTGAATTACAAGCAGAAATATTTAGAGAACAGACTAAAGGTTTACCTTCTATAGAAACTAACTATTCTATTTTCCCGGGTGATCCATTTATAAAATTGATGGATATTTTAAGTAAATATAATGATGTGGCTTATGTGGAATTAAATAAAGAAAATATGGTTATAATAGGTCATAATAACGTTTATGGTTTTATTAGAGCAGTATTACCAATTAGTAATACTGACTGGATAGAAAATAAAATTATTAGTTATATCAATATTAGAGAATTAGTTAAAAAATTAAAATCTTTCTCAAAAGAAAAAATAAGATTATTTGTTGATGAACATAATCAATATAATATTCATATAGAGAGTAAAAAACATAACGAAGAATTATTATGTCTAGTTTATTATACAGACACAATTTATAAACAAGAAACATTAGAAATGCCGCAAAGATATGATGATGATACTTATATAGGATTATACTCCAACTTAAATATTAATTTGTTAAAATCTTACTTAAATGGTTTAGCTCAACAAGAGAAAATTTATATGTGGACTACACCTTATACTATTATGAATGACCATAATCATAATCATAATAAACGAACCGAAGGTTCTAGGGCTTTGCCCGATCTTAAAGAATCCAATAATAATGAACGAACCGAAGGTTCTAGGGCTTTGCCCGATCTTAAAGAATCTTATAATAATAATGATGATGATAATATAAATGATGATTTTGAAACATCTGAAAAAGGTGTAAATGGTAAAAAAGATTATAAAAATATTAGTAATTATAAAAATTTAAGTGAAGAAAAATTTATATCTCATACTGATGTACATGATATTAATACTACATATAATCAAAATTTATCTAAATTTCATTTTCTTACAATTGAAAATAATAATGATGGTATAGTTGAAGATACTGTTAGACAACTATGTGTCGGGTCTACAAAATTTAAATTAGGATTTACATCTAATCAATTAAAAATTTTATCATCTTTAATAAAAAGTAAAAATGATTCAGATTATGGTGGTGTTATTAAATTTTCCAAAAGAGATCAAAAACCAATATTTTTCTCTATTATATTATTATCAGATAAAAAATGTAATTTACAGTTAGATATTCCAATAAGAGAATGGTATCCTATCAGGGAATGGCATCCTATACCAAAAAGTGTAATTTATGATGTTGAAGAATCAATTTATGATGATGATGATGAAGAATCAATAGTTAGTGAAAATAAATTTAAATTATCTTTTGATAAAACGTTATATGATAAAACTTAATATGATAAAACTTAATGTGATAAAACTTAATGTGATAAAGAAAATAAAATAACTTAGGAACGTGAAATATATAATAATATAAAATAACACTCAAGTCCTAGATATTAGAATGTTTATATCTAAAATTAAAACACAAAGTTTTTCTTAAATTTTCTCTAAAAAAATAAAAAAAAATGGAAAATACCAAGTTTTATTGTGTCTTATGTAAAAAAAAGTTGCAAACAAAAAGAAGTTATCAATCTCATTTAAATAGTAAATTGCATTTACAAAATGTAGATCGAGTTGATGAAGGAAATATATTAAAATTAAATAATTATAAAACTATCTAGAAACATTGCCTACTGATATAAAAGTTAAAAAAATGTTTGATGATTATTCACATTCGGAATATAAAAAAGTTTTTAATAGTGAAGATAAGTCCATACAAACCGAAGGTTCTAGGGCTTGGCCCGTACCAGATGGAAGATATTTATTTAGCGATACTGATGAATTTAACGAAATAGATGAATTTGATGAAACTAAAAAAACCGATGAAGCTGTACACGGGACATCGGAGATGTCTTCCAGGGCTTCGCCCGTTGAACATAATGAAACCGATAAAACGTTTTCTGATATTCTATCCAACTTTTATAATATATTTAAGAAATCTTTCAAATGTAATATGAATGTAGAAGTACTTTATACAAAAAATGGACCTGATGGAATTCCTGAAGAAATAATACAAGGACATTTTACAAATTCACAAGAAATTCATAATGTAAATGATATACAACCCATATTTGAACAAATGATACATAAATTAGAAAATTGTATAATTGAAGCCCAGTTACGTGAATCTGGTTGGAGATTTGTTAAAATACTATCTAAGAAAATAGTAGTTGATAAATATAAAAATAATACTGGTGGTAGTTATGTTCCTTTGCCTTTCAGTTCACCACAAATAATCAACATAAAAATGAAGATGATTATTGTTTTCTGTGGTGTATTATAGCACATTTACATCCTGCAAAATATCATAAAGAAAGACTAAGTCATTACAATAAAGAAGAATACATAAATGAATTTGATCTCTCTGATGGCTTACATGAATTTCCATATGATTATAATAGGTTAAAAAAGTTTCATAAAAAGAATAAAAATTTAATAGAAGTAAATGTTTTTGAATTAAATGTGAATTATGTTTCTATTGGTAATATTACTCCATTTTACTCAGATTCAAAAAAAATTTATTTGAATAATAAAAATTTATGTCAATCAGAAATAGTTTATAATGATAGAGGAAATTACATGCATCATAATATTTTTTACCAAGGAAATATAATATGTACTGAAAAATTTCAAATTGTTAAAACATTATCACCAATAATGATTAATCATAATAATGATAAAGGACGTAATTATAATTATGATTATGATTCCGATTATTTATCTTTATCTTTAGAATATCAACAAAAATTACAAAATTTAAATGAAAGTTTACAAAAATGTAAAACAGATTATCAACAACAAACAAAAATATTTGTACAAGAATATGGCCATAAATATCAAAATAAGATAGAAACGATTCAAAAAATAAATGAAGACAAAGAATTAAATAATGAAGAAAATGAAACCAATCAAAAAAAAAGAATGCTTAAAAAATGTCAACAACAATATAAAGAACAATATGATAAAGAATATATTTATCAGCTACAAATATTGAATCAAAATTTTCATCGAAATACATTTAATCTTACAAAAGAAATTGATGAAACACATGAAATATAAAGATAAATTTGAAAAATTAAAACAAACAAAGCAACCAGCACAAGCGAATATATTATATTATCAGGGTCATTTTATATTGTGTAAAGATGTTTATATATTTACAAAAACTTCAGATAATACAAATTTTCCTTGTCTTCAATGTATGACAAGTTTTAGAACTTTAGAAGAAATGAATAGACATTTGGAGAATTGTCAACAAAATGAAGCAGTTGAAAATACTTTTCCTAAAGATGATTATTTAATATATAATAGACATTATTTGAAAAATAAAGTACCCTTTACTATTTATTGTGATTTTGAAGCATATAATGTTAATATGACACAAAATCGAACCGAAGGTTCTAGGGCTTCGCACGATTCTGAAAAAAATTCAAATTGTCCTGAATTATTTAAATCAGAATATTTTCAATACTATGGTGAAGATAGTTCAGAAATGTTTACAAAGAAAGTAGAAGAATTACAAAATTATTTTTCACAATTGCTTGAAACAAATATACCAATGCTTCCATTAACGGATGAAGAAAAAATTAATTTTGTTAATGAAACAAATTGTTATTACTGTGGAAAAGAATTGGGTAATGATAAGCGAAGCGACGGCTCTGCCGACAAAGTAAAAGATCATGATCATCTAAATGGATTATATAGAGGTGCAGCACATAATTCTTGTAATCTTAATGCTAATAAATTTAAATATAACTTTGTTCCTTTATATTTCTACAATGGTTCTAAATATGATTTCCATTTAATAATGAAAGATTTATTTTCATCTGAAAAATTACAACAACAACAAATAAATGTACTATGTAAAACAGAAGAATATTTTTCAATGCAATTAGGTTGTATTATAATTTTAGATGCATTTAGATTTTTTACTCCTTATTCATTAGATGTTATGGGAAAAACTTTGAAACCTGAACAATGTAAAATATTAAATAAATATAATTTAAAACCTTTAAAAGGAATATTTCCGTATGAATATATAACTGGAGATTTTAATTCTGTGAATAAAATTATGGAAGAAAAACAACTTCCTCCAATAAATAAATTTAAATCAACATTAAAACAATCACAATTATCTGAAGAAGATTATGCAGAAGCTGAAAAAAATTGGAGAGAGTTAAATTGTAGAACAATGTATGATTATACAATGAAATATCTACAGATAGATGTATTAATACTAGCTGATCTTTTCGAAAACTTTCGTGATATGTGTTTAGAATATTACGGAATAGATCCATATTATTGTTATTCTACACCAGGTTTAACATGGTTAGCAGGATTAAAACATACTGGTGTTCAAGCCGATGGCTCTAGGACAAAGTCCGTTAAACTTAAACATTATAAAGAAAATACATATGATAAATTATTATTTTTTGAATCTGGAATTAGAGGTGGAGTTTCATCAGTTTTAGGTAATCGTTATGTACAGTGTTACAATAAAAAAGTAAATCCTGATGATTATGGAATAATGAAACCTTTATTTCCAGAAGAAAGTGATCAGTTTATAAAATTGTTTAATCAAAATATAGAAGGACTTATATCAAATGAAGATAGTCAAGCAGCAGTTGATGAAATCATGAGAGAAAACTATTTGTTATATTATGATTTTAATAGCTTATATTCTTCTTGCATGATACAAGAATTACCAACAGGTGAGATGGAATGGTGTAATATTCTAGATTATCAAAAAACATATGATGGAAATTATAATCATGGTTATATATATGAAGTTGATTTAGTATACCCTGATGAAATAAAAGATAAAACAAAATATTTTCCTTTCTGTCCCGAAAACAAAATTCCCAATATAGAAGATTTTTCAGATTATCAAAAATCTTTAATTACTAAAAAATACAGACCAACAAAAAAACTTATGTTAACACAAAGTAATAAAAGAAAGTATGTTGTTGAAGGAAGAATGCTAGATTGGTATTTAGATAATGGAATGATTCTTTTAAAAATTCACCGGAAACTAGTGTATAGAAAATCTAGGTGGTTAAAAAATTATATAGAGTTCAATATTGAAAAACGTAAAATAGCTAAAAGAAATAAAGATGATTTTGGAAACGTGTTCTTCAAATTAATGAATAATGCATTTTATGGTAAGACTTTAGAAAATGTGCGTAATAGACAAAATATTGAAATAGTTTATGATAAAGATAGGTTTCAAAATTTATCAAGGAAACCTACATATAAAAGAACTACTAGATTTAGTGATGAACTATGTGCTGTACATTTACGTCGAATTAGCGTAAAACATGATAAGTTTAATTTTATTGGATTCACTATATTAGAATTAGCTAAACTATTTATGTATAAATTTATATATGATTATTTAGCACCTGCTTATGGCAAAAACTATAAATTACACTTTACAGATACCGATTCTGTTTTCTTAGAATTAACAATACCGTATAATTCTTCACTTGATGAAGAAATAGATAAAATAAAAGATTTTATTCATCCTTCAGAATTATGTTAAGTAAAAGATGAGTTAGGAAATGAAGATTTCATAACAGAAGCTATACTTTTAAAATCTAAATGTTATTGTTATGATACAACTAATAATATTAAAACACATAAAACATTAAAAGGAATTTCAAAGGCATCAGTGGCTAATCAAATAACATTTCAAGATTATAAAAATGTGTTATTTAATAATGAAATAAAAACAGCATGTAATTATAGACTTAATTCAAAGAAACATAAAATGTATTTAAAAGAACATAAATTAGCATTAGATCCATTTGATGATAAAAGAAAAATTTTACCTGATGGAATAACTACTTCACCTTCTTAAAGTTTATTTATTATTATTTAAATCCGTCTAGAAAAAAATTTTTATTATTTAAATCAGTCTAGAAAAAATTTTTTTATTATTTAAATCAGTCTAGAATAAAATTTTTATTATTTATTACTCAGTATAAAAATTTTTTATTACTCAGTAAACAAATCTTCTATCGACTTTCAGTCAGAGAACAATTGTTTGATAACTCTATCATGAATTTTTTTATCAATATTAATTGTAATGAAGCCATTATCTTTTGACCAAGCATTGTTACACGATTGTTTAAATTCATCTTTATTTCTTACGCATAAATCTCTTAACAAATCACTTAAGTTTCTTGCATTTATTTCAAATGGTATAAATATATTTGCATTCTTTCTAATAATTCCGTCTAATGAATACATACTTTGTGTTAAATAAAAAACACTACAGTTATTATGTCTACCTCTTGTGAAATAATTTCTCTGAACTGACTGATTTCTATCATTAACACAATCATCAAAAATTACACAATGTTTCATTGTTTTATCTAGTTTGCTAGGATCTTGCATATTACCACTATCATCTATTAGTTGTATCTTTATGTGTTTATTTTTATTAGATTCTACTAACTGATTATTTTTTGCTGCTTCTTCACACCAAGAACTTATTTCTTCTTCATCTTCAGATTTTTCATATTCTTTGAATAATGAAGCAATTGCTGTTTTTTTAAGATTATTTTCAAATCCATATTTTAAAAATTGATAGACGGGTTGTTCTGCTGTTGTTGTATAAATTATAAGATTGTTATAATCCAAAAAATTTGGAGTCGTTAAAATTTTAAATAATAGATACGTTTTTCCACAACCTGATCTTCCACAAATAACTGACAAAACTTTATTAGATAAATTTGGATGATGATTAAATTTGAGTTTTTTTTATTTAATGGGGGTATTTCACTCATTTTTTAATAAATAATTTTATTTTTATTTTAAAAGAAGAAGAAAATTAAACTTCTCTAGCTTCGCGTGGGAGTTTATACCTCTCGAACGGGAGTTTATACCTCTCGAACCAAAAGATCTATCATAATCTCTTCACCTCCAAAATTTATTTCTTGTCCTTTTTCATCAGTGATTCTCATGTTAATGTTGTTAATAGTTTTTCTTGTAATAGGGAAATATATTAATGTTTGTGGAATTACATTTAATCTATAACCAATGGGTACAGTAAAAGCTGGAAAACTGAATATTAAATTTGACAATTTAACATTTATATATCCTCCTTCAATAATGTCACAATGTACAACAATTGAATTTATTTCAGTTATTTTTGGAATCTTCTCACCTAAATGATAACCTTGACTATAGGTTTGTTTATTAAATCCTAATAGCTTTGACAATGATCTATCATGATTAAAATCAACTTGATGATTTTCGTCTAAAGTAAGAGAAAATTTCTTAACTGCCGGTTCAACTGCAAAATGTAATTGTTTCTTATCTTTAAATGGTATACCTAAATATCTCTTAATTTCATTTGATAATGATTCAACTTCGTAAGAACCAGGAAGAAAAGTTAGTATTTTCCACGTTTTTCCTTTATCAGTAGAATATCTAAATTGATCATTCACATCTTTGATAACGTTTTGAATAGTGTTAAATGTGGAGAAACTAGTCAATGCAATTTGATAATTTTTATTTTGCTCCAAATGTAGAATGGGTTCTAAATTACAAGTGTGTGATGAAGTAGTTATAATTTTTAACGTCGTACTAAATTTTGATGAACCCAAAATCTCTCAAATTTTCTAAATGATTATTAATTTTGTCTAAATCTGCTAAACACATTTTTTAGTTAAAATTTTGAATAAATGTCTTTTATCAAATATTTTTTTTATAAAAAATTAAAAACAACAACATATTTCAGCTACGGGCGAAGCCCTGGAAGACATCTCCGATGTCCCGTTATACTTTTATAATCCTCTTCATTTAGAATCTTCTTTTCTAACAGTCTTTTCAATATAGCATGAATTTCATTGAAACTAGAATTATGTCCTTCTTTTATTGCAGATATTAAAATATTTAATCTATTTAGTAATTCTTGTGGATCATCTGGTAAAAATACAGTTGTTTCTGTTTTAAAACCTTTTCCTACTTTAACTCCCGTTGATAATAAATTTTCTAATTCTCTATAACGTTTAAGAGTTTTTCCTGCTTTAACTCTATCTAACATAGCTTTATATTTTATGAGATCTTCTACAGCATAATTATTTAAATCTGCTCCTCTTAAAAGATCAACAAAATTTCTATCTAAATTAAAAGGATATTTATCTGGCGAAAAAATTAAACCTCGAAAAGGTTGTGGAAATATTTCTTTTTGTCCGAGATAAAATCTAGGTATTGTTTTTCCATCTATAAATGAAATAGAATGTTCAAATTGCATAGATTTTGGTAATTTCTTATTAATGTTTGATTCTAGTAATCCATAGTCATCTAATATAGTTTTGTGCTCTGGATCTGTTATATCAATTTGTTTATCATTATTTGTAAGTTCCTTTTCAAGAGTTTTAAATGGTTTCATAGTTTTTTCAAAATCAGTTTTTACTTGCTCGGTTTGCTGCATTTTTTCAAACATATCAGATTGAATACCAGCTTTTATCATTCTATGCTGAAGATGATTTTCTTTCATAATATTTCTTTGTTTTATAAACTCTTCTAATTGTTTAATTCTTTTAAAATTATCAGGTTTAATTTTATCCATTTTTAAAATATAATATTTGAATTTTGTGGTAACATTGGAATACAGCAAAAACATTTTACTGAACAAATTATTTTTTTATTGCTTTGTTGTCTGACATCTTTTCGTTTTATGTTTTGTTTAATAAAGTTTTGCTTAAATTTTCGCTTAAAGTTTTTAGTTCTTCTAAAAAAACTTTATCATTTTCTTCATTAGAAATTTTACCATCAC
Source organism: Prostheceraeus crozeri (assembly GCA_907163375.1). Taxonomy (NCBI): domain Eukaryota; kingdom Metazoa; phylum Platyhelminthes; order Polycladida; family Euryleptidae; genus Prostheceraeus; species Prostheceraeus crozeri. Next base: position 35,581 of record CAJQUW010007762.1, read on the forward strand.
TCGAAATTTTGCCATCCTGTTTATTCTTATCATCAACTTTTTCTGACTGTAATTGAAATGATATTTGATTTACTTCATTAGCTATTTGATCAAATTTTTCAATCTCATCTAACGTAATAACATTATCATCACATACTTCTTTAATATGTAAATGCTTAGTTTTTAATGATTTTCGTTTCTTAGTTATTAAAGATTTATCTAACATTGTAACAAGTGAAGTTGCAAAAACACCCGTACCTGTTAAAGCTGTAGCAACTACTGGAATTACTAAAACACCTGAAGATATAACAATTGTTAAAGCACCTAAACTTATTGTTAAGAATATGCCAATTCCTTGTGTTACATTCTTAACTTTGGTCCATCTCTTTCTTAATTTATCATAATGCTCTAATCTTAATAATAATTGAGATTCCTTATCTTTCATATAGCGTACTCTTTGTGTTTTTCTTTATTCAATTCACTTATTTTTAACTGTGATAACGAAGGATATATTCTTGCGGTTTCTTCCATTTTTAAAGAAATATTATTAGACACATGATATACACTCAAGGAAAAAATAAAGTACCTGGTTAGACATTTAACTCTATTTCGAAAACAACAAGAGAATATGCACTACTTGTGCTTCAGAGTCGATCACAGAAACAATATCAATACGCGTATAAAGTCACGAAAGGCGTACTAGTACATAGAAAACAGTCAAAATCTCGTAAAATCACCTTCAGCATTCAGTACTGCTTCTACGCGATCACGCATTGAACTGATAAGAGAAGCTCAATAATTGACATCATCCATCAGTTCATTCCAAATGACATCAAGCGTAGCAAAGAGTTGGTCACTGTCTTCTGGGTCCTCATATTCTCTTTGGAGTTTCAGTTCCATCTGTGCCCACACGTGTTCGATGGGATTCATGTCGGGACTAAATGCAGGCCAGTCTAAGGTAGGGATTCCATTGTGTTGAAGGAACAGTTTCGTCCGGTTCGCCGAATGTATCGGTGCATTGTCTTGCTGGAAGATGCCACCTGCTTGAGTGATTGTATTCCATACTGGAAGAAGATTACCTTCAAGGATGTCGATGTACTTTTGGGCATCCGATCTCTCTTGAATTCTCACCAGGCTCGTATGTCCATTACTTGAGAATGCACCCCACACCATTACATGCGCGACAGATCTGTTCGGAGTACGGCAGACGTAGCGATCCGTGTACCGATCTCCTATCGATCGACGGACATACTGTACTCGTGACTGACCCAAGCAGAATTTCGATTCGTCAGAAAACACCACTTTCTTCCACCTCGTCAAAGTCCACGATGACTTTTCTGTAGCCCATTCCAATCTGCGATGTTCATGATCTGCTGTCAAGGCTGTCTTTCTAGCTGGTGTAAATGCCTTGAAACCACCGCTCAGCAATCGATTTGTTACGGTCCTTCTGGTGCATTCTAGATTTAAGTTTTGCTTAATTACTCTGGCAGAGCAAAAAGGATGGTTCGAAGAGAAAGTTAAAATTTCCTCGTCATCTTCTTCAGTTGTACTTTTCCTACGGCCACAAGAAGCTCGATTGGTTGCTTTAGCATCTCCACCAGCTGATAGCCTCTGTAGGTACATTCTGACTGTGTTTCTCTGATATCTCGAGGCACTCAGCAATTTTAGGTCTTGAAAAATTCGCATGAAACTTTAAGGCGTAGATTTGACCTGTCTGGAATTCAGTCAAATCACATCCACGTGTCGCCATGACTAATTTGCTAATGCTACGATACTGTCAATGATTGTGGTGTATGTAGCTAGCGGATTGAACAGAGTACAGCTCGGTATGCATGAAAGAACAATGAATGGAATCATAGCATTAGGCCTCAGCTACACTGAAAGCAAAGCAAACACGAGCGTCCCAAGCGTCTCGAGTAACCGCATGTCCACAAGCTATCAATCGCTCTAGTTTGCTTTGCGTGCATTATGGAAGTCTACAAATGCTGCAATGATGACTTTGTATTTGCTGCAAAACGCTTGGAAAAGCTCGCTGTGTGGTTGAGGCCTAATGGTTTGACTATTGAATTAACTTCTAAAGTTCATATTTCACACCAACGAGTAGAAAAAAATGACTGAAATGATAAATTTGTCACTGTTAACATAACTTTTTACACCGGGTACTTTATTTTTTCCTTGAGTGTATTTTAAAAACCTGAAAGATGGATTTAAAAGACGTTTTTAAAAATACCAATTTTTTTGATGTTGTGTCCTGGAACGGTCATGATTTTAAGGGCGGGTGAAAAATGTAATTCACAAATTTTGAGATTCTTAACTTTTCTGATTTTTTCGGTGTCCTGGAACGGTCATGATTTTGGGAGTAAAATGTCATTTGAAAAATTGGGTATTTTTAAAAACGCCTAAATTTATGAATTTAGGTCTTAAAAACCTGAAAGAGGGTTAAAATTCATGAATTTATGTCGTTTTTAAAGATACCGATTTTTCAAAAAATGGTACTTTTTAAATGGTCTAAATTTATGAATTTAGGTCTTAAAAACCTGAAAAAGGGTTAAAATTCATGAATTTATGTCGTTTTTAAAGATACTATTTTTTTGAATTTTATGGTGGCCTGGAACGGTCTTTTGCCCATTACTGATCAGTGAAGCAATTCCATTCTCTTGGTATGTCTATTGGAGTGATTCTGTGCAAAAATTAGAATTTGAAATTTTAATGCCAGGTGGTTCCGGGAACTTCACAGCGGACCCAGATTGAGGAATATCTTTGCAATACGGGTGAGTTTTGCAAATCTGATTACAGATTTGTGATTATGAGCTTCAAATTAGTAGGAGAAGATGGATTTTGCTGAGAAATTCTTTGTATTGAAAAATGGTTCCGGTAACTTCACAATCAGCTTGCAGAAAAAGTGAAATTCAGATTTCCGGGTGAAATCTGCATTGTTTTGAAAGATGAGGCACATATTCGTGATCAGCACAACAAAATTGAGCGGGTAGTGACCAAAAGAAATTGATTTACTGCGTCAGTCAGTGAGACTCAGCAATTGGTTCCGCTATCTTCACAGCGGACCCAGATAGAGGAATATCTTTGCAATGCGGGCGAGTTTTGCAAATCTGATTACAGATTTGTGATTAGGAGCTTCAAATTAGCAGGAGAGGATGGATTTTGCTGAGAAATTCTTTGTATTGAAAAATGGTTCCGCTAACTTCACAATCAGCTTGCAGAATAGTCCATGAAAACCGTAAAATCAATTTTTCTCGGCAAGTACTTATTCTCCCGTGAAATCTGACGGCAAACCGTGATCAGTGAAGCAATTCCATTCTCTTGGTATGTCTATTGGAGTGATTCTGTGCAAAAATTAGAATTTGAAATTTTAATGCCAGTAGGTGGTTCCGGGAACTTCACAGCGGACCCAGATAGAGGAATATCCTTGCAATGCGGGCGAGTTTTGCAAATCTGATTACAGATTTCTGATTAGGAGCTTCAAATTAGCAGGAGAGGATGGATTTTTCTGAGAAATTCTTTGTGTTGAAAAATGGGTTCGCTAACTTCACAATCAGCTTGCAGAAAAAGTGAAATTCAGATTTCCGGGTGAAATCTGCATTGTTTTGAAAGATGAGGCACATATTCGTGATCAGCACAACAAAATTGATCGGGTAGTGACCTAAAGAAATTGATTTATTGCGTCAATCAGCGAGACTCAGCAATTGTTTCCGCTAACTTCACAGCGAAACCACTTTTATCTTTAAACTTAAATTTCTCAAAAACAACTGTGAATTTGTTAAATCTGAGCTCAGATTCGTAATCAGGAGACTGAAATTGACAAACTAGCAGCTGTTTCGAATAGAATTAAGCTATAATAAAAAATGGCTCCGCTGAGTGGCTCCGCTAACTTCACACACGTAAACACTACACCTTGTAATAAGAGGAAGATAAGTTTGAGCTGACATCTGGTCTAAGTCTGCCATGAGTGGTGTGCATAGTGGTAAGATAAATTTTAAACTTAATCGTTGATGACGCACTCTTGCTTCTTATAACATCACTATGCACAATAGAAGAGAAAAAAATAATGGCATTACACAAAATACTTCCAGATAATCACTTCATACACTCAAAATCTGGTTACGACCGACTTATCAGGGCTCACCCTGTCGCTGGAATTGTCGCAATTTTGGTCGCTTTCTAAAACAAGCAAGGATACATCGATTCTATTCTACACTGTAAACCACACGGGTAAATCCCACCAATTGAGGAGGCTAGACAGATTTGATAGTCAAATATATTGCTAAGTTTCAAATTAAGTAGTCTCTACTCTTGTCCGGTGCTGAAAAGAAAAACCTACAAGAACAGTAAAACAAATTTACCAAGACATAATAGTATTCACCTTTCTGAAGTGAAGTGAACACTTAACATTTCCTTGATTTTGGAGTTTACGAAACAATGTTAAGATCTCAAATTCTTAAACAGGGTGTCTACTACATCAGGAATTTTCAAATCCAGGAGATATTATTGCAAAAATCAAGGAGCCTATCGAAATTTTTATGATGGTTATAAAATGACCATCTCGTGTTATCGCCATTTTAACATTGTCGTTACCTACTAGGTTTTCTGTTTCTTTTGTGTCTAATAGAACGCCTAATTCCAAAGCATTAATAACAGCCGTAAAATCGCTTTGTCTCATTAAGGCCTAAAAATAACTGCTGCTATATGTTTCAACACTACATTGCTATATTTTTCAAACACTCAGTTATAAAACTAATTACGCTTTTATCTGGCTTTCAAGTGGTCACAAACTAGTCTTCAAGTTTTTGAGTACCGTAGCTCGATCGTCAAGTTCACACTGTTTCTGTCTAGTGATCGAATTTTGAGTTTCAATATTGTTCAATTCACAATCCAGTTCAGCAACACGTTTGCCTTTAACTTGCTGATCTTCATTCCTTTTTAGTTCGAGTGCCATTACACGTTGCCGGCGTAAATACTTAAGCGATTCAATCAAAGAAGCAGTTAGCGAAACACGCAGAACCCCTCCATAATATTGAATGGCGTTATGGACCACACGTTTCGCCAAGATAGAACTCTCATGAAGATTCTCTATTAGTATATCCTTGCCTATGTTGAAAACACCTTCTACTGCCGCTTCACCATGGAATAAGACCAAAACCTTCCTCAATACTGCCCACAGATGTTAATAACTTTCTTTGTTTCGCAGAAGACTGCAGTAGAGGTCGTCCAATCGAAGTTTGTCGGTCAGATTTCTAAAGAAAACATTAAGCAGTTAAATTTTGGTATTGATGCATGCAGTACCAGTGAAATTTACCTGTAGTTCCTTTTTCGTTAGATCTGAATGAATGAAGTCGGAATATTCCTGCTTTGCCCAATCAGCCTGAGATACAGAAATGCAGTTGGAATCGATCATTCTGTTCAATAAAATGTCAAAACGCATTTCGCAAAGCGTTGAAGACTTGGTTAAAATGACAAGCGGAGAGTGATGCAGCGTCTGTAACAAGATCGTGTTTCAGCGAACTCCTCTCAAGTATTTTATAAGGCGATAAGGCAATAGCGAGGGGCTTGACCAAACTCCAACATTCTGCGTGGATGAGAATTCTTTGGGATGCTGCGTTTGGCTCCGAATTCCAGATCCACTTGCGATACTTCCTTCAGATTTGCATCGCTATTCAGATCACGTATCAGAATTTTGGAAGCGTCTGTCCCCACCTCCGGCATGACCGATGCCTTAACGAATCTTTTCAATGTACATTATCTTTGACAAGGCCCATGAGAAAACCGCATAAAAATGGAATCATAGGCTTGTCGTGTTGAAACCGCCGTAGAAATGGCTCAAACTGAGACGCTACGGAGCTGAAAAAATGCAGCATCGCTGCAGGAAATGGGTCATTGATTGCGTCAACGACTTGAGAATGATGCTACATGGGGTTGAGGTTTCACATCGACGCAATATTTCTCAATGTTCGGTAGAATCTCTATTGCTCTGTTACAGACATCTCTGTTTTGTACCTAACTGCATTTGCAAAAAGACTTAGGAAATGTAGTTGAACCTGTAATATGTGTGGCCAATAATCAGCCCTGTTTGCAGGAGAATCTTTGAAAAGGTAGTACTAGTACATGCTTTGCAGTACAGTTGACAAATCCCAAGTACTTTTTTCAATCCATACTGCAATGCTCCACTCACGAATGACATGCAACGAGCATGTACCTGTTTGGAGCAATTCCTTCCCATACTTGTGCTGAAATTTTTCAGAAAATCTTCGGTGAAATGATTGACTGCCATGCTGATTTGCAACAATCTATTGAAGACATCAACAAATGAGACACTAATTTTATCCAATGCTTTTTTGACACTTTCAAATATGTTTTCAGCTTTCGAGTGAGTGAGAAATACTGACGTTACATTATCACTAACTACAACACCAGTGCTCGTTGAAATATCTAATCCACAGATCTTGATGTCCCCTTTGAACAATTTTGTTTAATGCCTCATCGAAAGGTATGCTAAACTCATTGGACGTATGTACTCTGGCTAGTATCTCTTTCTGAAAATGTGGAGACAGTCCGAAAGTCACAACGTAGTCTAACTTATCTTTGGCCATTTGGATGTTGCCAACAACAGGGTGGTTCTTGAACATCGCTTGAAATATAGATTGTTGATCATCACATGATCATTGTGAACCGTGTTTCTTTACCATATCTAAGGCCCAAATTATTTCTGCTTTGATATACTTCATTTTTTCATAGCTGCCGTAATAGGAGCCGTTCACGTTTCCGGGTTAATTGTAGAAATGTTACTTGTGTGCATCGATGAAGATGCATCAGCATTCATTGAAGATGATGTAGTTGAATTCAAGGATGTGGGAACGTCGACACTACGACGAACAAGATTCACTAACTGATAGTCAATGAATGCAGCTACAAAATAGGAGTCACTATTCTGTTTTCGAAGTCTGAGACACCCACCGAGTTCGAAAATTCATGTATACGAAAAAACCTTAAATTAACACATGTAACCTGAAACAGAAAGAAAACACACACGAACATTATTTTACGCTATCAAATGAAATCGAAAAGCACAAACGAAGATGAAGTCACCGAAAAGCATAATTACATTTTGTTTACATTATTGTAAACGTTAAAAATGTAGGTCAGGACGTTTTTCACAACTTTTAATTTCGACGAAATCAGGATTTATCCAGGATATCCAGGATATCAAGGCCAAATTTTCAAAATCAGGATTTATCCAGGATATCCAGGCCTTGTAGACACCCTGTTAAAGGTATTTTAGGACTTTTAGACCGGTTTATCGGGGTTTATGACTTTTTAAGGAATTTGTAGACACTCTGATAAGATAGTCCACTTGCAGCAATCACATAAATTTGATTTATACTATTGCAACACGTGGCGTTTTGTGTAGAATTATTTAGTATGCTTGTGGATTTTTATTTCCACGAGATTGTTCTTCACTAGAATTAGACTTAAATTTAGCAGCGAGAGTTCTTCAGGATCACATTTGTTAAAGCCGAGTGGCAAACTTTTTATTCGTCTCCGATTGGTTACTTCGCGGTACAATACTGATTATCCCGCTCAGCTAGCGAAGAGGTGCAGGGTGACATTGGCACGTATCAACCAATTCTTTGGCGAGGCGAGAAAAGACGCAAAGCGTCATTCACAGCGAAAAGGCGGAAACAGAGAGAAGGGAGAGAGAAGACAAACTGAGTGAAGCTGTAAATCAGTGACGGTGCCTGCCCTCTTTTCAGCTGTAATCAGACTCGTTGGCGCGAAACAGTGTATCCTGACCAGTGATCGTTCCTCCTCTGCTCTCACAGGCGGTTGATGTGTCACACTCACGTTATTTTTACTTCATATTTTTATGTTTTGGGTTAATAATTACACACACCCATAACAGTATGCACCATCCTGCTAAATGACCTGACATCTGATTACCATGGAAAGCATGTGAAATGCATTTGAGTTAACGAAAGAGAGAATCCCTGTATAACTGTCTAATGGTTAATGGTTAATAAGACGGTTTGAGCTTATTTATATAAAATGCCTCATGAAATCGGTGATTGGTAGAATTTTTATCACAGTATGAATGTTAATATTGTTTGTGAAGAGTCACAACAATATTTTATATATTTATTGACCGATGAGTTGTTGTTAGTCAGATGCTCTCGACAAGGTTTATGTAAACATCATACTGTGCTGCCGATGTAGCTGCTTTTGCATTTTTCACATGAAATTTGATACGCTACGCATTTTCGGAAACACGTTTTCGTGTTTAAAAAGCATGGGTATTCCAAAACAAATGCAGTACAGCCAAAAATATTCGAGACGAGATCGAGAATAAAAATGCTCCTAAATTCAATTTTTGGGATCGAACTCGACAGTGAACACGAACGATTCATGACCGATATACAATGTGTTTCAGCTGCACGTATTTTAGATATTGTAGACCTACAGTGCATGCATTTGTGGTGCGAGGTCTTCTCACCTGTACTGAGCCACCAACATGGCGTGTCCTCTCTCGAAAGGTTCCAATGTAACCTGTTCCTTCGGCTTAAACTTCTCCTTCTTCAGTTTTTCACATTCTCCAGCAAATACTGCTTCAGGAGCGGCAACAGAGTCGACACAGTTAGCTTTAATAGATATGACAGCGAAACCTTGATCTTTGAGGAAACTGTGGGCGTTGATGGCCACGATGCGAGCTTGATCTGGCTGTGCCACGTCAGCGAAAATAACATCCACAATTCCGACTAGCATGCGGTACTTGTGAGGGTGCCGAGCATCTTCAATAATGGGAACAATATTGGTGCGCGTCTTAGCCACATTGAGGAGATCTCTGCCAGATCGAGGAGAAAATTCCACGGCGTACACAATTCCGTCTGGCCCAACCACATCCGACACATGAGACACGGTAGTGCCTGAGGCTGCACCGAGATATAGGCAACGACAACCTGGCTTAATGTGAATGTTTTCTATACCATTCATTATTCCAGCCGCTAACTTGGAGCGGAACGGATTCCACTGTCGATATTCAACTTTCTCTCCGTCCTGTGTCGTACTCTGAAGAGGGAAAAGAGAAATTCCGTAGAAGTATCTTCAGTGATATTATTTACATTATTTAAAAGGTATAGACTGAAGGAGTAAAAAATCTTCGCGACTTTTAGTTACCTGTTGATTCACGCACTAAGATTTCTAAAAGATGTGGGGCACAGTTGCACTGACACACATCAGGGACGTGCGATGGGTATGCAGTTAGGGTAATCATCTCATTAATACTATTCAGCAGCATTCCATTCTGTGTTCTGAATGACAAATTGATAAATGGCTTTATCGGCAAACCTAGGTCTATAATTCGCCCCAAGAGGATTTCAGCAAACAAACAAAAAAACGGCGAGTCATTGTATTGGTCTGCTTGAACTGTAGGTAATTACTTGACCCCTAACACATACCCTAAGCCACGAGATCTGCTCAAAGTCAATCTTAAGTCTCATTATATTTCCTCATCAATACTGCTTCTATATCACTGTGTAGCAATGATGAGGCCCTAAAATATCAAAGTTTGCAGCTACAGTCATTAACATTGTCATTTTCAATCAGTTCCACTTAGACCGTGCTTCTCAACCACAGTCCATGTGGTCCTAGTGGGCAATGATCTGCTGGTTGATATTCACACGCATAAAAGGGGTAAGAGGGGACCAAGGTTAGATGGTATTCTTGATTTATTCACACAGGAAAGCATTAACATGATCCTATTTTTCAGGGAAAACTTCGGAGATAATCTCTTAAGTCAACCAAGGCGGGGACAACAGTCGGAAAACATTTGTTTTTTATCTCTGATGCGGGGCCCTTAAGAATTTGAAGATCTCAGGATGCCCGACATAAGTAAACACAGTTTTGTAATTACGCGACTGGTAGACTCGTGACAAGCAATGTTACTAAAAAACAAGCAGTCTTTAAAAAAAGGACAACTGATATGATTTTTACAAACAAATATCCACACTTAACTACAAAAGAAAAAGAGGCTCCTCATTCTTCCTGACATCACATTTAGTAGAATGCAGTTTCAGTGTAATTTCTTACATAAAAGCTCGGCAATCTTGATGCGGTCGAGGAGACTAGCATTTAAAGTTGACGCAGCACTTACAGTCCCCTCAAAATACTCTAATCTCAAAATCTAACCCAAGACTCACATTAAAAAATTCTTTGCGGAAAACAAACCTTGAATGAGGTGAGAACTTGTCATTTTCCCCAAAATACATTAAATGTCTCAAATGACGTGTTTTTATCAATGACTCAATGTGTTCAATAGAAAATATATGGAGGGGTAAATACTCGTAGAAGAAATCCAACAACTATTTTCGATTACGGTAAAGAAATCATTTTTCAAAGTATCTCATGACTTTTAAAGATGACATGATATAATTTTATCTAGTGTCACCAGATTGGTGGCCGACCATCAAACTTATTAGCAAAGCTTCGCGTTTCACGTGCGTTGTATGGAACATTTATTGTGTCGACAAATAGCTGGAAGAAATTGACAGAATTCTACAACCATAACATTCTGAAAATCTTGATGTTATATCCCTTTCCATCCACTTGCTTTTATTGAACTTTTGAACGAAGCACCAGATCCAGCAAAGTTTCTGGTTGATGTACGGAAATAACGGAGCTTGTATCTTGTAATTTTTCCTCTATCCTGTTTTTCTGTTTATGCTTTACGATTCTCATTATTGGAAAGATGATTAGAGCATGTAAGCGACACTTTTACTTTTTGAAGTATGCGGTATCGCTTTATAGACCATCTACAATTCACTGTCACAAAAGCATCCACCGAAACTCGGTCCAATTCCTTTGTCTGAACAGCATTTGAAGGAACTCCTCCTTGCTATATCAACGAACGTGAACTTCGCTTTCAACAACAAGCAGTACATACAGTGCGACGGCCTGGCAATGGGAAGTCCTATATCGGGGTCTTTTGCTGAAATATTTCTGGGCCATCATGAAAAGCAATTACTGTCATCTTTCCCGAATTTGAAATTCTACACCCGCTATGTTGACGACGAGTATGTAGTTTGTCGGAGTCATCAAGCAAATAATTTTGTTGATGCAGCTAATCGAATGCATCCCAACGTTACATTTAATCGTGAATCTGGTGACAGTTTTCTGGATGTGAGGATCATACACGAGGATGGCCAATATTTGACTTCTGTGTACAGAAAATACTCATTTACTGGTCTTTACACTCAGTACTCTTCTTTTTGTCCTAGAATGTACAAAGTTAATTCAGTGCGCACATTATACTATCGTGCACGACGCCTTTGCTCACCAAAGTTTTTACAGGAAGAAGAGGCCCATCTTGAGAATATCTTAATCAAGAATGGATATCCCAAATGGTTTATCAAAAAACATTCTACCGACATGAATAAAGTGGCCTATGAAACAGTTCGGAAAAAGCCGATTATGGTATGTATGCCGTATTATGGACCTCAAAGCAGTCCTTTGGCTCAACAGTTGTCTAAAGTGGTGAACAAGATTTATTTCCATCTCAAGACGTTTGTGACATTTTACACCAAACGCTTAGCTCCTGTCGCACCGAAGGATCCTGTGCCGCTTCCCTTCCAGAACACTCTTGTCTATGAATTTAGTTGCGCTTGCGGAGCAAGCTACATGGGGAAGTCGCAGAGGGCTCTTCAAGAACAGGTGAAAGATCACATCCCAAAATGGCTAGCGAAGATTTCAAGCAGACCAAGATCGTCGAAACCGCCAGCATCCAGCATCACCAAACACTTGCAGTTATGCCACCATCGAACATCAACCTCAATCAACGATTTCAAATGTTTAAAAAAGGGCAGAAGTTCGTTTGATTTGTATGTAACTGAAGGAGTGGCCATCAAGTGGTTCAAACCAGTGTTGTGTCCAAAAAGATTTTGTATTTCCAAGTACTTGTCTATAACTTATTTTCTTCCTTTTCCTTCCATTATTTTATTCTTTGACTTAATTTTTTGGTTTAATGTGTCATGAAACAAGAACTGTAGATTCCTATTTCACACATTACATGACGTCATCACCAAGCTTTCTATGTCAGATCTCTGCTCGCAATATCTGTCTAACTATCAGGTCAATTTTCTCATTCCCGTGTACACACTGTAAAGAACGGGCGAAGCGCCGTATGACAACCACCATCGTTTTTAATTTCTTGTCACAAAAGCCACATAAAAATGTCTTCGTTGTCAAAAGTTCTGAACCTTGATAACATTTCATCATTTCAATTTGAGTATGTTGTGCTTTTTTGCTTGCATTTAGTACAAATGCAAAATAACTGAGTAAGAACCAATAACTGCACAACTCATGGGGATAAAAGCGGCAACAACAAAAAGGATAATGTTAGAAACCAAGATAACATAAAAGAAATCCGAAAGACAGAAGACCCTTCAAACTATCAACTCTCCATAGAGCTTAGTGGAAGTTAATTAACGGCTCTCTTAAATGCCCCAATACTAACAGAAGTTGTGAATACTTCCAAAGGAAGCCTATTCCACAACCTTGTTGTCCTATGAAAGAAGGATTTAAAATGTTCAGTACGACAACGAGGAATAGTGACAAGGTATGGCTTTGCGTTGTCACTTCCTCTAAAGCATCTGGTAAAAGAAACAGGACGTGTAGTGACAGAAGCAAGTTCAACAGAACAAAGACTGATAATAGTGATGGAAGAGAAAAATCAGGAGACTGTTCTACGGTGTCCGAGTGATGTCAAATTTGAAGTGACACTAGCATCATCTATCAGAAGAACTGCTTTGTGCGGAATACGATCAAGTATATTTAGAATGCTCTAGGGACCTGATGAACAAACGTGTGAGCAAAAGTCCATCATGGACCATCACAGAACGAACTTGAGCTCTGTAAGCTACAAACAACTGCTGAGGGCGAAAGTAGGCACGAGCTCGAAACAATACAAGACTTTGGGAAGATCGTCGGGCAACTAGGCGGATGTGGATTGACCAACCTAAGGAGTCAGACAGTGACATATCAAGCAAAAAATGCCGTTCTGCACTGAAAGGGAATGACCTGACCTGCCATAGCGATAGTGGAAATGTCTTAGACACGCTTATTGAGAAAACGAATTGACTGAATCATGCTTTCGTAAGACATGACTCGGTTGGAGCAACCCACAGACAGAATTCTCTATAAGTCTGACTCAATAGATGAGTTCAATGACACTCTGTCCCGGTCTAGGCGCTGGCTACAAGCCCTCTGACTGGGATAGGAGGGATGCATGAGGAGTGGAGTCATCAGTGACAGAGTGGATTGGATTATTTGCTAGACGTAGGTCATTTATAATTACAAAAACAAGAGAAGAGGTGAAGGTATACAATCATGAGGAACACCGGCATTGACTGTGAAACAATCAGAGGAAGCTATCGACATGAAAATTATCTATCTCACGACTTCCGCATGGATTCCGAGGGATATAGGCTTCCTGAGAAGAGCGGGTTTGCGAAGCTTTACTAACTCATGATTCAGTCCCGTCACGCAATATCGAGGCGCAACAAACGAGGGATTGCTTTACTTGCAACAAGTGATTGTGAGAAGGCCAGGTATTTGTTTAGTGAAAAGCTCGAATGAAAGGCCACCCGGCAAGACCATCGCTTCACTGGAAAAAGATTAATTTAAGATAAAAAGAAGGTTTCTGTTACTCCGAGAAACCGAGTAGGTCATCGCGTGGAGCAAGAGGGCAGAGGTTGTGCATGCAGCATTAGATGATCCAAGCAATTCTTTTGACAGGTTCCACAAGAAGTCGGACTGGTCCGTAAACAAAATGCTCAAGGAAGAGGGCCTCAAGAGTTAGAAGAAGAGTTGTAGACCTACCAAATTGAAGCCTTCACGACATTCCCAACTAACTTCAATTTTGCCGCAGGATGATTGAACGTCACACTGCGCAGGATATTAATTTGATCTTTAACAGCAATTTCAGTGATGAGACAACATTCCGTCTTCATGAGAGTGTCAACCGACAACCATTTGGTGAATTATACTTGCACAAGCCGTCATTTGATTGACGAGAACCATATGCGGTCACCGTCGATAATTTCTAGAAACAAAGTGTCATCTCACGATGGAATTGGTTATCAAGTGATGAGTGATACAGCAAATGCAGGATGGGATAGGAATATCCTGATGAAGCACTTGACAATGAAGATAGAACTCGGTTGTATTGCCACCGCGCGGGGCACCGCCACATTATGCTCGTGAGGAACGAGAGGTCTTCAATTCAAAACTGAATCACTGGAGTTGAACATATTCCCTGGCCTCTATAATAATAATAATAATACATACTCTTTATTTGCCTTACAGTTTGATAAGTCGGTGAGCACATTACAATTAGTCGACACGAATAATCATCAAAGTAAGTTACAAGAATAGCAATGGACTACTTAACTAAAAAATAAGGACAATAAAATTATTTACAAAACTTTATGAAAGATTCGCTAAAACGAGAGGTTCTTGAAAATGGCCTTCTGAAAGTGACGACATTGCGAATACATCTGTTCGAAACATTTGAGTCAAATAATTCACGCAGAGGACTCTATGAAGACGAGAAGTGAGTGTTAAATTTTTGACTATCGGGACTGATTTGAAATTATCTCCACAAAGCACCAAAAGCATCGCGTCCACATTCCGTCTCACATGCCTGAGTATGACGTTGCTTTTCTTGACTTAGACCCTTAAACCTGACAATTGTCTATAGTCTTCGCTTGGTATTTTCAAACCGCACTATGTGACTTTTCACGTTTGAGTAATTGTGTGTGCAAAATTTGATTTTCAATCTCACCAACGATCATTATTATATGGAACACATTTCGTCAATTTTGAAACACAATTAAACAACGAAATACGACTTATGTTCCTTAGAACTTAAAACCCTTGGCAATTTTGTCACATTTTATTTTGATATGAAAATTGTCACATCGGCCCACCCATGCCAAGTTGCACTTACCGGGACGCTGACTCGCTTTTCACCATATACTGCTTCACCAGGACAGAGATTGAATGTTAATAGCGCATCTTCTTTTCCTCTCTGCAAGAACACTCCTTCAAACCGATGCGGCTCTATAAAAACACGGGCTCCTCCTCTTCCACCACCTCTTCCACCGCCACGTCCTCCTCTCCCACCTCCTCTAAAGCCACCACCACCACGACCGCCTCCTCCTCGTCCACCACCTCGACCGCCCCGATCACCGCCACCACGTCCTCCGCGGAAACCTCCTCGAAAGTCTGAAAGGAAATTTCTATCAATATTTGGAGATTTCCAAAAAAGTCGAGATGTACCTACCTGGTCTTCCCATTTCACCTTTTAAAACTGTAAATAAGATGAACTAGTTGTTAACTCCATGAAATAAGGGATTTAGCACAGCGATAGTAATATTAATAATATCATTTATTGGCTTACAAAGCACTAGTGATACTAGGCAAGCGCAGCATAATTTCATGATAACACACATTACAATAAATACGGATAAGAATTGACACATGCTGCTAGAATTAGCGGATGAATGAGTATGCCCATTTAAATCGATTGGTGTTCCTTTTCGGAGGTTGCAGGATGTACTTATTAAACCGGAAAGTCAAATCGGAATGGGCCCCCTAAATTGTGTAGTCGTGGGGCCCTTCAAAATAAGAAACTTACGATCACTCGATATCACACAACCCGGTAAGTTTTGAAAGCGTTCAATCAGAAATTGGATCTGTTCTAATAAAGATGCTTCTGAATCCTCACAGTTAGCAAGTAAATGTACAAAATTATTATTGATGCTTATTCAATCATCAGCTTCAACAAGGTACACTAGAATACATGACTCGAACAGCTACTATTTTCAAGAGTACCGTTTTCGAAAGTTGGACTGAGTATACTACAAAGACCCGTCTACCTGCCCCCAATGCAAAATCAACATGAAGTTATTGAACGATTGACGATTTCAGCTCGATATAATGACTGCATATTATCGAATTATCTACATGTAGGCCTATGGATGATTTTACTTAACTGTTTCAAAGACAACTTTTATCGTTTCGCTCAAAAATATTACATTCAAATTTATAATGCACTATTTTCGTGCAGCTTTGTCATTTTCTATTAATCGTGCCATGACGTCACACGGTGCAAGATCCCGTCCTTATTGTGAAGAATTTTCATGAAACCATTAGGAAATTGTTGTCCAGCTGTTCGATGTTTGGGAGACTGCTTCAACAATGATTCAAATCAAACTTTGTTTTCATCTCTTGTGCTTCAAACATAATAAAAAACAATTACAACGTTACAACAATTGCATTAAGAACAACTTTTGGCTTTCAAACAAGATTATGACAGCTATTTGATAAAGGTTAATCCGCAATGGCATAAGTAAACGCAAAGTCAACACGAAAAGAAATCCTTATCACTTCTGCAGTTGTTTGCGAGTTTTCAATTTTCGCTGGTGTCTTGGCAGAAATTTAGCCGCTTTTGCAACAACTTTTTAGCAGATCTTTCTTTCATATTTTTCTGGCAGACGCTTCTTGAAAGACACGTTTTGGAGGGCATCAAACAATCAGACCTCAATTCATAATAAACTCCATAATTACGTATTACAACTTTTTCGTCAAGCATTCCCACCAAAATTTATTTCTTATTTGAAAACCTTGATTACTTGCGTTTCGTCCAGTTTCTTAGGATTGACGAAAGGATCACTGACTTCCTTGTAGAAGAATCTTCTGCTCAAGAGTCAAGCGTATTTCAAGAAAGCATCTGCTTTGAATTTGATCACCCTTAAAAATTGCAGGATCTTTAAGGTCCCCAACAATCTGCATAGCCCCGTTCACAATTTTAAAAGAGCCCTACATAATCTAAAAAGGACCCACATGCTCTTATCTTCAAGGGTCCCGGTCTCAATCCTACAGACCCTTTACAATCTCAAGAGGTATATTCATATCTAAAAAGTGCTCTTCAAAAACTAAAACAGTTGTCAGGGTGTCTACTACACCAGGAATTTTCAAATCCAGGAGATATCCAGGAGATGTCATTGCAAAAATCAAGTAGATAATAAAATTTTTTTATGATAGTCATAAAATGACCATCTCGTGTTATCGCCATTTTAACAGTGCCGTTGCCTGCCAGTACATGTATTTCGTATTTCTCTTCTTGCTGTTTCTTTTGTGTCTATAAGAGCGCCTAATTCAAAAGCATTAATCATTACCGTAAAATCGTTTTGCAGGCTGTCTACCGAATAGAAAGTCAAAAAATGAGAAAAAATGACGAATTTTTCAAGAAAAAAATGATTTTTGGGGGCGGAAAAATGAAAGAAATGATAAAGTATCCACTAAGAATCGAACAACATAGCGCATCACTTTCATCATTGAAATAGTATAATGAACTTTTCAATTGACTCCTGTAGCATTTCCATCCAAACAACATGCCCGACAGTCATCATTCAAAAGATCATACGCTGCAAATCTTAAGGTTAAAAAAAATCGTACATATCAAAATCGTGTACCCGTTTGTAAAGATTTAATAAATACAATGAATGCATCATTAATTATCCATCACTGTATACCGTCTCTAGATATCGATGTCTCACTTAAAATTACCTACGTAAGTTGTACATGCTCAACATCCAGTCAAATTAAAACATTGGTGATAGAATAACAAAACCAATCAATTCATGAATAATTGCAAATATAGTTCATGGCTTCAGATCTTCTTTCGAAGTTCTTTCGATCTTCTTCGCTCATAAGTTTCTCGAATGCACACTTTCGCTTCGATCCAATCTCTGCTCTTTTTATGGATTGTTTTGTATTTAATTCGCTCAGCCTCGAAACTTTCTCACTCACTGAGGAGTACAATTCTTGGGCAACTCTAATACCCACCATATCATTCGCAGCGATGGAGTTGTCCAGTTGCAACTTTGCTTCTTTTAACATCCGCAGCGAGATCTCGTATTCTTCCGTTACTTCCTCTTCTATCTTCTGTAATTTTTCCTTTTTCGCATCTAATTTCTCGTGTTTCCTAACAGATTTATCAATCAATGCCTGGCGTAATCTTTCCTCCTCAACAGCTTGTTCCTCTTTTCTCTTTGCGATCTCCAACTCTTCGCGTTTGCGTTTCTTCCTCTCTGAGAATTTCCGATGCGACTGTTGTACGGAGGTCGTTATCTCTTTGGAGAGCGTACACACTTTCTCAGAGCCACCATATTGACGTGCATGCTCCTTGCACCTTCTCAAGGCCACCAGTGCTTCATCATTAAGATTAGTTCGCTCAACCGTTAGCGTGTTCTTATTGTCCGATAAGCTACGCTCGACATCAGCATTACCATTGCTGATGGACAGACAACTCTTGATCAATTTACCAAGAATTTCATATTTCTTCTGATTACTATTCTCGAACTTGATATTCATGACTTCACTCCAATATTGATCGATAGAAAGCAATTTCCCCGTTCTATCTCGGAAAAGTTCATCAGGAATACTTTCTGATTGATAAAGCTTCCACTAATCACGCAAAGCTGACATTTGAGACTCTTTGATGATATGCGGTATCTTTGAAGCCAGTCGGCTAATGGCGTTCAATGAATCTGTTTGACTCTCTTGCTTCGAACTGGGGGATAGATAGGTCAAATCCTTCAACAACTCCGAATCTATAGGTATCTTTGTTTGCAGATGTTCAATCATAGCTATATAGGAGGTTCTCATTGATTCACGGCTTTCCTTCTTTTGCCTTTCTGACTGCATAGCGCTCATGACATTGGCTGCTTAACCAAATTCAACTTCTTGCAGATGATGGGCTGTATTGGCGGTATTGATGCGAAGAAGGTCGGCTACAGTCTTCATTTCCACCATTTCCGGTTTTAACAAACGACGCATTAAAGTTGTCATTTCCGGAAACAGTCTGTGTACAAGGGGGCCACTATCTTGGAAAATGAGAAGATACTTTTCGAAAATATCAGCAATATCCAGCAAGAATTTCATTGTTAGAATTACAACTTGTTCATGAACGGTTAGACACTTCCGAATTATGTCGAATCGTCTATTTTTCGGTAGCGTTTTTTTGTACTCGGACCGGTTCGGCACATGATTGAGAAAGTACTTTTTGCAATCATCTCACCGGATTAGAACTCTTTCAATTGATTTTGAAAGAGTAAGCCATCGTGAATTGGCGTAGCGAATAAATAATGCTTCCCCTTGTTCAGTTATCGAATCCGCAAGATGAGTGAAATCTTCACTTTTACATGGAGCACTTTTAAACCATTCGAATAAATCAAAAATCAACTGTTCTACCATGGGTCCGAATTCCAATGCATCTATGCCTTTCCGGAATGCGTTGTGGGCAACATGAAGCGTACATGTGATCATTTCCATGAGACCTTTATAGCCTCTTTTTCTCAAACTTTCATCAAGTTGTCGGTAGATCGCCTTGGTTGATATTCGGACCGTCCATTGAAATGCTACAAAGGCGAACCCATGGCAATCGATATAAATCGCTATCAATTATGTCATTGAACATTTCCACGATATCAATGGCCTTATCTCGACAGAAGAATAGTGACCCGATATACCGTGTTGCAAACTTTGATATCTTCATCATAATATCTAACTAGTAAATCCATGTGTCTTCTTCGTTGAACTGTAGTTGTCTCGTCGAACACTAAAGTAGACGCACCCTCCGATCTGTCAACCTTTTCACACAACCATTTCAATGACAAAGGTCCGAGACCATCTTGGAACACGTATGAGGCTTTATCTTTGCTCATTGTGAAGTTTTTCGCAACGTCGCTGTCAGGAAACATATTTTGGAATAATTGGGCAAAATTGTCCACTCATTTCTTGTTTTATGTGTTGCATACACGGACTTGGCTGCATAGAACATAGGTCCGAATTCAATGTTTGGCTAATTCAAGTGGAATCATCCGAGCATCATTTATAACAAAAACAAAATACTGACCTCAGGTATTTTTTAACTGACTGAAATGACAAGAAGGAAAATACAATGAAATATGTCTACACTCTACATTTATTGTTACTCGTTACAGGATGTTTCCTGTGGTTGGTTGATTTATTAAAATCACCCATAAGATAATGAATAGCCCAAAAAACTGAGTGTTGCGGAAGTTTAATGATTCTCCATCAAGTTATACGACATCTGGAGTTCAGTGCATTAGTCAACAAAACCATAAAATCCAAAAAGTAGAGAGCTGATATCTGTAAGGATAAATTTTGAACTAGGCTACCAGTCGGAAATTTACGAAAATCTATTCGAGAATGCATGATTTCGAAGAAAAAATGAAAAAAATGACAGCAGCAGCAAAAAATGAAATAAAATGATATGTTACCAAAAAAATGACGCACTAGACAGCCTGGTTTTGTCTCATTAAGGCCTAGAAATAACGATGCTATATTTTTCAAACATTCGGTTATAAAACGAATTACGCTTTTATCTGGCTTTCAAGTGGTCACAAATTAGTCTTCAATTTTTTGAGCACCGCAGCTTGATCGTCAAGTTCACACTGTTTATCTTTTTTGATCGAATTTTGAGTTTCAATCCTGTTCAATTCACAATCCAGTTCAGCAACACGTTTGCCTTTCTTAGCTTGCCGATCTTCTTCATTTTTTAGTTCGAGTGCCATTACACGTGCGATGGGATGAACACTTAACCGATTCGATCAAAGAAGCAAGTTAGCGAAACACGCAGAACCCCTCCATGATGCTGAATGGTGTTATGTACCACACGTTGCGACAAGATAGAATTCTCATAAAGATTCTCTATTAGCATATCCTTATTTATCCTGAAACCACCTTCTACTGCCGCTTCACCATGGAATAGAACCAAAACTTTCCTCACTACTGCCCACAGATGTTAAGAACTTTCTTTGTTTCGTAGAAGACTGCAGTAGAGGTCGTCCAATCGATGTTTGCCGATGTCAAATTAGCATAACACAATTAAATTTTGGCATTAATACATGCAACACCAACGAAATTTACCTGAAGTTCCTATGTATTTCGTTAGATCAGATTGTATAAGGTCGGAATATTCCAGCTTCGCCGAATCAGCCTGAGATACAGAAATGCAGTTGGAATCGATCATTCTGTTCAATAAAATGTCAAAACGCTCTTCGTAAAGCGTTGAAGATTTGGTTAAACTGACAAGCGGAGAGAGTGATGCAGCGTCTTTACCAAGATCGTGTTTCAGCGACTCCTCTCGAGTATTTTATCCACTATCGCGATAAGGCAATAGCGAGTGGCTTGACCGAACTCCAACATTCTGCGTGGATGAGAATTCTTTGGGATGCTGCGTTTGGTTCCAAATCCCAGATCCACTTGCGATATTTCCTTCAGATTTGCATCGCTATTCAGATCACGTATCAGAATTTTGGAAGCGTCTGTCCCCACCTCCGGCATGACCGATGCCTTAACGAATCTTTTCAATGTATCTGTGACAAGGCCCATGCGAAAATCGTGTAAAAATGGAATCATACGCTTGCGTGTTGAAACCGCCGAAGATGGCTCAAACTGAGACGCTAGGGAACTGAAAAAAATACAGCTTAGATGCAATAAATGGGTCATTGATATATGCAATATTTCTCAATGATCGGTAGAATCTCTATTGCTCTGCTACATAATCTTTGTTTCCTACCCAACGGCATTTGCAGAAAGACTTAGGAAATGTAGTTCAACCTGAAATGTGTATTATCAGCCCGGCGTGCAGGAGAATCTTTGAAAAGGTGGTACATGCTTTGCACTACACTTGACAAATCCCAAGTACTTCTTTTCATTCCATACTTCAATGCTCCACTCACGCACGACATGTAACGAGCATGTACCTGTTTGGAGCAATTCCTTCCCACACTTGTGCTGAAATTCTTCAGAAAATCTTCGGTGAAATGAAAGATTGACTGCCATGCCGATTTGCAGCAATATCGAAGACATCGACAAATAAGCTACTAATTTTATCTAATGCCTTATTGATACTTTCAAATATGTTTTCAACCTTCGAGTGACGAGTCATATGGAGGCCTTGCACATTCAATGAATCTTTACACTAGGCATGGATCCAGAAACAAACATTGAATTTATTGAGCTTTTCTTCACCAACGGCAAGTCCTCTTCAGCGGCACTGTGCGCTTACAAGATAGCTCATGGTTATCATCGCGACACTTTTAGCGTTTCTGCCATCTCAAGCTTGATTCTGAGAGACTGGATTAGTAGCAGATAAGCCTCGATCGGGTAGGCCCAGTCTCGAGGATGAAACGGAAGAATGTCTTAAGGGATTAACTGGAAACGCAACAGTCAACTCCTCGATTTGGAGCTGCCAGTTGTCGTTCGGTTTCTCGGAGAACAAGTGTTCCTAAAACCAGTGTTCAACGGATCTTACGACACAGATTGTGCCTCTACCCATGCAGACTGCAGACTAACCACGCACTCTCAGATTGATCATAAGGAATAGCGTATTGATTTCGCACGGTTCCTCCTGTCAGATGCCCTTGATCTCGAGTCGATTCTATGGACTGATAAGTCTTATTTTTCAATGGTGGGCCATGTGAATCGCCACAATTGTAGCGCTTGGGGATCGGAGAAGCCGCGGGAAGTCATCGAAAAAGACATCCATGCTCCAAAAGTGTGTGGTTCGGTTATTCTGCGCAGTACCGTCTAAATCCTTTCTTTCCTGGAACCGCTACTGGAGAAAATTATGCCAACATGCTTCGCGATCATGTCATACCACAATTGAGAAGGAGACGGCCAAACCTGCCAAAACTTGACAATGCGAGCCGGCTCGCGAAAGCTCGGACTTGTAAATATTTTTTAGTAAATAGACTGTATATATTTTTAGAACCTGATCTATTCTTGAGAAGACAACACAAACGGAAGTGAGATTCACTATCCAAACCGGTGGCCAGCTCACTCACCAGATTTAACACAGCCGGACTACTACTTCTGGGGTACTGGTGAAAGACCGTGTTTATCATTGCTTCACTCCAAGAAACCTCCACGAGCTACAGGAGAGGATAACGATGGTGATTGAGAACATCGACTCGGATGAATTGAGACGATCTCTTAGACGATGAATTGAGTCTGCGCTCGAGGTTGAAAGCGGTGATCGAGCGTGGAGGAGAAGCAATTGAGCAATGTCTTATGTGAACATTCATTTGTAATTTGGAGTTTGTTTTTTCTTTTGTTGATTGTATGCGTCGTTATTGGCTAAGTATAATGTCAATTTGAAATCAGTATCTTCTACTCATCGATATACATGGTTTTAGCTATTGAAGTCTCAGCCAAAAAAATTGGCAATTAAGTTTTTATTGTACAAAAACAAATATGCTACATCAAATTCACCGATCTGAATTAAATCCGATCTCCTTTTAAAAAAATCGCATGTGAATATGATTGAATTGAAGCCAATGACAGCTTTTTGAAGTTTTGCGCGACTTTTGGGACACTCGGTAGAAGTCGCTCATATGTTTCCAAAGTCTGAGACATCCACCGAGTTCGAAAATTCATGTGTGCGAAAATAAGCCTAAATTAACTCATGCAATCTGAAACAGAAAGAAAACACACACGGAAATCGGTTCACGTTGGCAGACGAATGCGAAAAGCACGAACTAATATGAAGTCACAGAAAAGCATAATTACATTTTATTTACATTATTAACGTTAAAAAATTAGCTCAGAACGTTTTCAACTTTCAATTTCGACGAAATCAGGATTTATCCAGGATATCAAGGCCAAATTTTCGAAATCAGGATTTATCCAGGATATCCAGGCCTTGTAGACACCCTGAGTTGACGTTCACAATCTCAAAGAGATGCTTCACAAAATCTAAATATGGCCCCTTCACGATCTTAAAGGGGGCCCTTCGCTGTCTCAAAAGGGCCCCTCACGATCTAGAAGGGGCCAATCGCAGTCTTAAAGGGCCCCTCACGATCTAGAAGGGGCCCCTTCGCTGTCTCAAAAGGGCCCCTCGCGATCTTTAAGAGCCCCTTCACAATTTTAAAGGGGCCCTTCACAATCTCAAAAGGGCCCCTCGCAATCTCAAAAAGGCCATTCGCGATCTTAAAGGGGCCCCCTCACGATCTAGAAGGGGGCCCCTTCGCAGTCTCAAAAGGGCCCCTCGCGATCTGAAAGGCCCCTTCAAAATCTTAAATCGTTCAAAATCCAAATTATTTGTTCCTTGGCAAAACATTTTCTCACTACTTACTTTAATTTAAAAAACCGGAAATTGGAGTTGAGAGGGCCGGAAGCTTCGAGGTGAAAATAGCTCCCTAAGAGGATGTGATTCATTGGCAATCACTACCTTGTCAGCAATGAATTGCACACGTTGCCGATGGCGCACGTATAATTTGGCTCAATGCTCACTCCGATAACTTTGGAGACCCAATTTGCTGGTTATTGGTAAACTGGTCCGGAAAAAGGTTAACACAAGGGAATAGTGCAATAAAATAATCCAGATCTGACACATGCAAAAAATGTATTACGCAGCACATATGCTTGAGATTGCGAAGGCTGCAAAACTGACGTGTTGATTTCTTGACTAACACAAGAACTTTCGGCTAGCGACATTTATTTCAAATGCACACAAGAACACATAGCCTACATGGGCCTATGTATTGGAAAATTCTGCAAAACTCTGGGTATCTACAGACAATCTGAAACTGAATTTTAGGACTTTTGGGATCAATATTTAAGACCTTTCATCAAATGATTTTAGCAATTTAACTTGGCTATTTACCTATTTTTATATAACTGGGTAATTCCTACTTCTACTTTATTCTTATTTTGTGAACTGCGTTGTTTTACACCGTGAAATTTACTTCATAAGATTTTAATGAAGTCAATTTTTTATAGGTGAAATTGTTTCTTTCTTGGAATATTTTCATTATCTATACCCAACATTAAAAAAAACGTGTTAAAGCTATAACTATGATTAAATCGAATTAATGACTGATTAAACATTAGAGGACAATGTAACCATAAATAGCTTTGTGATCATAATAATCTGCACTGACAGGAGAATCTTCTGAAGATAGCCTGAACCGGTCACCATTCATCCACTGATAGGTGCATTTTCCTATTGTACCATGCGAAAACTGGACACGGAAGAACAATAATACCATTGATTTACGTAGAAATAGTGTATTTGTGATTATTAAATGAAGGCCAGAATTTATAACTTTAACCGGAAGCTGATTTATGAAAAATCGACTGGATTTGAAAAGCACAACGAATCTGTAGTTAAGCAGCAGACGATTTAAGATTATAACCGATTAATATCTACACCTTCTGAGACCTGAGGTTGTTCAATGGACCCTTTTTGTCTAGCTACAATACTTCTACTGATTCAATTGAAACGAAACATCACATACAGAATCACAGTCAGAAATGATCTTAGATGGGCATGGACATGAGCGCTTGATATATCCTCAGTAGAAAAACATATGGCTCCGGCCGGGATCCACTGGACCCACCTCAGGTCTCCGAGGTTCAGCTAGAAACCAGGTTTATCTGGGTAGGACAATAGTATCAAAACAGCCAGATAAAATGGGTGCCTTAGTTAGAGAAATTATCAGAAATAATTGCAGCAATTTATATAACCGCAATGCATAACACGTGATTGTGTATACATCCAGGGAAGGTCAAAAAAACTTCTGAAACTTTCAGACTCCTAAGTGAAGATGTTTATGAATTGTTGCTCAACCTGTCGCTGACTCTTTAGCGGTTGACGATGTCAAGATTTTATTCACCGACTGCATATGCAGATTTTGCAATCATTGCAATTTACCTATCTGGCAAACAGAGTGTCTATAAAACTACCCATCCCTCTCACAGCGGGAATTCGGTGCATCTCCTCGATTCAGTGGTGCGAGCTCCAGACATCAGAGATTCAGGGTGGAATGCAGATCTCACAATTAAGAGCTAATCAACTGTTAAATCTAAAGTTAAATTAAGTTCTTATGCACATGTCAAAATTAGATTTTTAACAATCGATTGGTTAATCAACGATTATCGAATTCTTTTGCTTCTTAACTAATGATCTGATTGGCTCTTCCTAACTGCAGTTTCTATTGTATGCGCATCAACGCTGTCTGTTAGCTAACATTCGATTTGACGTAGTGATCTCTTGTTAAAGTTAATCGTTGACTTTCGTGAATTAACTGCGGATATTCGGAACTCATGGATGATATATATGACCAATATTTTTATTACCACGACTACGATATGGCCCGGTTCAATCCAATGGAATTGGACGACCATGATTTTGAATTTCGCTACAGATTTACGAAAGACAATGTTCGTAATCTACACTCTATACTCGGTGATTTTAGCGAGCCATATGATCGAAACATTGACATTGATAGTCTGTCAAAATTATGTGCTGCTCTACGGTTCTATGCAACAGGAAACCTTCAAACTACAAACGGCGATTTAATTGGTGCTCATCAATCAACAATATCACGAATCGTCTCAAACGTATCAACAGTGATAGCACAACAACATAAAAAATTTACTGGCTTTTCTGAGAATTTGAGTTCCATCAAGAGTGAATTCACGAAGCGATCTCGCATACCGTCGGTCATCGGTGCTATCGATGGTACCCATATACCAATCATCTCTCCAGGTGGCAACAACGCAGAACTTTTTAGGGACCGTAAAAAATATTTTACATTGAATACCCACTGTGTAAGTGATGCAGACGGTTACTTTACTGATGTGGTTTGCCGCTGGCCTGGGGCAATACATGATGCAACTATTTTTGAAAATAGTAGACTGTGCCATAGACTAGAAACTAATTAATTGAATGGGATTTTACTTGGAGATTCTGCTTACCCATGTTGTAAGTATCTACTGACTCCTGTATTGAATCCTACCAGCAATGCCGAAAAAAACGGTATAATGCTGATCATGTTCGAACAAGAAACGTTATCGAAAGAACTTTTGGCCAATGGAAGCAGCGTTTTCGATGTTTAAAGAAATTACGTTTAAAGCTTTCTGTTTCGCAGAAAGTCGCTGTTGCAACAGCATGTCTTCATAATTATGCTAAAATGTTGAAAATCCCTTTGGAAGAGGGCAATGATAATGAAAATGTTTCAAATGATAATAGCAACAGTGAACACAACGTGGATCTTGACGATAACAGCAGTTCAGGGAGTATTTTCAGAAGGGAGATTATCCAACAATACTTTCGTCACTGAACTATTGAACTACTTGTGGTAGAAATATTCTATGTCATTCACGTGAGGTATGTTAAATTGTAAGATCGCATATTTTATTGATGTGGTGATTTCATCGAATATATTTTGCACTTATGCAATTAATGGATGTTTTGATATTATCGTCTTCAATACTTTCCTGTTATATTTTCCATTTATATTTGATGAATAATAATAATAACTTACTTTGCTGTTGGAGGGATCCAGAGGATATCAAAAATTAATTGCAATTAAATTGGGCCGAGCAATCAATTTTGATGGCATCCGAAAGCAATCGATTTACTGCAGCTATTTGGTAACACCAATCAATTAATTGCAATTATTTGTCATTAAAACCTAAATATGCTAGGTTCTTTGTTGGTGTTCCATTAATTCACTCAACACCATCAGCGAGGCAGCAACGCTTCAATCCAATTTTGATGGTATCCGAAAGCAATCGATCTACTGCAGCTATTTGGTAACACCAATCAATTAATTGCAATTATTTGTCATTAAAACCTAAATATGCTAGGTTCTTTGTTGGTGTTCCATTAACTCACTCAACACCATCAGCGAGGCAGCAACGCTTCAATCCCATGGACATGTATACGTCTGTACTTGTTCATCACTTTGTCTCCGTCTTTATCAACACAGCTTTGAAGGCTTCAGTGGTCCACCGTATTTATTGTGCATAATTGAATAATCATTTTCACTCAATTTAAATTATTTCATAATGATTAACCTATTTTTCTGTCTACCCAAATATCGGCCCAGCCCAGCCATGTCTAACAATAGCCGGCCTAAGCTTAGCCATGTCCAACTCGGGTGTGGCTGAGGCTTAATGGAGTACCTCCAATAAGAAAATGGTATCAGACCCTTACTATTCAGAGAACAATACGGTGCTTAGACTGCCGCTAGGAAACTCTCAAATAAATTAAAAATTTTTTGCTAATTAATTATAAAGCTCTCAAATCAATTAAGAATGTTTTTTGCTAATTAATTAAAAAACTCTCTAATCAATTAAAAATTAATGGGTTCTTTACTGAAATTAAAACTGAGCCATCCTTATGTTTATCGTCTTATGTCTGTCTAAGAGCTTGCAAAATTATTAAAAACAAACCTCATTGGCAACCTCCTTTTTCGCCAACCTTTTTGAATTGCTCCAAAATGTTTTTAGTTGATCCGCAGTTCTCCTTGGTAGCGGCTTTTGGCTGGAAAACTCCTC
Organism: Prostheceraeus crozeri; assembly: GCA_907163375.1. Classification (NCBI taxonomy): domain Eukaryota; kingdom Metazoa; phylum Platyhelminthes; order Polycladida; family Euryleptidae; genus Prostheceraeus; species Prostheceraeus crozeri. The sequence continues at coordinate 64,003 of CAJQUW010007762.1, forward strand.
CGCAATTTTCCTCCAAGCTTCATTTTTTTTAAAGTGTGGCCACCGCATCCGTGCGCTTGTTCTCTATGATATCTTTGTATTTAGTTAATATGTCGCATAGGATCAACTTATCATTCGTGGTGAAGTTTTCTTGGCGACAGCGTTTCATTCTGTACAATGTCAAGCTAATCAATTGCAGATAGATCAACCGTTGCCCGCTTTCAAACCCAATTCTAGGACATAATGACTCATGACTCATGAGACACGATTTCTTTGATAGGGGGAAAGACTCGCTATCCTGATTAGCTGTCTCTCACTTTCTTTCATCAGCGCGTGCTCAACAAGTCGTTAGTTAATTTGAGACATGTGCATATGGCAAACATTTGTTCAGTAGTTAAAATCTAATATTTGATTAACTAACGTTGATCAATTTGCTAATCGCTGATTACTTAACACGAAGATGTGCATTCCACCCTCAGAGACTCATTCCAGCCGACAGAGCCATACCGCATCTCCGTAATAGTCGCATTTTTAGTCGCTTTCTGCGACAGGCAATGATATGAAGGTTCTATTAAACGCCGAAGACTGCTTTGATAAAAAAAAGAAGAAGCTTGACAGATGATAGTCAAATTATGTGCTAAAGTCCAAATAAAGTAAACCCTACTCTTGTTGGGTACTAAAATGATGAGTCTATGAGAACAAGGTAACACATTTGCGAAGATAACAATATTCAGATTAGTGAAACGAAATTCTGATACATATCCAGATATGTCTAGCAGCTTTGACAACCATACAGATGTCACGCATCAAAACTGCAGTTAAATCGACCATTTTTAAAAAATATTCATTTGCTTCATCGACTTGAAAATGAACTATATATTATTTTAATTTCAAAAAATCTCAGAAATTAGAGATTTTACAAAATATCAAATTCAAAAGGTATTTTAGGACCCTAAGACCGTTTTTTGGAGTTTTAGGACTTCATTTAGGGACATTTACGACTTTGCAGACACCTTGAAAACCACAGAGTAAGTATATTAGGTAGAGTAGCAGTTCAGTATTCATCAAATCCCCAATGTGTATGCAGCTTTGAGTTTTATTAAATTAACATGACCAGAGCCAACTGTTTTCCTTGTATGAAATTGTTGAAAAAACAGAAAATTTCAACAAACGAAGTCATAAAATATCAGTCAATCCATGAAATGCCTTTAAACTTCATTCTTTCGCACTAAATGAATCGTATCGTTCATAGTATTTGAGTCATATCAGCAGTCTGTGATTGGAGGGGAGTATTGAAGGCGAGTACTGAGATTTGTGCGTACGGGAAATAATCAAATGAACAACTTGAGTCGTGTCTTACACTGCCATTTGTGAATCTAACTGTCTAATGTGTTGACGCGAATAACGGCAGCTAGTAGAACCAATGAGTTTGGAAAACATTTGTACGCTGATGGTGGTGTTTTATTTTGCTCAGTATGCAACTGAGAGTATTCACTCTCAGACTATAAAAGATCAAATCAAAAGCAAAAAAACATGAAAAAATATCGCAATCATTGGAACCAGAAACCAAGAGACAGAGAACAATTGATTCAACTTTCCAAAGAGTTTCAGAAGCTAAATTATGAAAAGATTCTTTGGTGACTGATTTCGTTCAAATTTTTGCAGAGGCAAATATACCCTTGGAAAAGGCAGACAGTAATTCAGTTCGTCAAATTTTACAGAAACATGTTCAGGGAAGTGGTTCTATTACTAATTATTCAAATCTTCGCTCTAACTGTCTTCGCAAGCTATTTGCGAATAGAGATGCTCAATTGAGGATTATTTTTACAAAAGGTGAAAGCATCGCAATTCTTACAGATGAAACAACTGACCCATTGAATCGTACACTTCTGAATATTCTTTTTCGACCTCTCGAAAACGAATATTCAAAATCATACTTGGTGAAATCCGTTATAATCGAAACCATCAATTTTTCCAGTTTCACAGGCTATTATTCAATGCTGCAGCGAATTTTCGATTGACTTCAGCAACATTGTGCATTTTGTGACTGATGGTGCATCTTGCATGTGCAAATGTTGGACTGATAAACTCGTACTCTCATTGCTGTGGCCAAACTGCAACTACATTCATTGTCTTGCTCACCACAGGAACGTTTTCTCTGCAAAAAAATCTCTCTGCAATCTCAAAGAGATGCTTCACAAAATCTAAATATGGCCCCTTCACGATCTTAAAGGGGGCCCTTCGCTGTCTCAAAAGGGCCCCTCACGATCTAGAAGGGGCCAATCGCAGTCTTAAAGGGCCCCTCACGATCTAGAAGGGGCCCCTTCGCTGTCTCAAAAGGGCCCCTCGCGATCTTTAAGAGCCCCTTCACAATTTTAAAGGGGCCCTTCACAATCTCAAAAGGACCCTTCCCGATCTCAAAAGGGCCCCTCGCAATCTCAAAAAGGCCATTCGCGATCTTAAAGGGGCCCCCTCACGATCTAGAAGGGGGCCCCTTCGCAGTCTCAAAAGGGCCCCTCGCGATCTGAAAGGCCCCTTCAAAATCTTAAATCGTTCAAAATCCAAATTATTTGTTCCTTGGCAAAACATTTTCTCACTACTTACTTTAATTTAAAAAAACCGGAAATCCGGTTAAAACCGGAAGAGTGGCAGCCCTGTATTATGGAGTTGAGAGGGCCGGAAGCTTCGAGGTGAAAATAGCTCCCTAAGAGGATGTGATTCATTGGCAATCACTACCTTGTCAGCAATGAATTGCACACGTTGCCGATGGCGCACGTATAATTTGGCTCAATGCTCACTCCGATAACTTTGGAGACCCAATTTGCTGGTTATTGGTAAACTGGTCCGGAAAAAGGTTAACACAAGGGAATAGTGCAATAAAATAATCCAGATCTGACACATGCAAAAAATGTATTACGCAGCACATATGCTTGAGATTGCGAAGGCTGCAAAACTGACGTGTTGATTTCTTGACTAACACAAGAACTTTCGGCTAGCGACATTTATTTCAAATGCACACAAGAACACATAGCCTACATGGGCCTATGTATTGGAAAATTCTGCAAAACTCTGGGTATCTACAGACAATCTGAAACTGAATTTTAGGACTTTTGGGATCAATATTTAAGACCTTTCATCAAATGATTTTAGCAATTTACCTATTTTTATATAACTGGGTAATTCCTACTTCTACTTTATTCTTATTTTGTGAACTGCGTTGTTTTACACCGTGAAATTTACTTCATAAGATTTTAATGAAGTCAATTTTTTATAGGTGAAATTGTTTCTTTCTTGGAATATTTCATTATCTATACCCAACATTAAAAAAAACGTGTTAAAGCTATAACTATGATTAAATCGAATTAATGACTGATTAAACATTAAAGGACAATGTAACCATAAATAGCTTTGTGATCATAATAATCTGCACTGACAGGAGAATCTTCTGAAGATAGCCTGAACCGGTCACCATTCATCCACTGATAGGTGCATTTTCCTATTGTACCATGCGAAAACTGGACACGGAAGAACAATAATACCATTGATTTACGTAGAAATGGTGTATTTGTGATTATTAAATGAAGGCCAGAATTTATAACTTTAACCGGAAGCTGATTTATGAAAAATCGACTGGATTTGAAAAGCACAACGAATCTGTAGTTAAGCAGCAGACGATTTAAGATTATAACCGATTAATATCTACACCTTCTGAGACCTGAGGTTGTTCAATGGACCCTTTTTGTCTAGCTACAATACTTCTACTGATTCAATTGAAACGAAACATCACATACAGAATCACAGTCAGAAATGATCTTAGATGGGCATGGACATGAGCGCTTGATATATCCTCAGTAGAAAAACATATGGCTCCGGGATCCACTGGACCCACCTCATGTCTCCGAGGTTCAGCTAGAAACCAGGTTTATCTGGGTAGGACAATAGTATCAAAACAGCCAGATAAAATGGGTGCCTAAGTTAGAGAAATTATCAGAAATAATTGCAGCAATTTATATAACCGCAATGCATAACACGTGATTGTGTATACATCCAGGGAAGGTCAAAAAAACTTCTGAAACTTTCAGACTCCTAAGTGAAGATGTTTATGAATTGTTGCTCAAACTGTCGCTGACTCTTTAGCGGTTGACGATGTCAAGATTTTAGTCACCGACTGCATATGCAGATTTTGCAATCATTGCAATTTACCTATCTGGCAAACAGAGTGTCTATAAAACTACCCATCCCTCGCACAGCGGGAATTCGGTGCATCTCCTCGATTCAGTGGTGCGAGCTCCAGACATCAGAGATTCAGGGTGGAATGCAGATCTCACAATTAAGAGCTAATCAACTGTTAAATCTAAAGTTAAATTAAGTTCTTATGCACATGTCAAAATTAGATTTTTAACAATCGATTAGTTAATCAACGATTATCGAATTCTTTTGCTTCTTAACTAATGATCTGATTGGCTCTTCCTAACTGCAGTTTCTATTGTATGCGCATCAACGCTGTCTGTTAGCTAACATTCGATTTGACGTAGTGATCTCTTGTTAAAGTTAATCGTTGACTTTCGTGAATTAACTGCGGATATTCGGAACTCATGGATGATATATATGACCAATATTTTTATTACCACGACTACGATATGGCCCGGTTCAATCCAATGGAATTGGACGACCATGATTTTGAATTTCGCTACAGATTTACGAAAGACAATGTTCGTAATCTACACTCTATACTCGGTGATTTTAGCGAGCCATATGATCGAAACATTGACATTGATAGTCTGTCAAAATTATGTGCTGCTCTACGGTTTCTATGCAACAGGAAACCTTCAAACTACAAACGGCGATTTAATTGGTGCTCATCAATCAACAATATCACGAATCGTCTCAAACGTCTCAACAGTGATAGCACAACAACATAAAAAATTTACTGGCTTTTCTGAGAATTTGAGTTCCATCAAGAGTGAATTCACGAAGCGATCTCGCATACCGTCGGTCATCGGTGCTATCGATGGTACCCATATACCAATCATCTCTCCAGGTGGCAACAACGCAGAACTTTTTAGGGACCGTAAAAAATATTTTACATTGAATACCCACTGTGTAAGTGATGCAGACGGTTACTTTTACTGATGTGGTTTGCCGCTGGCCTGGGGCAACATATGATGCAACTATTTTTGAAAATAGTAGACTGTGCCATAGACTAGAAACTAATGAATTGAATGGGATTTTACTTGGAGATTCTGCTTACCCATGTTGTAAGTATCTACTGACTCCTGTATTGAATCCTACCAGCAATGCCGAAAAACGGTATAATGCTGATCATGTTCGAACAAGAAACGTTATCGAAAGAACTTTTGGCCAATGGAAGCAGCGTTTTCGATGTTTAAAGAAATTACGTTTAAAGCTTTCTGTTTCGCAGAAAGTCGCTGTTGCAACAGCATGTCTTCATAATTATGCTAAAATGTTGAAAATCCCTTTGGAAGAGGGCAATGATAATGAAAATGTTTCAAATGATAATAGCAACAGTGAACACAACGTGGATCTTGACGATAACAGCAGTTCAGGGAGTATTTTCAGAAGGGAGATTATCCAACAATACTTTCGTCACTGAACTATTGAACTACTTGTGGTAGAAATATTCTATGTCATTCACGTGAGGTATGTTAAATTGTAAGATCGCATATTTCATTGATGTGGTGATTTCATCGAATATATTTTGCACTTATGCAATTAATGGATGTTTTGATATTATCGTCTTCAATACTTTCTGTTATATTTTCCATTTATATTTGATGAATAATAATAATAACTTACTTTGCTGTTGGAGGGATCCAGAGGATATCAAAAATTAATTGCAATTAAATTGGGCCGAGCAATCAATTTTGATGGCATCCGAAAGCAATCGATTTACTGCAGCTATTTGGTAACACCAATCAATTAATTGCAATTATTTGTCATTAAAACCTAAATATGCTAGGTTCTTTGTTGGTGTTCCATTAATTCACTCAACACCATCAGCGAGGCAGCAACGCTTCAATCCAATTTTGATGGTATCCGAAAGCAATCGATCTACTGCAGCTATTTGGTAACACCAATCAATTAATTGCAATTATTTGTCATTAAAACCTAAATATGCTAGGTTCTTTGTTGGTGTTCCATTAACTCACTCAACACCATCAGCGAGGCAGCAACGCTTCAATCCCATGGACATGTATACGTCTGTACTTGTTCATCACTTTGTCTCCGTCTTTATCAACACAGCTTTGAAGGCTTCAGTGGTCCACCGTATTTATTGTGCATAATTGAATAATCATTTTCACTCAATTTAAATTATTTCATAATGATTAACCTATTTTTCTGTCTATCCAAATATCGGCCCAGCCCAGCCATGTCTAACAATAGCCGGCCTAAGCTTAGCCATGTCCAACTCGGGTATGGCTGAGGCTTAATGGAGTACCTCCAATAAGAAAATGGTATCAGACCCTTACTATTCAGAGAACAATACGGTGCTTAGACTGCCGCTAGGAAACTCTCAAATAAATTAAAAATTTTTTGCTAATTAATTATAAAGCTCTCAAATCAATTAAGAATGTTTTTTGCTAATTAATTAAAAAACTCTCTAATCAATTAAAAATTAATGGGTTCTTTACTGAAATTAAAACTGAGCCATCCTTATGTTTATCGTCTTATGTCTGTCTAAGAGCTTGCAAAATTATTAAAAACAAACCTCATTGGCAACCTCCTTTTTCGCCAACCTTTTTGAATTGCTCCAAAATGTTTTTAGTTGATCCGCAGTTCTCCTTGGTAGCGGCTTTTGGCTGGAAAACTCCTCCGCAATTTTCCTCCAAGCTTCATTTTTTTTAAAGTGTGGCCACCGCATCCGTGCGCTTGTTCTCTATGATATCTTTGTATTTAGTTAATATGTCGCATAGGATCAACTTATCATTCGTGGTGAAGTTTTCTTGGCGGACAGCGTTTCATTCTGTACAATGTCAAGCTAATCAATTGCAGATAGATCAACCGTTGCCCCGCTTTCAAACCCAATTCTAGGACATAATGACTCATGACTCATGAGACACGATTTCTTTGATAGGGGGAAAGACTCGCTATCCTGATTAGCTGTCTCTCACTTTCTTTCATCAGCGCGTGCTCAACAAGTCGTTAGTTAATTTGAGACATGTGCATATGGCAAACATTTGTTCAGTAGTAAAATCTAATATTTGATTAACTAACGTTGATCAATTTGCTAATCGCTGATTACTTAACACGAAGATGTGCATTCCACCCTCAGAGACTCATTCCAGCCGACAGAGCCATACCGCATCTCCGTAATAGTCGCATTTTTAGTCGCTTTCTGCGACAGGCAATGATATGAAGGTTCTATTAAACGCCGAAGACTGCTTTGATAAAAAAAAGAAGAAGCTTGACAGATGATAGTCAAATTATGTGCTCAAGTCCAAATAAAGTAAACCTACTCTTGTTGGGTACTAAAATGATGAGTCTATGAGAACAAGGTAACACATTTGCGAAGATAACAATATTCAGATTAGTGAAACGAAATTCTGATACATATCCAGATATGTCTAGCAGCTTTGACAACCATACAGATGTCACGCATCAAAAACTGCAGTTAAATCGACCATTTTTAAAAAATATTCATTTGCTTCATCGACTTGAAAATGAACTATATATTATTTTAATTTCAAAAAATCTCAGAAATTAGAGGATTTTACAAAATATCAAATTCAAAAGGTATTTTAGGACCCTAAGACCGTTTTTTGGAGTTTTAGGACTTCATTTAGGGACATTTACGACTTTGCAGACACCTTGAAAACCACAGAGTAAGTATATTAGGTAGAGTAGCAGTTCAGTATTCATCAAATCCCCAATGTGTATGCAGCTTTGAGTTTTATTAAATTAACATGACCAGAGCCAACTGTTTTCCTTGTATGAAATTGTTGAAAAAACAGAAAATTTCAACAAACGAAGTCATAAAATATCAGTCAATCCATGAAATGCCTTTAAACTTCATTCTTTCGCACTAAATGAATCGTATCGTTCATAGTATTTGAGTCATATCAGCAGTCTGTGATTGGAGGGGAGTATTGAAGGCGAGTACTGAGATTTGTGCGTACGGGAAATAATGAAATTAACAACTTCAGTCGTGTCTTACACTGCCATTTGTGAATCTAACTGTCTAATGTGTTGACGCGAATAACGGCAGCTAGTAGAACCAATGAGTTTGGAAAACATTTGTACGCTGATGGTGGTGTTTTTGCTCAGTATGCAACTGAGAGTATTCACTCTCAGACTATAAAAGATCAAATCAAAAGCAAAAAAACATGAAAAAATATCGCAATCATTGGAACCAGAAACCAAGAGACAGAGAACAATTGATTCAACTTTCCAAAGAGTTTCAGAAGCTAAATTATGAAAAAGATTCTTTGGTGACTGATTTCGTTCAAATTTTTGCAGAGGCAAATATACCCTTGGAAAAGGCAGACAGTAATTCAGTTCGTCAAATTTTACAGAAACATGTTCAGGGAAGTGGTTCTATTACTAATTATTCAAATCTTCGCTCTAACTGTCTTCGCAAGCTATTTGCGAATAGAGATGCTCAATTGAGGATTATTTTTACAAAAGGTGAAAGCATCGCAATTCTTACAGATGAAACAACTGACCCATTGAATCGTACACTTCTGAATATTCTTTTTCGACCTCTCGAAAACGAATATTCAAAATCATACTTGGTGAAATCCGTTATAATCGAAACCATCAATTTTTCCAGTTTCACAGGCTATTATTCAATGCTGCAGCGAATTTTCGATTGACTTCAGCAACATTGTGCATTTTGTGACTGATGGTGCATCTTGCATGTGCAAATGTTGGACTGATAAACTCGTACTCTCATTGCTGTGGCCAAACTGCAACTACATTCATTGTCTTGCTCACCACAGGAACGTTTTCTCTGCAAAAAACATAATCCTCTGATATAAAAATTTTCACTGTATACTGACATTTTTTTGAGTCGACACTCCAACTTCTATATAGCCTACTTACTATGTGTGGAGAACCTCACATGAAATATCTGAATCATAGAAGAGGTGAAACATGTCTAAAAATCGTACGAAATTGAAGTCTCACAGCAAAGAAGCATGCAAAAATCAGGAATGAAAAGCTTAGCAATAATAAAAAAGAGCCGAAGGACGGTTACTGTATGGTGTGTTAATCTCAAGTTCATGTTTTCCGCTCAGCAGATGCAATGAAATGAAGAAGATTGAGGGCTTGAATTGGATCGAATTGCTGTTTGATGACGACCGCTTCCACTACTATTGCACTGAAAATTCCCATTGATTCCCTGCGTCTCGGAATGCATCGGGCTTGAGGGTATAGGTCCACCGGAAATTTACCGGCACGTGGAGGAACTGAAGTCGGTCTAGCGACTGCTAGATCATCAAATTTGAACATGTGTTATGTTTATGTACTTTTTCTCATATTTCTTGTCTGTAATGATGTGTTTTTTGTCTTCGAAATCTATGACTGCGGATGACTGAAGTATTTCGTGGATGATTGCAAATCCATGTTCCTATGACTATTGACTGTCCGTCTATGCGCTATGCTTACTTGCTAGCATAGAATCTTCACGATTATCAATGCAATGACTTTTGAAGACTCCAGTTGAATGAACATCAAGAAAATTTGTTGATCACGCACCACCAGTGTTATGAATTACCTTTTCGTGACAGCCAATGACTAGTCGGTGAGTTATTTTATACCTGCACTTGGATTTGCACATTGTATTGATTCTGCATCTGTCTCAGAAAACGATTGTTGATTGTTCAGACACCAAACTGATTGTTGATTGATTGCTGAAATGATCAATGCTCACATAAAATCTGATCCAAAACAGATGCCTTGAGATTCGGACATTATATTTTTAAGGACTTTGCATCTTTCAAGCGATAATTCCATGGTAGTACATTTTCAAGCGGCAGCTATGAAATTTTCTGCCTTTCTGGTACAAAATGGGCTCAATTTTTCGCAGCACCCTCTTCATTAGAATGCGTTTTCATATTTGTCAATGGAAGGCAAGAACCGCTTGTAAGATGAGAGTGCATTCATTTAACATATCACCCATCGATTAATTTGATCTTTTCGAGTGATCTTAAAAACCACCACCTGTTCAAGGATGCTTTGGACAACTTAATGGCACTGTAGCTGCATTCTGTTTTCTGCATCCATCAGGGCATCTGCTCAATGTTATTAATTTCTTCGCAAGATGTCTATGGGTCAATGTCCATATTACATGTATAATACTTTATTTCATGGGTATCCATGACAGTTGAAAATGATATTTCAAACAGCCATAGATGGCACTGCAGAACGATACACTTGTTGAACCGGCTGGAAATGAGAAAAAGATGTTTATATTCGCGTTTGACAAGACCATTTTTCATTACTTCGAAGGAATTTACACTGAAATTGGTCCTTGTTAGTGACCAGCTTAAATGTCAACTTTTTTGCGTTGTAAATACAGCAGTGGCTATTTATGGAATAGTTGTGACACTCACATACCATTGTCGACAAAAATTTTCAATACGTACACCATCACAACGATTTTGATTTTTGAGATGTTATATTCTAATGCGCAATTTACACAGTGCATATCAAAACAACCTCTTCAGATGAAATTCTATTCTTGGCGGAAATTCTTATAAGTATTCATAGCTTAAGATGTCATAACCACTACCAGGTGTTTTGCATACATTTTGTCATGCACTAAGCAAATTTTGAGCACATGTATCTCAGACCTCTTCAGTATGCTGCCATAAATTAGTACATCAGTGAAAGCTACATTTCGGATATGCAATTCGTGAATATTTTAAGTTCGTCAATTATCGAGGCTAGTTGCATGAGTTATGAACAACTCCTCATCACCCATGTGGAAGAGAGTCAGGAACTGCTAGCAACGCATGTATTGGTCTGGCAGTCCTTCATGTACGACAACGCACAAAGGCATATAAAATAGTGCTCATGTGGATTGGCATGATTACGCACGCTAGAGTAGAAAGTGAATAATTTTCGAAAGAATTAAACCCAGGACCCTTTTAAACAATTTAGCCAATTATTGTCATAGTTATTTGAGTATATCTCTACCTATGATCTCTACTCTCAATTTTGTCATGGGAATTGGGAAGCTTAACTTTACATCTTTACTTAACGTCGCGCTCCGACAACGATTTCATTTAGAATAGCTTGGTCAACATTAATGTGGTTTGAATTAGTTCTTCATTGATTTGAAATATGCGACCATAGACATCGGATTACATTATTATTAGGATAATATAATAATGTTATCCTAACTATCCTAATATGATAATCCTAATAATGTCATCCGATGTCTATGTATGCGACCTATGCGACTGCTCAATGGGCACTCTTCATTTGTTAGTCTTACGAAAAGCAGTGATTGCGTGCATTGTGTGTGGAACAAAGGTGTGATTCTATGGTAAAACGTGGTTTTCATGCATGCTTTCATCATCAATGCTAGCTTGATGGTGATTTACATTATGCATTTGTACTCTATGCATCCACTATTCATTTTTCTGAAAAACTGAAATTCACGGGATAAGACTGCTTCACGAGTATAGTAAACGAGCCTAGATCGTGGAGGCTGAGATTCCTGGACCGTTTGACGTCACAATGAGCAGATGTCGAGCAACCAAGTCGAGCAACAACGAGGACACTCGGAATGACTGAGACATCAAGCACTGATTAGTTTGTGGCATGGACATCGAACCCATAGAATAGGAATATACTCTGTGATCGAACCTATGCATCGAACACTAATCACTAAGGTTGATTGACCTAGTTGTTGATCTTTGATGTCCAAGGCTTGTAGTTTGCATCCACGTTTGCACCTCATGCCCCCAATTCAATCCAACACGAAGCATGTTTCACACAGCCATGTTCTTGCAATCATAAAAATAAAGACCACACATTTTCTGATGGGATAATCTGTCTTCAAGCGCCAATTTCTGAAATTCATCAGAATAAACGCACGAACCATAGCTCCAAAACAATTATCTTTGCATCAACCTATTTCACGAACATTTGCTTGTTGCTTATAATACATCTTTGCTAACACTGAAGATCTACGTTTGTATATCTCTGTCTAATTCATAATCTAGTAGTCTACACAATTTATGGCACATTCTGCGACCAGAAAAAGCTGTCCGTTAGGACTAAAATCGAGGTCATCCTTGATTTATTAAGGTATACATCAACAGGTCATTGCACAGGTCATCAACAGGCTCTCTACCAATAATATTTTTTAAAAAATACAATCGTTTAAAGACTTCCATTTAATTGCAGATCAACTTTCTCTAAGAATCAATCAACTGGAAAACATGGCTGCCGCCTTTTATAAGTGCATGTCTATTTTCTTGCATTCTTAGGAAGATCCATATCAATTAACTCGAGACATTCTTAATTTGCCTTGAACGAAATTTCTAGAACTCATGAATATTTTTGTGCCATGACGTACCAAATTTCATTAGAATATTGTAACCTTTATTTTTTCATCAACAATTGCCTATGATTTCCAATCGATCCATCATGCCATGTAAAGTGTGTGTAGTTGTGCACTAAATTCACTTGTATCAATGCACTCGGAACTTTCTGTGTCGGATCCCAAAGTGTATGTTGTCACAGATATATGAAGCTTCTTAATTCTAAGATGTTGAGACATCGTGGTCAGCTTTTATTTACACTATCTACACAGGCCTATTATTACTTAGATATTGACTGCTCGAGATTGCATTCTAAATACACATTTAAAACTGTATTTACTAATACATTGAAATACTTGTGGGATCTGTTGGTCTACTGTTGCCGCCAAATATGCCAATATTGTCATGCTCACTTGCTAAATACCATCTGAAAGACAAATATGAAGTGAATGCCAAGTTGACTTTTACTATTTAACAAAAAAATCCTATTAGTCTTGACTTCGTCACGAAGCTACCTTCACGATTATGATTTGTACGTCTATGATTTGTTGTACCTAGCAAGTTATCAATCATCCATGAATGTTGCCTGTTTTGACGTCGAAAAACTATTCCAAGTTAATGAATGTATCAAGTCGACCCTGAATTTGAATAACTATTTCTTTCCATGGGGAGTCTTTAAAACTTGCATATTCTTGCAACAGCCATGGTCATTTCAGCTTCATTAAATGACCTCTGACATGATTTTTTTTTCGATGGTTTGCATCATTAAAGACTTGTAGATGAGCGTCGCTGACGATTAAGACAACAAGCGTTTGTCACATCACATCTAGAACTTCTTTCGTTTTTTTCTGATTATTCAGAGTCCTGTACTAAAATGAGACTAATTTAAATGTAGTATGCTGCATACCAGGGTGCTGGTATTAGTATCCTGGCAAGTACCGGTATTCACCAAAATGCATTAATCTTGGCAAATAGTTTTCGTCATATTTGTGGGATGCCGGGAATTCATGGAGCTTTTGCGTCAGTGAATACAAAGAATATTTGTATACACAAAATACTGTGACTGTGACGTAACGTGAGTCAAGTCCAAAAACAGACCTCTCGTTTTAATGCGAGGCTGTTCGACCGTCTGGCAAGCAATCGGTCGTCTTCTCATCGACAGTTGAAAAAAAACAAAGCGAGAAATAAAGCTCATTCATCAGTATTTAGATCTTCCTATCCTAGTCTCAACTATGACTAATCCATTATTCTGCCAATCATTATTCAGGGAGTCCATTACTGGAAATACAGGCTTAGTGGAGCTGATTTACCTATTGAAGTTTTATGTTTGTCATTCACTGAAAGACCTTTCACCGTTCTTGGATCATAAGTTTCAATTAATCAACGAAGGATGCAATGATTGTAGTTTCATGCAGCAAACTCCGTGTGACATCAGTTTTGCTAAAGAGTGTGCACGGTATATGCATCCCGATCTATCATTTGAGCTTTGGCTACTTGTGTGGGCATTCGGCTTACATGGTAGTGGTATTGTATATTCATAGGTTTTCCGTGTAGACGATATATTATTTTTGTCTATAAGTGATCCAGCATTAGAATAATATTCAAGACTATTTAGAAGCATCTCAAATTAGAACCATTGCGATGCATCGAAATATTCATATTATCTTCAATTCAGAGAAAGTATTGCCATACATATGCTTAAAACCGGCAAATTTATACTAATTCTTTGTTTGCCACAATATTGAATAAATAAAATATGACTCCAGAAATTGTCGGCGGAATTTGATAGTATTTTTCCTGTTGTGAGGAGAACCTTGCATAAAAAGAAATACTTACTGTATAAAGTAATCTATTTCATCTAATTTATTCTTACGTATGCAAACTATTTTCATTCTCGAAAAGCGTGTCCTAAAAGAAGAAAGCACTCGATCACTTTCCATAACATCTTACTGACGATCGTTGAAACTACCGGTTCATCGCAGTGCACCTTAAGTCAGCGACTCGTAACGGTCGTAGGAAGGTTCTTGTCAATTAACTCTCATTGGGATAATCACCAATGACGTCATCACGAGCTTTTGCATCGCTTTTACGTTTTAACGATGCAGGCTGGGCGACTTTGAGTGGACTGATTTAAACAGTTATGAGCAGACACGATTACATACTACAATTAAATGGAAATCGAAAAAGCTCGGGAGTACACGTTCAAAGGAAATAGTGTGCTCCAAAAATGAATGTAGAAAATACATGTGCTATGACTAGCAGCAAAAGTATATAGAGAGAAATAGCACTTAGAATTCAGAATGCTTGCAGCTTTTTGGAAGTAAAAACCGTATCTCGGCAGCAAGAACATCCAAATGAGTGCCAGAAGACGTGTTTTCAGCACGTACATCTTAACAGCATTAACTTAATGAATTCAGACTAGGTCACTGAGGAAAAGTATTGATCATTGGCTACAAGTAACACAAAGGGCCATGGAAAGAAGAGTGCTCGGTATCAGCAAAGAGGTAGAATTGCAAATGTGGAATTCAGATGACGAGCGGGTGTGAAAGATGAATTTTTTTTGAAGAACACAAAAATGTGAACACAAAATGTGAAGAACACAAATTTTTTTCAATCGCAATTACAGTTGAACTTTACAATTGCAATCATGATTACAATTACACTGAAATCAAAATTTTCAGTTACAATAATAATTACTTTAGATTATTTTCTATGCATAATATCTTGTCAATTACATAATAAGATTCAGATTCAATCCTGCAGGTAATGGCTGATCGGTCACCTCCTGTTGATGTTCACCAGGTAATTACTTGGATATAATAATTTTCGACATACTTCATTAATATTGCATGATGTAAATGGGAACACAGTCGCGAAGAGAACCGAATAAAAGAAAGAGCTATAGCCCTTATTAGGTAGTATGCGGAATGTGTTCATTCATCTGGGTCACTTCATTGTTGTTGGATAACAACAAGTAGGATTATTTGTCGAGGAGCTTGCTTCGCATTGCTTTGAATTTTATACCAGGTGTTCATGGTCAATTTTTTTCTCTTATGCTTGTAATATATAGGCGGAGTACATCAGTTGCAATGTTTGTAATTATAGCTGGTTTTGGGTACAATATGACGATTGATAAACTTGAATTTTCACCAATATATATTCGTATGCATAACAAAACAACTGAGAGACAAGGTAAAAAGTCACATGTTGCGGTTGGAAATGTACAGTAGCCAGCCAAATACTGGCCGCTTCAGAGGCAGAGTGCAGAAGTTCTGCGAGGCCGCTACAAAAGGCCGTGATAGGGCAGTCCTTCACTATGTGATTAATTGTATGAGTCTTACCACAGTCGCACAGCTGTAATTGACCAGCACCCCAGCGGTGCAGAGAGCTGCGACATGGCCTAGCGTTTGTCCTCAGTCGGCTGAGAAGAGTCCACTTGGTCAAAGCGTGGGATTTTAGCTGTTGGATCGTCAATCAGTTATTTATTGTTACTCCACAGTACAGTTACTCCACACTTTTGCCACTCCTCACGTCAGGCTTGAGCGGGATTGTAGGTTGTTGGCGGACTATTGCGCCATACCGGTTGGGGTGACCGCAAACGCAGGCGCAACGGGTCAACGTTCAGTGGCAAGGTCGGGATCGCCTGGACTTTCTGCATCAGGTGAGCTGTGGCTGTCGTACGGCGGATAGCTGGTGTAGTTATGAGTTCGTCAGTTAATTTTCACCTAAACACGCCGAATGCGAACTTATTCATTTGAGTCATTTAATTGCAATACCTAAAGAAACAGATTTTCAGCGATTATTTCAAAATAAGCAGGGTGACACAGCTAAAGCTTCAATTTTGATTCCCCCCCCTATTCATTGGTAAAGAGCAATATGAAGTTGCTGTTGCCTGTTATGTGATCATTAGAATATAACATTTTGCAAATCATAACTTATATTATCTTTGGTGTCATACATCTATGATTTTTCGTCATAGTTTTGAAACTATCAATTGATAATTTTTAGATAATTATTTTTAAAGTTTCACATTTCAAATTTGGATGAATGTCAATAGAGAATTCATCATGATTCTCTGCTGACATTCATGTCATTGAAGTTGTTTGCTTGATTTACAAAAGAGGTAAAACTATCTAGGAAATTAAGAAATTAAAGGAAAAATTATCAATTGATAGTTCCAAAACTGCGAAGCAAAATCATAGAAATATGGTACCAAGGTTAATATAAGTTTTGATTTACAAAATGCTATATGCTAATGATCACATAACAGGCCCCAACGACTTCATATTGCTCTTTTCCGATGAATAGGGGAATCAAAATTGAACCTTAAGCTGTGTCACCCTGTATATACTTTGATAGTTTTAAGAAATTTGTAGAAAAATTACAGCCGACTTGAATCTCATTGAGTGGTGCACAACATGTTGCCACTTAGTAGAGGCATGCATTTACAGCGAACAGTGATCATGTATTTGAATATTCGTGTGCAACTCATGACTTTTTTTGCTGAATTTGAGCACAGGGTTGCCAACAAGTTCTTAATTATGTCACTCAAGTTAAAGATTCAGCTTTAATCTTTCACCAATTTCTTAATGGTGCATGACTTGCAGGAAAATACTGTAATAGAAACTTGCTTGTAAAATAAGTTGACCTACCTCATATCATAGTAGGCCTATAAATTATTGCACCACAATTGTTTCCAGTGGTAGTCTCGAAACGAACCTAAGAACTCATACCTCGATGTCATACGGCAACGTTATCAGCATATTGCGAAACAGTAATGCTATATTGAGTGGCCGCCAGTGCTTCCTTGTTCTTTCGATGCTAAAGGGTTTTGACCCAAATTTCAATTCGAGATGATCAGGGCTGGGATCGGTTTACCGGTTGCACTTTCTCTTAACCGGTTAAAATCGGTTAGGACGTTTGATTAGATTTATCTTGTGCCAGCTAAAGCCCCGCCGATAGGCGGGGTTGTTATCTCAATATTGGTTAAAAAAAATTGATAAAAGGCACTCGATTTAGAGCATAATTAAAAGGAAAGCTAGAAATTTCGAACATTTTTGATCAAAAGATGAAATGGATAGTTTATAATATTTTTTCATACACGGCGTTTCTTGCTTTCCCATCTTCTGCTCTGATGAACACCAAGTCCTTGTTTACTTTGTGAGACGCCTGACTTTGGGCGAGGCTTTTTAATCTAATTGATGTTACAAAGTATGGTCTAATAGGAAATTGGCTTCCTTAAAAAGATCGCCTGGTCGGATGATAAAATGATTATGACAATATCTGGAAGAATTATCCGTGTCCGTCTGATGGCAAAACAGATCCAATTAGGTGGCAAGCTTGGTCTTGAGCGCGAAATTTTTGTCAAAACCTGGGGAACTTATTTCTTTGCATCCATGCAAAGGACGTCATCTGAAAAGCACGGTTGTACTTCCGAATGCTACTCATCGATAGCTCAGTTGGTAGAGAGTTGGCCTAGAATGCCAGAGGTCTGTGGGTGAAATCCAACAATACGCGTAGTTATTTTCGTCTATGATTACGCGATGTCAGTTATGTGAGGACTAATTTCCCGCTTCAAAATATAGTACAGACTATGGATTACTCATATCATGATATTGGTAGTTAGACTTGCCGGTTATGTTATGTATTTTATGATGTCATCTTGGTTATTTGATCGATTGCTCAACGGGTAAAGCGTTGGCCTGGCATGCCAAAGGTTCAAGTCAACTTTGACGCGCTATTATTTTCCGTCTGTGAAATGCTCGGACTCTGAACTGGATATATTCAATAACTGGTCAATTAATTCTGGTGGCTGTGGAAAGTCATCAACTTAATGCTTGCTTATACAACAGCACAACGAATTTTTGTCACGGGGAAATTTCGTTGCCTGTCAAACTGTACATACATTATCCACACTACTTATCGATGTCTAAGACGTAAACTTCCTGCATGATATCGTAGTGCTATTGGTATATCTAAATTTCAAGCAATCGTAGATGGTGCTTCATCTAAATCCTGAGCTGATTTATTTCTCTTTGCTTTCGCATACAGCTGGGATGTCGCCCTAAATTTGCTGTTTTCTTCGGCATTTTTCCAGAATGGTAGAAGTTCCTAAAAATGATAAATCAGACGTGTAATACAATTATCATTATTACAATGTATATAATATCAAAATTGAGAAAAACCATGTATCAAATCTGAAGACGCAAGTTTCTAAAATATTGGACATCTGCTCAACAGCTGATTTTACACGCTGAAAAGTTAATATCATGGTTCAATTTTCTAAACAAATCTTTAATTATCATGTTTTTACCGTAAAAAACAAAAAAAACTAAAACAATTCATGAATTTTTTCTGGAAGATTGATGTATATAATATTAGTGTCATTCATGTCTGGTATTGTCGGAGTTTTAAAAATAACATATCGGGGTTATCTGTTATTTATATAGATGATGAAATATTGTCGATAATTGTGCATGAATAATCGTGATAATGAATGAAGATTGTCTATAATTTTATAAACCTTGACAACTAAATAAATACCGGGAATCAACCGATTTTAACCGGTTAAAAATATAATCGGTTAACCGGTTGCAAAAAATTTACTGGTCCCAGGCCTGGAGATGATATATTCGCCTTATTAGTTTGGAGAATTGAAGTAATTGCTTCGAAAACAAAGTCATAAGGTAAGAAATTGACGCTGTAGTGACTAGCGACATAGATAGGTGAGGGTGGTCAAAGAACAATTCAGAACAAAGTAAATAAGAGTAATAAAACCCGCTTTATTACTTGCTCGCTATATCCATTGAGTTTTGAGTTTTTAGCGGGTCGCCTTCCTCCTCCACATGTCCTGATTAAGCTCGTCAACTTCTTCAAAGTCTAATGGCCGGCATTAGGCCGCATTCCCATGTTACAGGGTTGGTTTATTCAGGTTTATCTTCCATGTTTTCTCTACTCTGCCTTTGAGTGATACACCACACATTCATCAAATCATTCTTCTCTCCTCTACATCCCTTCTCTTTTCTTCAGCCGTCATAGCTCATGTTTTTTAATGTATGTCTAAAATTCTCTTAACGCACAAGACGAAGCCTTGCATCCAGAAAGGTGTATCGGGTCAGATGTCAGTAGCTCTAGGAATTTCTACCATGCTGATTAGATTCGTGGAGCTATGTGGTTCCAGTGCCGGCATCCAACATATCTCTAACAGCAGCGTGCACCCGTTGCAACATTGTTATCTTTCATTTGGCTTGGAGCTTTTGCCTCAGACATTTCATCGGCTGTCTACTTGAAATTAGGATAACGAAAGGAATTGTTTCTTTTTAGTGGACAAATTAGTCGACTGCTTGTGATACGAATGCTAGTGTTTTCTGACGTTCTCTGTCTTCCTCCGAAGTGACCATCGCAACACCAAATACGAAGCTTATTACAAAAAAATATTCTGATTTTATTTCCCTTGACTTTTGCGGCTTTTATGACATTGCTACCAATTTTATAGAAAAACTAAGATAATAATTAGAATGTGTTTCAAGCCACAGTTTTTAATTATCTTCCGCATATTTTTGAAAGACAATTGGTAGCCCTGTTATTAAAGCGAATATTTCATTTTGTAATCAATTATATTAATTCCAGCATTGTGATTATAGATGTCCTCTGGTGGAAACCCGCCGACGAAGCGTGAACGTTCACCTGATGTCCCACTAGCACCAGTCATTCTACAGCAAATCCCAACTGTGGCTGGTGCAGGCTCTGCGGCTTCCTCGCCGGTTGTAACGGTAACTAATCCAGTACCTACGCCACAGCAGCCGGATGAACGTGAATCAGGCGTAGATGTTATACCCAGAGTGCCGTTGACGCAGCAGTTGGCCAACATCACAGCTGTTCCAACACCACCTCAAGCGACACCTGTCTTTGTCCCTTCGTCAGGTACTACGGTTTGTTTAGGTGATGTATCTGCTGCTGCAGTGGCAGCTTCAGTTGTGCCAGAGGGTTCACGCAGTCTAAGGGTAGAAGACGCACTTTCTTACCTCGATGTTGTGAAGAATAGATTCAGCAATCGACCAAATGTGTACGCGGAATTCCTCGATGTTATGCGCGACTTCAAAAGTCAAAGGTGAGTCTAATGGCAAAATGATTATATTTATTATTGTTGCTATTTGCTATTTGTATGCTGTGAAATGTGCACATTTCAAAACTTTCACAAGCAAAGCATAATTAACAATGCTAGCTCATTGCTCTGATCGCACACATCTACTCGCTCTTCACTTCTCCTATTCCTTGCTGATTCCGCCAACTGCCTTGAAAATAGATCTCTAACATAAATTCGTGTGGCTTTCAGTACATACACCACATTTTGTTTCACATTTTGGACAGCTTTCATCAATACAGTATTTTTAAATCGATATGATTTTTGTGCATGTATAATATGCGACTTAGGCCCTACCTATTTTCCATGCTTTTTGAATCACTCTTATCTTGAAAGAGTAGTAAGCCTCCTTCATAAGATGTGTTACACATCCGGCAGGTTACTCCAACAAGATGTATGTTTTAAGCTCTTGAATCGCGACACTATTGTAATAGAGAACGGTCTGTGTTCTATAGTTCTGCTTTATGATTTTCAAGATCTTTCATTTCTTCTCATTCAATGTTAATTTTGTCCTCCTACTCCACTCCACGATGTTGTCCCATTCTTTCTGTAATTGATCTCAATAATGATAATAAATATTTGCATTTTCCAAAATCAAAATCAAAATTACAAGTCACACGTAATAGGTCGGCACAAGTCATCAGCGTATAACATTACTTACTTTACTTTCTCCTTTTAACGTCTGCTTTTCCTCCTTGGTGAGGGTTGGACGTGATGAGCGCCAACGGGCGCGGTCCTGTGTGTCTTCCACTGTCAGCCTCAGCTCCTTCATGTCTTCCTGGATGGTCTGCAGCCATGATCTTCTTGGTCTGCCACGTGGCCTGGGACCTTCAACAGCCACGTTGAGCACGCGATGAATCGGCTCCTCCTCTGTCCTCCATATCACGTGCCCGAACCACCTCAACCTGCGTTCTCTGAGTGCGACCTCCAGCTGTTTGAGGCCGCACCTGCCTGCTACTTCAGCGCTGTCAACTCGATCGTATAAATTACTATAACATTACTATAATGTTACTACACAGCGTATAACATTACTATTGTAAAAATGCACAATAAGCATCAAAAGCAGTTCTCCGGTGTGCACCTCTAGTAATGGAGAAGAGAAATCTCGGAAATAGATCTCCAGCATTAACTCTTGTGGCTTTCATCTTCTGAAGGTGAGCGCACAAGATGGCGAATAATTAGTAATCATAAATGGAAAAGTTATGCCGATGATCAGGTTTATGCATTCCACCAATGTATCGTAAAGAATTCCATTGAGACTTTGAGTTGTTGATGAAGACACAATAAAAACTTGTTTGAGGCGTTGATTTTCTGTAGCAATCTCTTCTCGAAGACGATTCATTCGTGACTGATAATTCTTGTGTGCTATGTCCTTATCATCCATTGTTATCTTGACTGATGGCTTCAACCACACTGGATCACAATCTCTCATCCACACAGTTCTCATCGGAAAACATTGATCAAATAGACCACTGAATTGACGACGAAATCTGTGTCTTCATGGAGATCGTAGAAACTTCTAGCCATTCGGTTCCAAACGATATCAGCCATGTATTCATGAAAATATTCAAGGTTGCATCATGAGTATTTCCTCACCCTTTCCTTTATTGTGGTTGGACGTTAATACGAATGGGCTTCCACGAGATAACGGTATGATCAGAGCTTCTGATCGGAGGGAGTGACACAGCTTTCTTCACGGTTGAAAGTTTAGCAAACGATTTATCCGGCATGTTAAGTCCTCTGGTTGGCAAATTGAGAATTTTCGTTAACTGAAGTAAATCTCACATTTTGTCGCAGGAATCACGCAGTCAGTTAAAATCTCTACTGATAATCACTCTTCACCATATTCCAGATGAGCAGAATCAACGAGATCAATCAGACAAGTCAAAACCGAATCATCAGACTGATCTGCCCAAAAAGGGTGGTATATCATGATGAGTGAGTCGAAGAGAAAATCCTTCACCAAGATACCACCAATCTCAGACGCACAGGTGATCTATGAAGCAGTCAGCTTCGATAGATAATAGAATGTCAGGAAATGATGAATAGTTAGATTTAGTTTGTAGTAGGCCAGCTACACTTCCATTTCGATTGATAATTTTGAATACTACTTACACTACAAATTGTAAACTTACACCACTAATATTTTCTCTGCAGTATTGATACAAGCACAGTGGTAAATCGTGTGAACGAGTTGTTCGAAAACCACAACGATCTTATTCAGGCGTTCAATCAATTCCTGCCTGCAAACCAGCGGGCGTCGACTGCACTTCTGCATCAACCCGCAGTGATTTCGTCCGGACCGCAACAGCCAAGGCCGCCGACTATCGTTCCAGGTGGTCTTATGTCACTATCTCTGGCATCGGCCGACGCCTCCAGTCTTCGAGCAATGGGAATGAGTACAAATATCACTCCTACTTCTGCCGCACCTAGCTACTTCCGTGGTGGATTGGGTATTATGAATATCAGTGGCCCGGGGCACGTGACAACACCAACCTCAGGTCCTGCGCCTCCTGCTGCCACAGGACAAGGAGCAGCAGCTGGCAGTGCAGGTACCGGAGCAGGAGATGTAGGAAATCGGAATCAACCAGAATTCAGTCAGGCTATCACTTACGTTAACAAGATAAAAGTGAGTTTTGAAATCGGATTCATTGTGGTCAACTTTTTCTCCTGTGTTTATTAGGCCGAAGTCTAAACAGGATACTCACTCGGCATCAAATATGAAGAACAAGCAATTTGTAAAAATTGGTAAAAATAATAGCACAGAAAGTGCAAGAAATCTGGCATTTTGAGTAGCAAAAGTATATGATAATATAATGTATAATATGATAAGAGTATATATACTTTAATTACTAACTAGAGGCCGATCTTGAAATAAGGTACCCTCTAACTAGCTCTGAGTTAAATTCGAATGGTCTTCTTTTAAGGAATAAAGCTTCATTAAACTTCTAATTAGCTTTGACACTCATATTGTTCTATGTTAGAATAAACAGTTCTGATATCTTGCATCGCTAAATAACATTTGGGCTATTAAATTAGGCCTTGTTATCAATTTACTTATGATTGATTAATAAACATGTCATTTCTTGTTCTGGGGAAGACCGTAATATTGTCCTATGCATAGAAAATAATTCTATCATATAATCTAAATTAGTGACTCTTATCTTGAAAATCGCTTAATAGACATTGCATCATTATTAAGTTATACACATTTTAATTTATTTTTGATCAACTAATTGTACATGTACTATATCATTAATGTATCACAATGTACGATTCTTATTCATTTTGAAAAAAATATGCACTTATCATTATCATTATGTGTAAACTTTAACTTCACAAGTAAATTGCTACAATCTACTCTGTAGTTAAGGCATACTCGTACGTCAGGCACGGTAACCAAGCACGGTTTAATTGGTTTCGAATCCCGTGTCCGTGCTTGCCCCGTAACCTGCCCGTGCCTTGGTACCCGGTCAATCCTTACACACAATCCCCAAATTCATCCGGATGATATGAAGAAGACACGACATGTCAAGATAAAGACAGTATTGCAACAACCGACGATGCTTACGAAATTGAAAATTCTCTTCTTTGTTGCAAATGCCATTGCAGACGTCCTGGCGCCCTTTCAGTCTTAGTAATCAATTATCCATAAGCTTTCCGTTCGAATGATTGAATTTCTTTTCAAATTGATCAATAGAATAAATGAAGAGCCAACCAACAATCTCAAACCAAAATGTAAAAGACAATTTACATGTTGTTGAAAATCAGCTTGATTTCAAGGAAATGGGTATCGGCGACGACACACGAATAAGTTTGATGAAATTGAACCTATATCTGCAGCGTCAAGATCTCTTGGGGTTGCCGAAGTATACTATGTAGTCGTCACAGTGTATCTGCAAAAGTATTGCCACTCACCAACCAGATTATACGTGAAGCGTCAGATTTCCAACCTGAAAAGAAAGGAGTTGCTTGGACAGTTGATGCAGGGCGTTGGTTGGAAATCGCTATTGGTAGAGATGTCGATTGTGATAGATAAGGGGATGAATGGAAACTCTACGTCAATGGTGGGCAACGCGTGGCCGCCGGGACATATTGGGTGACCCGCAACCGCCTCTCATATCTAAAGTGGCCCTTTGACATTGTTTGATTCGGTGATGCGAAAATGACTCACTCCTATCTCGACCTTTGAGAGATGCTTCTAGGGGTGAGGGATCCTCTATAGAATTTTCACAACCATTAATCACTAACTAATTGAACAATATGATCGCACAAAAATTCATATTCGAATGATCCAACCATGCTCCTTTCGTAATGAATATCTTCTCGCATAAGCACAAAATAGCCATCACTTGTGCGAGTCTATGCTAAGTTGTATGGTATTCGATGCCTTATTGAGCAGGCTTCACTACGTAATAAACCACGCCTCAGTGATCCTGTAAAAAGACTATAGTAGGGCCTAAGTAGACCTACTCTGCGTATGAAGGAACCTAACCGCATGATTTTGACAGGCCAACATGATTTCAAATGCTCTTGCTGAATTTCATTTGCATGATATTACACCATTGTATTTTGTACTCGATTGGTATTAGCACGCGACTACAGTTTATGTAGCTCGTGCACGGTTTTTGAAAGCCGTACATGCTTGACATATGTACACGTAGGCAGGCATACATGTAGCATGATTAATTGTAGCACAATCAATTATATTTTGCTCGGCTTTCAGGCGGATAGTTGCACTGCACTTACAAGCCGATGTATTTCGATGAAACAAAGTATATCAGTCATATCACAAAAGTCAAATGGCCGTTTGATAACACAAAAGAAAGCTTCCATGATTTGTTATAGGCCTATTCGCTCGTCAATACTCACAGAAATTATTAAACAATTTAGTTGCGCACAATGCTGCTGTATGCATTTGCATATGGAGTTAGTTATGTTGCGTAAGACGACAACTTTATATACACGGACATGGTACAGCAACCGGAATAAATTAAAAATTTAACTCTCCTTGCTACCTTTTAAAATCGGTGGCCCACTACCCAACTTGGTTACCCAGTTAGTTTTCGATAACGAGGGCGATGCTGCGTAAAGCTGAGAAAGGAAGTTGACAATAGAAGGATTCTTAGAGCTATGAATAAAATTCACCGGGTTTTTGTTGTGTTGCTCCTTCTGATTACATTGTGTATTGTATTTTGTATTTCATCATCGATCAGATGCTCTGTTAAATGAATATAGGTTCACATCATTAATCAAATTGATTTATTTTTTATAATCCAATGCATACTTTTGTTACCATTTTAATTCTGATTAAAATGGAGGCCATGAGCGTTTGCACTTCATTTCATTCAATTGACTGGCTGACAGCCATTTATATGTGTCATAAATGAGGTTATTATTTATATTATTTATGTCAGATATGCCACAAAAGTTGATTTTCCCATTTTTTAAATGGGTTACTGACCATTTGAAATCACCTCAATCAATGACAACGAATCACCTCCTGTTGACAGCCATCTTGTAAAATTTGTCTTCTGAAGATCATTATTTATTTTTCAGACGCGCTTCTCTCATCAGCCCGATAAGTACAAACAGTTTCTGGAGATTCTTCAGAAGTATCAGCAACAAGGTCAAGGAAACCTTTTCGGGGGTATGTTGGCTGGATCTTTTCCTCCTGGTATTTCGGTTCCTACGGTTGCTGGAGGAATTCAACCTCCTGGTGGGCCACCACGTAGAGAACCCGGTGGTCCAGATAGATCATTTTCAGATTTGCAAGTTTATAAGCAAGTGTCCCGCCTTTTCGAAGGTCAAAGCGACCTTCTACATGAATTTAAGACCTTCTTGCCGGAGGTCAATCAAGCCATGATAAGTGTAAGTACTGCTTTTCTTAACCATTCATAATTCTGATATATCACGTTACTGATAGCAAATATTTAATACTTCAGATAATCATTCTCGGGATTCGAATATCCGAATACATGAGCTATCGAGCGCTTCTCTCGTCTGTAGGCCCCGTCAGCCTAAACACGAGCGAAGACTCGTTTCTATTAAAAATTCTAATCCCGAGATTGGATTTCTGATGAACAACAAATATTAAAATGTTTGCCAATTACATGGATCTCGGAGAAGAGGAACTTTGTCACATGTTACTGTCGTGTGCCCTAAATCAGTAGTGCTTCTAAAATGTAAAATTTTAAAATAGAGTAATTTTTTATGCTTGTTTTTGAATGAAGCGAAGTGAGTGATGAAAATACTTGTGATGATAATTCATCGTTTACAATCCCTCATTAACTTTAGTGATGCTACTTGCGAATTGTTGCTGTTGAGGAAGAGACATCACTATTATGCAGTTTGTTAACAAGATCATGGAAGAAGGTTGAGCCCAAACAAGTTGGCGACACTAAAGAAACAGATCCTGCTGTGGACATAACACCTGGTGAGTCAGGCTGTGAGTCACAACAGAGTCACCAGCAATGGCTAGTTCAAAACGAGGTTATTGTGCGGAAATGTAGTGTTTTCATTCAAGTTGAGTGACCGAAGACGGGTAGGCAGTGTCACTCACAAAATCAAAGTATACACCCAATCTCTTTATCGAAATAATAAGTGTTTTGAGAGGTGTATCAAGAGGGCGGGAATGTAATCACTTAAAATACATTGATCAACAACGTTCAGTAAAATGGTCAAGTCACAACAAAGGGAATAATAAAATCAATACTATTAAAGCACGTACATCAATTCAATATATAGCAATTGGTAAAAGATACAAAATCAGTCATCTGTATAAAGTGCAAAGTCAATAAAACAATACATACGTCTCTGATTCAAAGTAAATTCGTCACTTGAAAGAAGCAGACAGCAGCTTACAAATCGAGAAACAAAGGATTGGAACTCATTTTTTCATTCAATAATTTATCTGGTTCAATCAGTTTGATTGCAATAGTTTCATAGATTCTTGGGTGATCTGTGACAGCGACAACTTCGAATAAATCTTTGGTCGGGGGATGCTCATGGAGGCTTATTTCCGTAGGTGTAGGATATCCTTATAAATGCTCATTTATGCGGGTTTGAAAATGGCGGATAGAATTACCAACGTAGCAGCTGTCACAATGCTCACAGTTGTATTTGCATACAATGTTCGATTTAAAATGTTGAGGTACTCTATCCTCATAACTGAAAAATTGAGAGTTTTAAAAATAGGCCGGATGTGAACATCATCAGACAAAACTTTGTTGATTTCTTTTATACGGTTTCTTATCTCTTTTTCTTTGCTGGCGATTTAGGGAAAGCTCCAATTTAGAATAAGTACCAATAAGTGTATTATTTCTATGATATAATGCATCCCAATCCATATTTTGCAATATATTGTAATCATTTACAAACAGTGGCCATCGCGGAGACAATCATTCATTGATGATAATTCATGATGCATGACGTACATGCATTAGTTTTAGTGTGAAATAGAGCTCGACAAGAAATCATGAGCCTGATAAATCTCACTATTCTCACAAAAGCTCTTGCATCACTATATAGTAGGGAGTCAAGCGGTTAACCGGTTAATTAAATTTAACCGGTTAAAAAATAATTAATCGGTTAACCGACGCTTTCCCAACTTTTCTGCTACATTGCAACTACATTGCTTTAGTTTTCATTTTCCAATTTCGATAATATCTCATTGCTGATGTAAGCTATTGCCAAATAATAATTTCCTGGAAAGGGAGTGAGACTCGTAACAGCAGAAGCCATCGTTTTTCTGCATCACAATAACTCTACCTGATTTCTTCGTTTTCCCAGACAATTGGTTTTGATAAAATACTCTTATACGTATATTTTGTTGTTACAATAGTTGATATCTGATCATCCAAGATCCATTCCATTATGATAACAAGGAAGTTTTAATTCCAGATAAGATTGATGTTTTGATTAGCAATAGAGAATAATGATATAGCCTACCGGGTATATTGTTACTTGTGATGAGTTACCTAACCACATCAATTGTGATAAGTCTTGGCTCATTATAAGTAATTTAAAAGTAGAGGAATATCAAGTGATCTTGTATTAGGAAAAAGTAATTCTAATTGATATCAGTCTTCTACACATGACCATCTACAAGGAATTCAACATATTAATATTGATGTATCAATAATAACATAAATATATTAGTAACCTAAAGATAGCTTTGTGTAGCCGTTGTCTTTATATTATCTGGCCACATCCTATATAAGTTGTGAATTACCATACTGGTACCTCACATTGAATGTTTTGTACAGATTTTATGGTAAAATATACATTATTATTATCATTAGTGGATTTAGATTTTATAATTTATTATTTTGAATAATTAACATGGAATTAGGCACATTCCGTGAAATTGATTTTAGGTTCAAGTTAGCCAGACGGAATAAACTCAAATATTCACGAGGGTATACTAAAACATAACAGTATTCTTGAAAATAAAATATTAAGGAAGTAGACCTACAAGCAATCAGTAGAAAATGTTTATGTCCATAAAGTAAGCGAGCTTACTCAACTGGTATAACAGGTAAACATGCATATACTCATCTACTATACTCAGTGCGACTATATAAGCCTTGTATAGTCACATGGAATTGAAAAACATCTATTACTAGTATTACATCGGTTAACCGGTTAATTTCTTGTCGGTTAACCGGTTAATTTATAATTAACCGCTTGACTCCCTACTATATAGCAACGTTTACTTTAAATGAAGTTTCATCGGCATTCATTTTGATGAATAAAACATGTTTAAATAATATTTTTAAAATGACTTGAAATTGATTAGATTTGAACTAAATTACTAAAAGAGTTGCATATATGCAGTGAATCGAAGTCAAATATTTCATGAAATTGCACATTGATGTAAAATTTGTTGATTTTGGTTAAAACAAGTGCGCTCGTGCGACAGAAGGATGCTGTGCTTTATTAGCAGTCTCTGTGTCTGATCGGATTGACATCGCTGCTGTGACGAGCAGTTGTGATCTTGCATCAGTAGAGGAAATTATCAGGGAGCAGTATGCTATGGTGATTCGGTCATATGTGAGGTGTGAAACTGAGGAGGAACCAATCAGTCAAGTGTTCGATGTGGCAGTCGAAGGCTCCCAGTGGACGACCTAAGAAGACATGGCAAAAAATATCAGTACAGAAATTAAATCACAAAACGTTTCGCCTTTGCCATGATCGTTTGTGTGATCATCAGAGTTGATTGTATAGATAGAAAATGTTTTCAATTGTCATAGAAATAATTTGTGAATTATTATGATCTTTTGAAAATTCAGTTATAATAGTCATTATTTCCTTTAATCATTGACCGTTGAATTTCTGTATTCGTCTGAAACAAACACCAGGTCATGAATTGTATGAAATCGAGACTGATAGTTGCCCGATTAAAAGATTAAAAAGACATTCTTCTTGTTACTTTGCAAAAAAAGGTTGTATTTAATACGCTCATTTCTGGCGTTTGTGGATGGAAATAATGTCAACGGATACCTGTCAATAGATTTGTGATTTGAACGAAATGTGAAATAGTTGACAAAAATCTCCGCGGTACTGTGAACTCGACTGATACTCGTAGGAGCAGTAGGACACGTGAGATGACGAGAGCACGGCAGCAATTCGCAAATTTCCCTTGTCAATACTTGGCCGCTTTCTCATCTTGGAAATTGGAGTCGACAACTGCGCATGTTTCTCAACTTCACCGGGGTGGAATGAGGAGAAGGTTTGATGACACTGCCTTACGCGACAACTAGAATTTTTAAGAATCATATCTGCGCTGATCCTGGCTCCAATGCTGTAGATGGTTGAACATCGTCATAATCTATCGAAAATTGCTCGACTGCAAGCGCGAGGTCCTGTTAGACAGACAGAAAAATGTTTTCATTATAGATCCTTTTATCGGACAGTTGCTGTTACAAATTAAAAATTCACTAGAGCATTCTCTAAGAAGCATTCCAACACTATTATGTAGGCTAGTAAATATACACCTTTCGAGCTCATTAAGTTTTGGGACTTTGTGGCCGACGCTTTTAGGTAAACACCGACTAATGTGTTTTGTCCTAAAGCTGTTATTTTTGAAAATCGCTTGGGCCTTAATGGATGAGATCTGAAAACGAGAATATAGACTTCATGCAGTGAAAGATTGGGAAATATATAGGTTAACGGTTAAGTTACCAATTTTTTTTTTACCAATGTGCATGTATTGTTGTATAATGATCCTTAATTATCAATTAAGAAAGCGGTCGCAATTTAGTGAGATTTTGGTTGTTCGATATCAATTTGTCATAAGCATCATAGCGAGACTTCAGTGCCTCACTTATAGTATACAAAACTTAAGTCATCAATCATGTTTATCAGAGATGTGGTAGGTAATATTTCTATTTTATTCCAGATATGTAGTCAGTCGCCGGTCTGGAAAAATTATAACTGATTGCCTGGCATTCATTAATTCAATTTTTCAAGGAATGACTTAAAATGATTTAAGGTTAATGAATAGCACAAACTCTTGACATATTACTGGGGGTGTCGCAGATATTCGGTCGATTATTTAGATTCATGCATGAATCAGAGTCAATGATAGTGTTGTTAAATCTATTTAATGTAGTATTGCCGGTGCATTGTAATTCGTGTTAAAGACGGCTGATTGAGAGGATTCATTTTTTTCTTTAATACATTGATAGCTTGGCACACATGTTTGCACGTGCAGCCGATGTATGAGTTGCTGCTAATTTTGGACTTAACTTTGTGGGCAACTGCATGTCGTTAAAAGGACATTAGAGAGATAACACATTCTAGATTGACCCTTTTTGAGACATTCGCGAAGATCGTTGGATTTCTGATACATTTAGAGATTCTTTTCTTTCAACGCGTTTTTGAAAAATATTTTATCAACATTTTATATAGACATAGTATCGGAATTTGATGTGTGGAATTATATTTGTCTTTCTTTTTTATTTCAATTTTTGGAATGATGCATCTGTCTTTGATTAATTTGACTGGATAACTGCTCATTTACATAGTAGTACTATATTTCTTGTTATCTTTTGGTTTTCATGTAGTTGTAGAAGATAGTTTTTCAATTATTTTGCATTAATTTCTGATTGTGACTGATTTGGGATTCATGTGCTGCTGTAAAGCAGAAAATGATTTAGATCGGTACTTGACACTGCGTTCAAGCAATATGAATCTCCAAAGGTACTAAGTACTCTGATATATTTAGTGTAGGTAAATATACTCCTTTTTCGAATATTAAGTACTGCACTGTGCTGTAATGTTGTTTCAGAACAATTTTCACTTGAGACAGTGCCTCGATTCCGATTCTGAATATATCACGCTTCCGTTAAAAGTACATCATCACACTCAGCAAATTATCTAGAAATTAATTATTTATCACTGTTTCATGCATTTTATAACTGAACTGCGTGAAGGTACTGACTATTGGCTGTTGAAAGCATGTGTATGAATTTTCAATGCTTGATGAAAAAGTGAAAGTTGACAGTTTGCTTAGAATGATCCTGGCACCGCACGAATTCTCAATTAAGTTAGACAAGAGAACATGCATCATTGATCATAATACTTGATCATGTTGTAAATCAATATTTAAATTAAATCTAGTGTTAATAAAATTTTCAAATTGAAGGATAGCATTATAAAATTGAAACTGAATAGGGACACGCAGATTCTTCATTCAAACTGCAAATAGATGTTACCATGTCATGACTCTGAGAACTGAGATCTGCCAACAAACTATCCACTTCTTTGGGTGAGAGCTTAATTACCTAGCAAATCTTTGTTTTCAAATATCAGTTGATTTTTGCCAAAGATTAAATGCAAAAAATCTCCGCTTGTGCTCGTATTAAGCACACGAAATAGCAAACCTTGTAGATCAGAATTTCGTATCAATCGCGTTGCTATAAGTTGAACACATAATGCATGTTTAGGATGGAAATTCACTCGTCAACATTTTGTTGATGATAAACATGGCTTTACTAGTGCAGCTTTTCATGATATATCACGATTATTATAGGGTTATTGTATTTATGTTTCAGGATAAATGTATGTCAATGTGATGATCTACTTATTGAGGTCAGTTACATCGTTCCTCTTTTATCCTCGCTAAGTTTGGTGTATTTGTCAACAAAAGCGTTTAACAATCGGATGTCCACCATTTTGAAACAAACGAAATCTTGTACTTTCCCAATAACCTGCACTTGCAGACTGTAAAATTATATACAATTTTATCATAAAATTGCAACTTTTGTGTGTTTTCAGTAAGATTTTAAGTATATTGAATAGATGTAACTTCTTCTATTATGTAAAATTGAATCATTTAGTGCTTGTATGTATATGTTCTAGTTTTATTCGCATACAGTGTATGCGGTTATTTTGTTTACTTTTGTACTTTAGTTTGTGCGGCATCAAATAATGTCTTTTGTTCAATAAACCTGTAAATGATCTATTATTTTCAATGTACGGATTTTGAAACAATCGAATTTCTGTTTCAATTACTCACACACATGTACTTTTTTCCGTCACAACTAATTTAGTTGGCTCTAAAAAAGGGGTTCGTTATAGCATGAGCGTTCCACATTTTAATCAGTGATTAGAACTGCTCTTAGAAAACCTGGCTCTGTGTTTTCGATGTCGTTTCATAAACGACGGAAAACATGTTATTTTTGCTCATATTTGATGTTAAAGGTGCAGTTCCTTCAATTTCTGAAACGAATTTGATCTCTGAAAATTAAATCATGCAACCACTACGACGATTTCCTGTCACTTTCCCACTTATCTGCTCGTTAGCTTGTCTGTAAATTCATGTCAAAGATGCATGATGACGTCACAGCTGCCAATTCACATTTACTGTGTAACTGAGAAACAGAACGCCGCTCACGAGACTGGAGGTTCGGTGCGGTTGGATGGTAGAGGAACCCTGTAACATGCATGCAAACAAATCTCTGTGAATCTCTATATGAATCAAAAGTAACTAGGTTATTCTTGAATGAAATATGTCGAATGATAATAAAATGAAATGCATGTGGTTGGTCACGATGCAACCCATTCACTCCTATGGTAGAGAAAATGCGATAACTGATTGTGCTATGAGACCTGAGTTCGCTGCTCATTAGCTTTCAGATTCTAAAAAGCATAGTTACGACAATCAGAGGCATACGATAACTACAAGAGAAGTACCGGTAACTATTGAACTTTTTAGATTATTTAAAATAAGACTAAGTAATGCAGCTGAGTTTGACTAGCCTGTTTTGACTTGGCTCTCTTCACTTTCTAGTCATATCATACAACAAGTATCAAAATGCGCACCCAATTCGTCGGTAAAAGTCCGACTCGCGAATTAATTTGTAGTTCTATCTCTAATTTCGTCCCACCTTCATTCAGTTTTCCTAGATCATTCGTTTTTTGCGAGAGAAAATTTTAACCAAATCGTGTCCCATTTTTAAGCATGGTACAGCCTCCTTACTCGAGAAGAACAAAGGCTGTTTGATTTTGCACAATTCCTTCAAAATTACATCCTAGATTTTCTACTTTATCTCTTCGAAATGTTCAAAATTAGCACTTCAGTCTTTTGTCTTTCTCAATGCTGTAGAAGGTTCTTTAGGATCGTCCATTTTGTTTGTGCACTTGTATTCGCAGCATTGTTTCATTTTGGTGACTTTATATGTGTTCGGAGAACATGAACAAGTGATTTCCTTTGCATTCTCTTAATGTGCTTTGATCGTCTTACGCATAGCTGATTCTTAATTCGTCACGAAGCAAGCTAGCAGTGGCACATCAGATCACTGGCAGATATGACGTCACTACGTCTCCTTAAGCTGATGATTACGGCTAACTGAGGCATAAGATGAGCGTCTGAGTTAGCAAAATTGAGTATCCATACCATGAAGTAGCCATTGAGACAAGGTTGAAAATTAGATCGAACTACACCTTTGAGGTGATCCAAGGATTCGATTTAAGTAATTATATTATTCCACAGTTATCTAAGAGAGATAGTAGTGAACCAGTGGTGCTTGTAACTTATTTCACTCATCCCTGCCACACCCAAAGCACGAAATCATGCTAGAAAGCCATCAGTGAGACAGTCTTCACTCACTCGCAACTCTCATCAGGTCATGGCTAACATCTAGTGGGAGCAGTGTTACCTCCAAAGCCTAGCAGGCTCGAAATCTGTACCTCTGCATTTCCTACCCAAAGCGCAGCCCTTAACCAACTGAGCTATCTCATCACGTAACTGATTCATGTGGTTTATTTATTATATTTTGGCATCTTGTGTAGAACTCTCTGATTGGATGCTTTACGTGTTCAGAGGATTTCATTTCCATGCGATCAGACAGTAGATTGAAGCTCGGGGTTGAAAAAATGTCCAATGAACTTGTCAAGTCCGGATGCTTTCAAAATTTCTAAATTGACAAAAAAGTGACGGAAGTGTAGTTAGTGGTTATAATAGTCCTGCGCTATAACTAAAGATTGTTTTCAGATAAGTCAAAGCACCTACAATTATTTTTTATGTTTATCAACAGGAGATATTCTTTGAAACTTGGTAATTGAACATGCTTTATTTCAAGTAGGCTTTTCATTATTTATTGAAATAGAAGTATTTTTCTTTTATCGAGAGATTTTTCGGCTTGCTTCCCAAGCAGCTCACCAATGTCGTTTGAGAATGGCCTACAATGTAGGCTGAAAGTCATCGCGCTGAAAAGGGCAAGGTCTTCAGTTTCAACAAATCAGGGAAGCCTCTATTTGAAATAAAGGAGATATCATTTTTAACTTATCATAATTTTCGAATTTCTTTTTGATCCAGTCTGAAAATCACTTCTGTAAAATAATAATGCTATCGCCGAGAAAATTATCTGTTTAATCATCTTTTTTCTTTGAATCTCAAACCTGATAGATGGAAAATTCTCATCAGTGTTGCGGATTTTTACAGAATTATGACGGATGTTTTCTTATCTCTTAAAGTTCATTCAGCACCTGATCAAAATCATAGTTCATTCTCAACTAGTATAGTTCATCTGTAACCGTAGAAAACCCAACAATAACCTGAGAAGCTGAGTAGGTTGGACGGCTTAATTTTATTAAGAAGTTCACAGCAAAAAATGTGACACGTGACCATACCCCCTCGCACGTATGGATGGGCTCAATATAAGACCACAGTTGACTTATACGTGGTGTGATCCAAAATGTCCCGGACTAACCTACTTGCAGATAACCTGTGATAACGAATACTACTTCAGATGTAAATTTAGGTCTTTAAGGCATGAGAAATATGGTCGCCGAAATTTTTCCGGTCAGTTTTCTATTTTTTCAAAATTTTCAAACATTTTTGTCTGAATTTCAAGATTTTCCTATAAATTCTAGCGATTTAGAATTAATATATTTAGATTAACTTGACAGTTAAGCTATCACTAATAACCTGACTAATAATTAACGGAAAACAAATGTTTTGTTCCAGAAAACAGTTTACTTTTCAATGTATGAGCCGTTAGCATTCGTCACTTTTTGCCAACGAAGTCTCAATTCACAAAAAGCTTTATGAAAAAATTCCGGTGTCAAAGAATCAAAAAACTCAGTAACTGCATCCCGCAGTTCAACTGGCGATTCAAAATGGTGTCCACGAAGATGCTTTTGAGGAATCTAAACAGATAGAAGTCACTTGGGGCCAAGTCAGGTGAATAAGGAGGATGGCTCAATAGTTGAAATCCGTTTCTCGTTAAGGCATTGGTTGTCTCCTGCGAGGTGTGAATCGGAGCATTGTCATGAAGCAAGTAGAGGGGAATGTTTCGTGGCTTTCTTATTTTCTTCCTCGCTTCAGATAACAGATTGGAAAAATATTCGCTATTGATTCTTACTCCTTTATCCGCAAAGTCAACCAGTTGGATTCCCGAAGCGTTCCAAAAGACCGTCAGCATCAACGACCGGCGATGTGATGTTCCGGATCGCATTTTCAAAGGGGCAGACTCGCCTGATTTTCGCCACTCTGCAGATTCTCGCTTACTTTGAGGCAGATACAAACTTAAAGGTGTTTCATCCTCTGTAAGGATGCAGTTCAGAAACTGATCTCCGTGCATGTCGAGGAGATCCAAATTTGACTGTGCCGCCAGAAGTCTGTTCTCCTTCATTTCAGGTGACAGAAACTTCGGTACGAAACGTGATGCCAGTTTGCGATATCCAAGTCTTTCGATGATGTCATGACAGGAGTGATAACTGATTCGCAACTCTCTTGACAACTCACGGATGGTTATCCTTCTGTGTGCTGTAATCACTTCATCGCACTGACTCGATTTCTCTTCCGGAATCTCCTGCGGCCGACCAACAGTTGAAAAATCTTGCTCCACAGATTGTCTTCCGCGTTTAAATTCGCTTATCCAGAAATAAGCAGTAGTTCTCGATGGAGCTTTGCTTCCATATGCCAGGCTTAATTCCTTTAGAATGTCACCATTAGCGAAGCCGCGGATCAGGAGGTATCGTATCACACCGATATTCGACTGAAGACACGCTTGTCACATCCATCATGAAAACTGATAGAACAAAGAACCATCGTTGACACGGATTTCTTAATGAATGCGTGCTGAATGAACTTCACTGATTGATATCGTAACACATGAAGCAATTAACAAAAGACGTGCAATATTCATGGCAAAGATATCCGTCAAATAAGGTACAAATCAAAATCAATCTAACTATAACAATAAGACAAATCGGATCTCGATCAATTCAGAAAATACAGAAATTCATGTTAAAATGTAAAAATATTTTTTAAAAATAGAAAACTGACCGGAAAAATTTCGGCGACCATATTTCTCATGCCTTAAAGACCTAAATTTACATCTGAAGTAGTATTCGTTATCACAGGTTATCTGCAAGTAGGTTAGTCCGGGACATTTTGGATCACACCACGTATTTTGTCACTAAATTTCTCAGTAAGAACACATTACCTAGCTATCACGTCATTTGATGTAAGCCTGGCGATAATTAACAAATTTGAAGGTGTTCATGAGACAATACACAAATTCATTCAATTAATTTCCCTGAAGCGATAGTCTATTTACATTCATTTCACACCGTAGCGCAACATGCGTTTCAGTCATTTCCTTGTACAAGTGGCCTTCTAGAACTTAATGCCATTCGGTAAAAAAATCGGGCTGTTGTCACTAGATGAATGATAAATTAAATATAGCATACAGAAAACAATAACATATCCATTCTATAGAACAATGCATGAATTATTTTATGCTATATACTTCTTTCATTTTCATTTTGTATGCTGGAAATAAATAAAAACATCAATAAGAAAATGAAATATATATTATAGAGCTCCTTAGAAGAACGATGCAAAACGGCAGCGGGTAAATAAATCACCAGGATTGTAAATGCTGAAAATCCGGCCGGATTTGGATAAAAAAGTCCGTCTCCGGTCGGATTTGAAATCCGGTGCACCCCTATTATAAATTATGCATCAAGAGGTCAGATTTGGGTATGAGACGTATGATGGACAGCTTCGTCGGTATAGCGGTCAGCTTCGTTTTTTGAAGTTTTAACGAGACCAAATGAATTCTATCCATTGTGAAGTGCAAGAGTTAATGTGCAGGATCTTAATTTGCCTCCTTTAATTCAATTCAGCGAATTTTTGCAAGTTTTTTGTAACATTCGTTTTTATCTCCTAATATGAATATTGTAAATTATCAGTAGAAATTAAATCATAGCCTTCAGCAGTTTCTCTAAATGAATTTAAGAGAAGAAGGAATGCATTTCAAAAGTCTTGATGTGTTTTGTGTAAGCTTCGGAGTTGCAGTATACTCGTATGTTGCAGTATATGAAACCGTGAAGACAATTTCGCCAACCCAGTTGAATTTCAGAATTGTTAAATCCATGCTAAATTCTGACGAGCTGTTTCAAAAATGACGCAACATCTGTTTATGTAAGTACGGCCCACCGCTGGACACGAGTCGTCGAAAGCCCTCGTGGAATTTATTTGATGAAGCAGCTGTTTTACTCATTCCACATTTCAAAAGTGCCAAAGTTTATCCAAAGACTTAACAAAAATGGCAATCGTTGTTAAGTCATCAACATATCAAACGTTTGTTAATACAGCAATCTGATGCCTAATCGAACATACTTATATTACATACATTTCACATGTTCAAGCTTATGCCGATTGTTAGTGTAAGATGCTATTGAAGACATGTATATGCGCATCAGAGTCAGTGTGTTGAAATGTGTATGATCTCAGCTCCTTAATTCGTACCTGGTTATCATTGGCGACATGAAATTTTTCGATTTGAGCCTCTCAAAACTTCAGTTTTATATATACAACCTGCGATGATTGTCGTATGTGCCTTTAATAGCACCATTTTTGTATTCCAAATTAGAATATCTGTGGTTCGATTTAATTGTTATGCTTCGACTTAAATAATTGAATCTGCATGCATTGAATAGCAGTTACTCACTTAAACTGCCCGTTCTGCATAAATATTCGACCGAATACGCAACGCCCCTAGTCTTATCTTTCTTTCCTACTATTATCTCCAAGTGTTGTATTTGTTTCAGCAATGAAAATTTTGTAGAAATGTGTTAGACTTATCGTAAATGGCAAGGATTGTATACACAGTCAAGCTTCGCGTCATTGATTTTACGTTGTGGAACAGGACTACAATGTCTTTTACGTCTTCAGAGGCAATTATAATTCTCATCTTAGAAATTGATTTTATAACAGGGCTCTATAAAAATTGTGAGACACGACAATTTGAATTGTCAACAATAAGTTGTCTTTTAACTGCCAATATGATTTCAGGGAGAAATGCTGTACAATGCGGCAGCTGCAGGCGCCATCGTTCTGCCTCAACCTTCCCCGTTGACCACTGTACCTCAGGTCTCTCCAGGAACCGTGGTGACAACTGGACCGGCTCTTGCACCATCTCCAACTCCAGGACCACTAGTGAGAGACAACGCAGGCGTGCGACGTGCCCCTAACCCACTATCCGTCAACACTGGCTCTG
This sequence comes from Prostheceraeus crozeri, assembly GCA_907163375.1. Lineage (NCBI taxonomy): Eukaryota > Metazoa > Platyhelminthes > Polycladida > Euryleptidae > Prostheceraeus > Prostheceraeus crozeri. Next base: position 103,659 of record CAJQUW010007762.1, read on the forward strand.
TAGAAGGGGTGCAGCAGAAATCAGGACCACAACCCTCCCCATCGTCGATACCCACACCCGGCCAGGGCACCGAACGCATACGCACCTCTTCACTTTCCTCTAATCCAGGCCCAAATGCACCTTCAAACAATGCACAGCCAACTGCCGGCATGAAACGGGCAGCTCAAATGATCACTGGTGGACCTGCCCCAGGTTCACAAGCTACTCCACAAGCTACTTCACAGACTCAGTCCGCAGGTAGTGGAGGCAGTGGCGGAAAGCGATCTCGTATAGTAACTCAAGACATGAGCTTCACCGACACCCCTCGACATGCCAACCTTGAAGATTTTGAAATTTTTGACAAAGTAAGTGTTCAAACGAAGCAAAAATCATTGTAAGCATGTAAGTTTGTCTCGTGATAATGAATTGTAAATTTGTGGTCGATGTGGCACAGTAGTTAAGTGCTTGGTCTAGCGGTCTTCTAGTCTAAGAGTTCGAACCACGAAAGTGTCATTGGAAGTTGACATCCGTCATGGAAAAGGGCATCCGGACTGAAAGTATCACAGCACTCCACCTAAAGTGTCAACCCTCCAGTGAGGGAGAGGAGACGTTATAGCTTCATTTTTAGTGTATTGGTAAATAAACAAAGTTGCGGTACTAGAACCCTCTGCCCCTGGAACTTGCATTATTATGCTTAACTGCATGGTTGGATAGGAAATCAGTGTGACTATTGAAATATGTTGAATTGAATAATAGTAGCATCACACCTATTTGACTTTCCGAAGCTTTATACAGTATAAGAATATGGTCATTGCAAATGTTCGTGGATCTTCACGACTGAGTAATGCATAAATATTTTTCTTGAAATTCGAAATCGTTTCCAACTTATCAAGCAGTTATCATATTGAACGTTAAGTACATCTTCGCAACTACTGATGAATGATATGTCTTCTATGAACTATGAACAGACTTAAGCCAATTTGAAATCAATTGTGTTCCAACTGCAATTGTATTAATATTGTAAATGTATATTGATCAGTTCATCAGTGTTGTATGACCGCAGCCATGAACGCGATCATTTTCCAAATTTATGACAGTGAATGCAAATCTTCTGCGGTCATTTTAGCGGTCATGTGAAAGAATGTTTAAAATTGTTTGAAGGTCAGTTGCATAAAAGGAGTTTGTTTTCATTCAAATCTTTTTAAGACTCAAAAAACCAGAGCGCAAAATATTCGTCAAAAAGGTTTATGACAACCTTATGAAACTTTTTCTCCTGCCTTAGTCTAGGGGTCTGGACCTCAATTTTTCGTGTGATATAGATGAAAGCACCCTTTGCACGTTTAGTATGCCGGCGGCAATCTCTCAGAATTTTTGAGAACCAGATGATTTTTTCGGCTGACTTTTTACAATCGGATCCTCTGATCGAAGTGACTTCATTATTTTCGAATTCATGCCTTTGCACGGTATTGCATAATGTGTTTGCAATCATGTGCATATCAAATGAGTTATGAGTGATATACTTAGCAATTTTGAGTCGGCCTACATTTCGTGCACTACTTCTGTTTTGAAATTTGCTTTACTAAAGGGTTTCATAAACTATTTATTCTGCTGTACATTTAATTTTACATTAAACTGAAAACAACTGAAAATATTATCGCTAGTTATAATCTGGAAGTATATTATATGGGATATATTGACAAATGAGCTATTCTGGCAGAGCTATCTTACCCCTTACAAGTATGAGCGCATGATAGCTGGGTAATTTCGTATATATTTTCCATTTTTGTCTAATATAATATCAAATATTGTTAAAATTTGCATTCGTCATTAGACAAGTAGGTTTATCTACTGATGTCACCATTCCTACCGTCGCTGTGGTGTTTTAAAGTTAAATTAAGCGATTTACAGTACTAATCTTTTCTGGCAAGCGTGAATTTTCGAGAATTTGTTGCCGAACAAAATCACGTCGAATAATTTTTTTCCGATTGTCATACTACGAGATATTGGCTAATACTCGTAGATATTGGCTAAGCTACAGCTGGTTTGAATACTGCAGCTCCTAGATTTTATGAGTGTTCAAAAAGTCCTGGTTTGGGGGCATCTACCTGATTACAGATCAACAACACTTGAAATTGATTTTTCGGCATTTTGGGTATAATAAGTATTGGAATGCTGTTTGGTGATGAGATAACATAATTCACCTATTTAAAACCATATTTTCTTTTTGCTGCTGGCTTAATTGCCATTGCATATCATGATAAAAACAGCTCCGACAAATTGATCTACCTAGGATTATCATCTTAATGTTAAATAGCTATGTTTATTTTGACTTTGGCGACTTCGACCGAAATCTCTTACTCGTAGATTTCCACTCAACGTTTGAGTATCTTGAAGATGTGCCAGTGCTCATGATTGTTATTATTTTCCATTCTTTTCATAAGCATTTGTATTACATTGCAGGCCGAGAATGAATTAAGCAACGATGAAACGATCAAGGATTTCTATCGCATCATTCATCTGTACAACGAAAATATTCTGCGTCCTGTTGAAGTAGTTCACACACTGGTGTCTTTGTTTGGTCAGAACAGCGATGTTCTGAATTACATGAAGCGTGCAATGAACTATCCCAGTGTCATGAAAGATTCTTCTCCATCCGGTTTCCCAATGTCGGGAATGGGCAACAATGGAGGAAGAGGGGGGCCTGGCGGTAACATCGGTATTGGCAATAGTGGTGATCGACATCCTACCTCTCTGGACTTCAGAAACGAAGTTGATATAAATACTTGCCTTAACTTCCAACAAAGTTATCGACAGCTGCCAGATACCTTCCGGCAACCTCGTTGTTCAGGGAGAGATGATCTTTGTCGAGAGGTGAGTAACAAAGCACTGAATTTAATTGTTAAAATGCTCTGTTAAACATGACCCAGTGTCTCGAGTCCAGAATCAATACAGTGCATCCCCATTCCCGAAGAATTTAGCACCGTCGAAGTCAAGTGCATGTTTTACAGTCCGTTTCATGAAAAGTGGATCATCCTTAAATTTGACTAAATAAAACATAAGTATGATACAGAAAGCATTTTTCATGTTATTTCATGTCCCTAATATATTTAAATGTCCTTATATAATCTGATAATACAGTAACGGTTCTTAAGAAGCTAATATTTTGTGGCCCTACCCTTATTGTCAATGACATTACCAATTCGTCTAGGCATTGATTCGATGATATCGTTGATTTTTGACTGATCTTACTTTCTCCACTCTCTTTTTAACAGTGACGTAAGTTGTGATACGCCATCTGTAGGTAGCAGTGAACGACGAACGTTACGTTTTAGAATACTCCATACATTTTCTATGGGATTCAGATCAGGAGAACGAGCTGGCCAAGATAATTTCCTAAGCCCTAATTGAGACTTGCATAAGTTCACTCTACTACTCCTGTGACACGTAGCATTATCATCCATAAATAACCAAGTCGATGGATCACCAAGTTGATCTGTCATTTGGCCAATGTTCATTCGTAAAACATTCACATAGCGTTCAGAATTCATGGTTCCTTGCTGTATGTGAAGTTCAGAGCGGCCATTGGTCCAAATGCCAGCCCAAATCAGTAGAGTCGCACCACCTTGTACCCGGGGACGATGTAAATGTCTCGGAATTTCCTGATCAGATTTTATCCATGATCTCAATCGACCATCACTATCCTTCAGACGAATAGTGGACTTAGAAATAGACGAGACTAGTGCAGCCATCTCAGTTAACGAGAGACTTGGATCAACTTTAACTAAAATCTCAAAATTAGGCGGTCTCTACGTTTGGATGTTTTGCGTGGACGGCCAGAGCCCTCTTTACGACAGAGTCGAAAATCATCATAATGCCATCGATGCACATTTGTGTAAGGGACATTTAGTCGCTTGCTTGTAGCTCGCAAAGAAAACCGTAGTTCTAGCAAGGCTGACACTTTGCCTTTTGTGAATGCGATCTCGTTATTGTTCATTTGTGCTTTGTATTGTTTTCAACCGGTAAGAGATAGATTTCTAGCTGAAGGCAATCAGGAGTGCTGCCAACACCACCGCAACGAAGTCAGGAAGCTATGGAACATGAAGTCCAGTTAATCACATGTAGCAGTTACATTATTGTTGATGAATAATGGTGCTATACTGGCTCTGATTGACCGATTTTCTTTATTTTTGTTTTGCTTGATAGCTTTTGGCTTGTATAACAACATATTACATAACAAAGGAAACAAATGTAATTTTATAAGAGTGAGGTATGATTTTGTGTAACATTGCTAAATGAAGATCAAATTATCTACTACTTTTTTATCTATAACAGGAAAACAATTCAATATTCATGCTTGAAATTTCCAACAACGATATTAGTAAGCACAACTGACATCTCTTCCAAATTTCAGAGGAATTCGTTCAAGTTTGGCGGAGTTAGACAAAGTTGAAGTTAAGGCGATGTTTAAGGGTGATCCATTTTTTATGAAACAATCTGTAGTTAATTTTGTTCGCATGATAATTCCCTTCTCTATGATAGTCAATTTTTTGTTGATTTCCTTCTTCGAGAACTTCCATTAAGTTTACTAAAAAATGCTTCGACAAGTTTTTCTCGATTTGTCCTGACAATAAAAATAATTTGCGAGCTTTCGAGCAAGCCTGTCACTCGTCGTCAGGCACGAATGCAGACTGTGAAGCAATATGACAAGCATGGACAACCGTCAACGAACGCAATCATCTGTCAAACACAGTTCGTAGTTCATATGCACTGGCATCAGATAGCCATAGATATCTACGAGTCACATGGCTAAAACAAAAGACATGTCAGTGGAGAATACTTCACCATGCATGGTCGATCTTCACTCCATCATCTCTGTTGAATATGTCTTGTTTTTCATAATGTGAATACTTCTTTAGTTCATCGTCACATCCAAGTCTTCTCTTTCATTCACACGAAAATTGTCAAAATTGATCCGTTGTCCTTCTACGCGGCTGTTCTATGATTGTTGATCTACCAATGATACCTTACACGTTTTTCTAGTGTTTCTTCCTCCTTGTTATCGCCTTGCTTCCTGTTTCACCCAGATAGACTCGATCACAATCAACACATTCTTGTTTGTAGATTATCCCTGAAGCATGTAATTCGGGAAATTTCTCCAACTGGTCTTGACAATATTGATCATATGCTTCTTCCTCTCTGATACCTCACTTTTAATCCCAGCTTTCTTGCCACATTGTCCATGTTCACACTTCTGCCAGGAACATAAGGAATTGTCATCGTCGTCTGATTTTCATCCTCACCCTCAACCATTGATCATCTTCCTCTCAAGCGCTGCTTAACCTTTCGTTTTGGATAACCATTCTTCTTGAACACTTCGTCCAAATCTTATGGGTTTTTTACAAATTCTCTCGGCTCTCTTCCGCATGCAGGATGCCAGTCCCCATTTGATGTTTTTGCAATGCGAAGATCTGAAGTTAATATATCGATCAGTGGTGGTCTGCTTTCTAAATACTGTTGCACGCCAGCTCCAACCATCTTCCTCCTTTTGCCTGCTTATCTTGACGTTCAAAAAATTTTCTCCAATAATTCAGAAGAACTCCGTTTCGAAGTGAGAAAGTTTATGAAGCGAACTCAAGCCCTGAAGCAAAATATGTCGGGTGAAGAAAACTTGGCGATAAAGACATTTAAAGCCAATGAAGAAATAGTCATCCTGGAGGCTGACAAGGGAAACTCTACTGCGGTGATGAACAAAGTTGAGTATAAGAAGAAATTGACCGCGATGATTACAAACAGTGGTTGCACGAAAATCATTAAAAATCCCACAGGAGCCGAAAATAGAAAGTTGATCAAATTCCTAAGGGAGTGTGAGAAGAAAGGAGAAGCGGAAACAAGAGATAGATTTCGTTTGACAGCAAAAGCGCCTGGAAGTCCTGTTCCATATGGTATGTCGAAAGCACACTAGGAAAGTGTTCCACTCAGATATGTTGCTTCATTCATCGACAGTCCAACGTACATGGTTGCAGAGAAACTGGCTCGAATTCAGCGACCACTACATTGTGGTGGAAATTCATTGGTGAAAGACTCTGGTCATTTGTGTGATGTACTACAGAATGCTAGAGCGGGTGAAGACTACAAGTTCATCAGTTTCGATGTGGTTAATGTATTCGGATCTGTTCCATCGAAAGAAGCGGTGGAAATGGCCATTTGACGCATAGAGGATGACACAACTCTACTTCTTCGAACTAAATGGGGTGTAGATACGACAGAGAATCTTTTGACCTTATGTGTCAATTCCAATTATCTCATCTGAGATGGAGTGATGCGTATCTTAAGTCGACATGTCCAATGGACTCTCTCCCATTTTTTCAATTTTTTGATCCCCTTATCTGGCCCCTTGTTTCCCCCCGCTCTTCCCTTGCGACTTGCTTGGCATCGATTTTCATAGAGGATTTTGAGGACAGAATGTTACAGTCCGATTAAGGTACCACTATGGAAGAGGTAAGTGGACGGCACTCTTTTTTGGTGAAACGAAATGAAGAGGATGAGCTATTGAAGCATCTCATTCAGGTCATGAAGCTGCGCAGTTCACTTGTGAAAAAGAGGAGGGATGCATCAATTTTTTGGACGTCAAGACAAGTAAGCAAAAGGAGTAAGATGGTTGGAACTGGCGCACAAGTGTTTAGATAGCAGACCACCACTGATCAATATCTTGACTTCAAATTTTGGCATTGCGAAAGCATCAATTCAAATGGGGACTGGTATTCTGCATGCGTAAGAGAAAGATGTGAAAAATATCAATGGTAGGTTTTCAATTGGTCAATTTTATGGTAGATGGTCAATTTTGACAATTTTCGTGCGTTTGAGAGAGAAGATTCAACAGAGATGGAATGAAGATCGACCATGCATGGAGAAGTATTCTGCAGTGACATGTCTATTGTTTTTAGTTGTGTGGCTCGTAGATATCTATTGCTCACTGCTGTCCTTGCTTGTCATAATGTCTCACTCTCTGTATTCGTGCCTGACGAGTGGCAGGTTTGCTCGAAAGCTCACAAATTAATTTTAGTTTCAATATACGTGCTAAATCGAGAAAAACTGTCACGTATTTTTTTAGGTAACTCTATTGTTAATTATTTATGTTACTATTAGAAAATGCTATAAAACCCCAAATTAGCGAATCTGGACCTGAAGCATTCTCGTAATAAGGTATCCTCTAGGCTAGACTAGGTAATTAGACTCCCCCTTGATGGAAATCTCTTTTTGTCATTTCATACTATTTTGTGGCATTGATAGAAGCCTACATAATGAATAGACTGCAGATTTATGCAACTCTGCATTGCATGCAATGAAGGCATTGCATTCATCTCACGAAATGGTAACACTGGAATCATCACCAGTCACAAAATCTTAACCGTGGTTACCCGTTAACAGTGAACACTTTAACTGCATGTAAACGGCCGCAACTTTGAGACCTCAATCGTAGCAGACCGCTAATCATTCCTGTAATTGCACATTAGTTTGGCAATGTATAGGAGACAGGTTAAAATATTTTATAACAAAACATTAAAGTGACATTAACTTTTCCAACATGACGAAGGAATTTGGATATAAGCAAACTTCTTTGAAACGTGCATAAATTATCATACATTAACTCGTGGGCATCGTGAATTCAGCCCTTAAAATGTTCAATTTCATATTTCAACTATTTTTGTCATCATCCACTAATACATTTGGCGGTCTACCTAATTCCTCAATGAAAAGAATCTAGATGAGTGCTTTTGAGTAGCAAACAATTTATATAACTCTAGCAACATGCAGAACTTCTTCCTTTACCAAGCGGACATTTTTCTGAAGTTCATCTAAGGAAGTTAGTTACATAAATGTATAACCTGAATTGGCAATGATCCAACCATTCACTTAATAAAACCAACAATTTTGAAATAATTAGGTTGTCCCTGATGTTCCTCATACCTCGAATCTACTGTCGTATTCAGTCTAGAAACTGGCCAGGAGTCGGCGGACACACTGTGTGACTCACTTTGGCCCTCCAAGTGGCTCCAGACGCCGGGAAGTAGGTCATCTGGGCGCCTTATCTGATACGGTTTTATCTAAAGTTAGCCCGCACAGAGTGTGAAGATCATTCTGATGAGTCATGAAGGCGGTGTCTGATCAGATCTTCCTTTGTTCGTTTCATGAAAAGTTGAAGGAAGTGGGAGAGACTAATATGCCTGGAAGTTTAACGTACACTAGCTCCATTAATGCGACTTTACATAAAGCGCCACATCAATACTTTTATTGAACATATGACAGCGAAAACTTTGACTTCGAAATAATAGCACTATGTGTACAGGCTGTGTACATATTTTTTATTCGTAATTATTTCGTGGCATTAAATTACTCGGGAGAGAAAACTGATTTTTTTCACATCATTGATTAATAATAGCACTGCAAAATGTCTGCATGATGGTAAAATTACTATGACTGCAAAAGTAGAGGATAAGGTTGAATCAAAACTTCGCGTTATTGACGATCTACACAGCATGCCTTCATATAAGAATTCATCAAATAGATTAACATAATACTGAAGAAGTGAGTCGAATCGCCACGGCCTCTGCTATGCCAAGTTAAAAGAGTAGCGATAAGACCCGCCGACGATTGATTAACAGTAGAAACAATAGAAATTGATTAGTAATAGTAGGGAAATAACCGTTACATAATGGTGATTATATGATAGCAACTGCTTCATCATGTGGTTTTCATCAACGTGCAAGAAATGCTTTGGGTGAGAGTAGGACAGTTCCTGATCTAATATTGCTTGAAAAAGTTTCTTCAGCATCCATCTATACTAGAATATATCTGAATAATCTATTTAAGCAGACCGAATGAGGACTGACGGTTCGCAAGTACGATGCTGTTATGACCACTGGATTAACCGATTATTAAATAACTTGATGTAGTTTTATCGATGCAATTAATGATTACCATTGAGTGGTAAATGGAAAATGGAGATCTTGCGCGCATTTATATAATTATTTTGCAAACACTTATTCTAAAGAACACTTATTCACATGTTCAACAAAAGTCATCAACAGTTTTGGATATTAAAAGGAAATGGATGTTCTGAAACACCATAAAACTGACGTATAAATGGGAAAATGTCCAATGGAAATAAGGATTATAGACAAGGAAAATGGAAGTAAAAATGGATAAATTGGATTTAAGATAAACCACTCAATCTGCAATCATATTATAGCTCTCTCGAAGCATTGGTGTCTATAATTAGACGTTGAAATTATAGCGGCAATGTGTCATCAGCAGCTCTTATCATACCTGAGCTCTCTGATTTCAAACGACAACAAAAAGCAGTTAACAGTGGAGAGAACCTTCCATTGTCCATGAGAATGGACTCATGGAAGACACCAGGTGAGGTGGAAACGGGAAGACGTTGCTAATGGGAACTTATACAATGAAGGAGATAGGGAGCATTTCATAGGAGTAGAAGATATTCAAAATCTTTAACGCATACAGAGGAGAATGAATTCAAAATCATAAGAAGAAACTGCCGGCATTTGATTGACACTAAAAAATATTCCATCATATCATGCATGAAAAGCATCAGTTACATGGTGCGTAAAACTTTTAAAGGCAATATTACATGGCACTATAATGCAATAATCCACTATTGATTGAAAATAACATCTCTTTTGACTTTTCACAGAATGTAAACTACTCCAAAACTAACATTGAGTCGAGGCTTTTTTACTGAGCACTTGTAGCACTATAATAATGAAATAACTACACCCAAAAAACAATATCTGAACATAGCATAAAATCATAATTTGACCCGAAAATAAAATCATACCGATGACTGCCTACTATTCGTTTTCGTTACTATAAGGTTATATACTTACATGTCAATGTTCCGCATGTCGATCAGTCAGACAGAAACTTGCTATGAAATTTTATCACTTCATCGTCTGCCGGTGCGGGAGGTTCTTGACAGTCATGATTAGTTTCAAAAGAATAATCTTCTAATGAGAGAATAAGATTATTAAAAATTGTATGCGTCGTATATTTCGATATTTCGAACTATTTTTCGAACTAAGGGGTGAACTGAGTACCTTCCTTCGGGAATCATCTGCAACAGCTCTGCATTCATCGAAAAACCTAATTATCTTAGGATTGAATTAGGAGATAGCTTTAAACACACGTGTTTCAGAGTCTTAAATGTAAAAATTCTCAGTGGTTCTGCCAAATGGTTTAGATTTTTCCACACTGCCGAAAGTGAAGCATTTGTATTTACGTCACTCGGTCGTATATTACCTGTGAGAACCGATAAGGGCGAAATGCTTAACGGTTGTTCTGTTGAATTGTCTGATTCCTGAAAATACAGATAAAAACCGATAAACTAAATGAGATGAGTGAATAATCACGAGTTTTTTGTTATAATTCTACTGTAATCACCAAGCAGATGAACTAGACTGAAAGGTAAAAAGTAGCCTAGAGCTTATCTCCAACTGACAGTGGTGGCAATCGTTTGTCGTGTTGACTCAAGCGTTCGTGTGTACTTCGGTATCTGATTCTCAGTCCCTCATCGCGGTTATTTTGTGCATGTGTCGATCCTGATAAAGTGTGGTCGATGGCATCCGGGAGAAGGAGGAATGAAGTCCCTGATCAACTCTCTAAAAATGTACATCGCAGATGATTATTTGGTTCCCCGTCCTGAGTGTTTACATATTGACCCGTAGGAATCTGTCGCCGTCAAGTACACACCACTGGGGCTAGTGTTTGAGAATTGAATATCAAGGGCTTTACAGTATTGATGCCAATTTCTGTCCGAATATTGGAATGTGGAAAGGCGACTGAGGACAGTGGGCAATGTACACTATGCCCCATTTTTTCAAGAACTGAGGTTTCAGAGGATGCAAGCTCGGGCCGCCTTCGGAAGCTTATTCGTCGGGCATGCCGTATGTCACGAAGGTTCCGTGGAGACTGGCTATGAGGACTTTGGCTTCATCTTGTTCTCGCTCAATGGTGAGCCAGTTGGAATAACGATCGACGATCACCATAGGCAGCTATGACGTTTTTATTTTCTTGTTTTGTATTTCATTATATTGAAAGGCAAACAGTACCCTATAGCTAACATTCAAGATACGCGTGTCGGGCATGCGACATAGACTGTACCAGGTAAGCTAGATAGACATCTACCAATGAGCGACAACAACATACACCAGGCATGCGACAGGTATTTTTGATATGCGTTATGACTACGGAGGGAGATTGTCTAGCAATAAGTGCAAGTGGACCTAATAAGAGCAGACCATTCAAACATGAAAATATATTCAACTGATGCCAATATTATGTGTATTCTAAAGATTTGTAAGTTGATTTACATACAGTCACATGTCAGTCATGTACTTTTCTATTTTTCATTTATAGGTTTTAAACGATAAATACATCAGCTGTGCTTCTTGGCTCTCTGAAGACACATCCGTTGTTTCTTCGAAGAAAAATATGTTTGAGGAATATTTATATCAAGTTGAAGATCAGCGTTACGAATTGGATATGGTAATAGATCTCAATCACAATATGATGCAGGTCAGTATCAGTGCCTACCAATATTAGTCATGAAATCTTACAATAGCCTCGCATTTTAGCATCGACGAAACAAATCATTGAGGATCATTGATGATATATTTTCATGCTATCAATTTACACGATTTAATTGACTTCAATCTCAGTTTTCAATTTGTATGTTCATTATTTGTTGCATCAAATAGTTATGTTCTTTCTCGACAAACTAAGTCGAGCGTGTGAATGACTGACTATTCTCGAAAGCCTAGTAGTTCAAGTTGACTTCGCTAATCGAATCTAAAGATGGACTACAATATCCATGCTTTAACAATAGCAGCTGATTATTAGATCGAAAATGTTTGATTGCACAACAAAAACGGTGCTTTCACCCATTTTTTGATATTTTTGCATGATATCAAATCATCCTATCAGTCTCGACGATTGCTTTTCACACAGATTTTGAATGCGCATCTGAGGGAGATCGAGAACATGCCTCCGGAGCAGGCGGAGAGGTATACGCTAGACGAGAATCTCGGTTGTCCTTCAGGAATTCTCATGCGAAAAGCTCTACAAAGACTTTACGGAGAGAAGACGCGTGATATCATATCAGGATTGCGGCGAAACCCACAGATGGCAATTCCTCTTGTTTTACGCCGACTTATGGCAAAAGATGAGGAGTGGCGATGCGCCAGGACTGGATTCAATGACACATGGCGGGACGCCCATGAGCGATATTATCTCAAGTCATTAGACTACCAAGGTCCTTACTTCAAGCAGAATGACTTCAAGGTAAATAGTGCCACTGATTATTTATTTCTTTAAGTGTTAGCGCAAGCATCAAGCTCCCTATTTTTTGCAGGTGTGGAGAGTTAAAACCCTGCTGTCACAAATACGAACCGCTCACGAAGAGTGGAAGCAAAGAGGTCAACCTCGAGGAGATCCTCAGTATGTCTTGCGTTATCCGCGCAACTGTCCCTTCCATGATGCTGCCTCACTCATCATCCATCACGTTAAACGTCAAACATCTCTTTCCAAAGAAGACAAGGGAAGAATCAAATCGTTGGTTAGGCGAACTTTACCACTACTCTTCAACCAGGAGACTACCCCACTGAGTGATGACGAGGAAGATGACATGGTAAATATATTTCTCTCATTTGTTAGTAGTGATGTATTTCTGCTACTATCCGTAGCTACTGCCAGTCCGGGCACATATCAGCAATGAATCATTAATGTCCTCGTATCTGAATCTCAATAGGAATAACCACTTTTATGCATACTGCTACGTCATGAGCTGCAATCTAAATTTATTTACATTTGCGCGAGATCGAGTAATTCATTGATCAGTCACTCCTATCCGGTGTATGGCATTTTATAAGGAAGGACAAGCAAATTTTTGCACCTAATAAAAAAATTCTTTTTGACTTGTTGAAACTAATGCTAAGACTTCGAAAAGCCACCATATATTATTTTTTTTACCGAAGCATTGAATATTGAGACCGAGGATATGTTCAATCAATCATCTCTTCTAGGATGAGCCAGCATTGGACGAGGACGGGAATGAGAGTGGAATTCATGTCAAAATGGAGCCGGAAAATGAAAATCAGTCTTCTTTCCATCTTCACTACGATATAGAGGACCGATACTCGTTGCTGTTTGGTAACAACTATTGGTACGTGTTCCTTCGACTACATCACCTGTTGTGTGAAAGGCTGGTGACGTTGAGGACGCGAGGACATCACATTGCAATGGAGAAGGAGGACGAGAAGAAAAATGAACGATCCGATAGTACAGCTGAAGCATTGCGACTCCGCAAGCCATGTGAGTATTGAAGCCGCTAATACTAGTGCCGTGTAAAATGATTTGAAGTGTACATTATTTGTGCTTGATGATGAAGCTGCGACTTATAAAATATTTGATAGTGGCTTGCAGCTCAAATTTGTTGTATTCACAATTTCATGTGTTGATCTTAAATTCGAAATTTACTCACTTCGGAAGGCAGTTATTGCTTATACTGACGTGAATATTATCTTAGCGAACAATCAAGATGCTTCACAATAATTAAAACCGAGAACAATGACGTTCAGTGGAAATCATCGATGGAAGTTGGAACATTGATTGCCTGTGTAATAGATGAATTCATAATTTTTCCTGATATACAAGTCCATCATCCTTTTGTAGCAATTAAAAGGGGGAGCTTAGAATGACAGCTCATAAATACTCTCTAATCTGTTAAACTCATGCTATACATGAAAGCTCGCATAGAAGCACCATAGATTAACAATTGAGATACACCAATTCCACCGCAGTCGAATTGGTTTCCAATGCGTTTAACTAATCTATCATCAATATTCTGCTCATATTGTTATACCGTTATTTCTCAAATTTTGCTGTGATGAAGCATGTTATTGTACGCACTCCTTGTATAGCAGTGAACTCGGCCGAGAGGTTCTTCATTCACATCCCCGTTCTTCCACTTTTCCCATTCACATTTTTTCATTCCAAGACTCTGCTAGATATACCATATAAGATTTTACCAAACAAGAAGTTTCTTTTATCATGTACTTAGTTCAATCCTAGATATTTTTTGAAATTCCAGAAAAGAAAGAACTTGATTGCATAGGCATTGTATGAACATTTCTGTTGCTCTATTTAAAGTCTTGGGAATGTTGGGCAACTCCAAACTTTTTAATTCTGCGGAAAGCCGGAGGCGTTCGTTCAAGTATTCACATTCTCCCGTAATGGCCACAAAACCACATTGGCGACTGTATACATGCGAACATGACAACATTTCATAATCGACCAGCCACTCACGACTAGATGTTTTTTTGAGTTACGCTGTTTTTTAATACAGTATAAACACCTATTGTGTGTACTTGTCTACCGTTCCGTTCGAAACACAAGCGCTGGATTTATCGAGAATGGTGTTATCTTAAAGTCATCTAACCTCAACTGATAGATAAAAATATTATCACGGCCTGTGCACGGGAATTATGTGAGCGTCTCAGATCCACCCATGCTTCCTGCCTGACTAAGCGGCTGTTAATCTCAGCCTCCGTCGTCATGACGCGAATGTAATATAATGCCGGCCGGAAATAGCACGTGCGGCGATGAATAAGCGATGGTTGTCCAAAGAGTTGCGTTCACTCACCGTTCACCCTCTATGCGTGACCGCATACGCAGCACAGGCAGCGAATCACGTTGTGGAAAGAAGTGATTACTAAAGCGATAATGCTTGCGTTGTCTTCATTCACAAGTCACACCGAAACGCTGAGGATGTAGAGGGAAAAGAAGTTGAAGAATGGATAAATAATACAATCGAGAACAAGATGGGATAGAAAGCTGAGGATAGTGTATCTAATACAAAAGCTGAAACTTCAAAATAGGGGAGGAAATTGGTTTAAATGAAAGGTTCTCCTACCCTGGTAGATCTAGCAGTTCTCCTACGACGCCCGAATGCTCGAAAAATAGACGCTTTGCCCGAAACTTCATCTGTAATAGGTCGAAAACCTTATGAATAAAAGACAGTCGTGGCGAGAAAATTAAAATTTTCCCTTTCATACTTTTACTGGATTATTTATTGACATTGACTGATATAAAGATCGACATGATAAAAAGTACAATACATAAAACTTCAAGAGATCTTCATTTCAAGAATGATATACGTAATTGACTTGCTTCGCAATACAAAGTAAGTCATAAAATCTGTACCTTAGTAGGTCAGCTATTATTATTATCTAAGTCTCTTATAAATCGAACCCCTATTACATGTCTCAATGAAAACTATTGGAGCTTGAAAAAAAGTTGACAAATGAAGTTGAAGCTGCCAAATCGCTGAACCCTGAAATTCAAAAAATGTCAACATCAGCTACGGCGGACGATGAGCAAATCCGACAGGAGTTGGGGAGAGAAAAAGTGTGCAAAATTTATTAGAAAAAATAAAACAACAGGCGAAGCAAGGAGACGAAGATCTATTATAAGAACTTAATACTTTACATGTAAATATATATATATATATATATGTGTGTGCATCATGTCAATAATCAATAATAGGTTAAAAGTTTCAAAATGAAACTTGCATGCCCGAAAATTAGAGAATTGTCCGAGGAGCACTGAAATAGGAAGGTGATCGACATGCTCGGTTCTGCGTTTTCTACGACTGATTTCTGACAGAATCTGATTAGACTCAACATAACTTACCCCACCGAGTCTATTAAGTTAGTAGTTATTGGCACTATTTACAAGTGCTTATTCGCATTTTTCTACCGATTTGCTTATAGTCAGCATTGTATTATGATGCCATTATTGTGATATTGTGTGTGTGTAATCCGAAATTATGTTTCAGTGAACAGTCGTTTCTTGAGATGAATGGTAGATTGCTTATGAAGAAATGCATATGAACCCCGTATCCTTTCGACCGCAATTTCTGACAAGGATTCGAATGCAGACCGACATGGCGGGGTCTAGTTGTCATAATTATGATACATTTACGCAGTACCTGTGTAATATGTATTCTGATACTTCCTTACATCGACTAAACATATATTCTACGATCAAGTATTAGTTTCTTGCTTTTTAATTTCACGATCATCAAACTATAAGCCTCTCAAGTTATCAAGGATGTTCGGCCCTCTTCGGCTCCATAGCTCGCATGGGGATATCATCTCCATGGAAAACCCTGATAGTTGCACATGAATCGAAAATCCTTTATCGTGTACACCTACTAGCAAATGGAAACCCTTGATGTTGATTATCATCTTTGTTAAGTCTTGCCCTTCAATCGTTAATTAACATTTCCTTGCATTTTAAAACTCTGCATGTTTTTTAAACACGTTTAATATCTCAATAACAGGTGTTAGAAATGAAAAGAATTATTTAATGTAGTCATGGTGAAAAATTAATTATTCATTTCAACTGTGTTCTATCGCTTTCTAGATATATATTGTTTAAGAAAAACATGTGAATATCAAAGAACCATGGAATTCCTAGGGATATTTTAGGTTAACTAATATAAACCAATCGGTTGATGTGAAATGGTTTGTCAATTAGTGACAATGCGCTATTTTCGATTTAGGTCCTAGCGTACTTATTGACGCGCTAGTGGGGAAGTAGAAGCCAAGCGACTGAACAGAGAAACGTCGTACTTTGCTCTAGGGACTCACAGTACGGTCGTCAACAAGAGTTTCTGCAAGGAAAGATATCAAAAGTGAAGCTTTCACAGAATGATGTGCACCTTATGACTGCTGCGAATCAGTGCGTCATCCGAGTTATACCTGATTACTCTTTCTGTCAGACAGAAGAATCAAAGAAAAGCACGGAACAGATTGAAATTTTCCGCAAAAATGAGATTTTCTACGTTTCTGTGACACGGTAAAAGTACTTAGTCTAGTGCCACAAATTTTGGTATGGAATACCTTCACGTCATCGTCTTGTCATATGTGTGTGTGTGCTTCTATCGCTTCCAATCGATAATATGTGCAAGAATGAGTTTGAATATGCCTAAAATTGGCCAATATGTCGTGTTTGCCGACAAAAAGAGGCTTGCTAAATCTTAGTGTGCAGCTTCATAGATAAAAGGTACATAAATGTGTCTAGCATCATAAACAAAGGTATAAGTACACAAGAGTTCATAACCTGGAGACATTTCATACCCACATTTTTATGGATTTAGACTTTTTAGCACGTCTTGTCAATCCGAGAAAATCTTTTTTTTCAGAGAAATCCTTTATTTGCCGAAAACTTCTATATGCTTCCTATAGGGTTTAGATGTTTTTCCTTGATCATGTCTGACAAGCAGAGTAGCCAGGTAAAACGCTTCGGACGCTCTGATTCGGAGTAGCCATAAGATGGACAACATTCTGCGGAAGTCCCATTTTCGGCCTTGTTCGCTGTTAAAACTCGTGTCGGCGGCCGTAGGAACAGTAATGGTGCTTTAGTGCTAGAAGATATTTGATGATTGGGGTTTTCAAGTTATAATTTAGTCTGATCATATTCACTGACATAATTCACATGTCGCATGAAATTCATTTTCAGGTCCTATCCCTCCTGAGCGATATTACGAGCATGCCCTTGAGATGGTAAAAGCATTACTTGAGGGAAACTTAGAGCAGTCAGCGTTTGAAGATCAGTTACGTGAATTGTTTTCCATCAGAGCTTATGTATGGTTCACGATGGATAAACTGATGATGACCTTAACTCGTCAGCTTCAACACATAGTCACTGATGAACGAACATGGGAACTGACTCGTTTGTGGCGTACTCAACGAGGAATGGATTGTAAAGAGACAGGTGCCGGAGGAAGTAGGAATTCAAGGGCCGACCGTATTGAAAAAGAAGAGAGGTATCGCAGGAGAGCCATGTGGATCATCAACGGAGATAGTGAAGATCTATGCTACAAGTTAGAAGTGGGTTGGCCAACTGGTGAATTGCGGGTGGATATTGTAGATCCCTCCGTACCGAAAATACGCACTAAGACAAGGGTATGTATAATACATCTTAGTATGAGTTGGCAGGAGAGCAATTCTTCGGCAAAATTAAAAGCGAAACGGTAAGATTTCATCACATGGAAATTTTTTGCGTTCAGCTTTGTCAAGGGAAAAAATCAAACCTAATTTTGCTGATTTTGTTAATTTCTTTCCTTGACAGAGCTGAACGCGAAAATTTGAGAGCTATGAAATCTTACTTCATAGTTTTTAATTTTGCGGAAGAATCAATGGCTCTTAGGTCAAATCATCATCTAATCTACTGCTGCGCAATGGCAAGCTTTATCCTACTTATCCTTGTATTTTCTTGAAATTCATTCTTTTCAGAATGCTGGAGATGGACGAGATCGAGGAACACCCTTTGCCTTCTCATCTCTAACGGAATTAAGGAAGAATGATGCTCAGGCGGAAAGTTGGTGTCAGTAAGTATTCGTATCTGTTTTGGCTTCAACATTCGGCTTTATTGAGAAATTACATTTTTCGTTTTTCAAGGCTTCTAAAACTTCATGCTTCCTCGCAACTGCATTAATCTGTTGAAAGCAACTCACAACAAAACTCAAGTCAGCCAAAGCAAAATCCGTCTATCTGCATCTAAGTCAGTATCCTTTCCAACTTATCTAAATCTCCAGGGCGTCTCCTCTGAAACTTCCTGGGTCGTGCTACTACTGTACATCAGATAGGATGATAGGAAGGCCTATATTCGCAGCTTAGGCATCGTATGGTTGTAAGCCCAATGGGGAAGAGTCATTGCTCCTGAAAAATGTTAGTTCATGCCTGCTGGGGTTATGAACCCGTTTTCAAATAGGATAAAAATGATAAGCAGGCTCTAGTCCGAGCTGCGCTTCCACTTTTGAGCGGGGTCGCGATAGAGATAGATATTTTCACTACAGGTCGCCGTGCCTCCACGGACTTGCAACTCTATGCATGATTAGACTCAATCACAGACTCAAAGATGAA
Source organism: Prostheceraeus crozeri (assembly GCA_907163375.1). NCBI lineage: Eukaryota > Metazoa > Platyhelminthes > Polycladida > Euryleptidae > Prostheceraeus > Prostheceraeus crozeri. The sequence goes on from CAJQUW010007762.1 coordinate 122,645, forward strand.
AGACAGCAGTTAAAAAACAAAAAATCATTTAAAAATCAGTGCTTTGCAAATTACATCAAAACCTTGTTTTCAAATATCTAAAATCACACCGCATTTTGATGTTGCATTATGCTATAAAGTCAAAAGTCAAAAATGTTTATTATCAAGAACATTTGAAAACAGGAGCATGTACATACGCTCACATATTATGCACAAAAACATAACTTGATGGCAGAAAACAGCGGGAAGTTTGTGTTGTTGAAAAAAACATACTGAACAGGTAGGAGAGGAGAATTGACAGAAATATATTTCCAGATTTCATGCTTATTGATAAGTGATTTCTTTATTTAGTCTTCGTTCGCAAATCGTTTGCTTTTTTGAGAAACTTCGCGATGGATTTTGCCAGTTCTGGAGTTATAATATTCATCAATTTATTAAATTCTATTGTATTCTTACAGTTGCTTAACAAAGGCTCTGCTTCTTATCTTCAAATTATATTATATTAAATTTTGATATAGTGAGCATGAGTCTCCACTTTTGAATTATCACATTACTCACATAAACGCTCCTCATATCGCAATCGATATCCGTAATTTTCTTTCTATGAACATGGTTGTGAAGCCACGTTTTGAAATATGTTTGTAGGCCGTGCTTTTCGAAATAGGCTTTTTAAATCCTGCTTTTAAGTATGGTTTATGCACCATGTTTTCGAAGAATTTAGATTCCAGTAATTGATAAGCATGATACATTATATTCAGATTAAGACAGATGCTAGAGTTGCGAACACGAATGCTTAGAATAAGTTGCTATCGACCAATGCTAGGAGATACAGGTATGTCGATAAGTAGCATGATATAGGCATCAATGAGTGTGATAATGAAATACGATGGCATATTGCTAACATTGCAGGTGCTCTATTCCACACATTAGGACATTTTTGAAGCTGATGCTTTATTTGAATGGTTGTTCAATTGCAAAGAAGCATTGTACAGTGTTAAAAAGTGAATTGAAACAAAATGTAGTGCTGAAAACATGGTTTTTGAAATGTAGCGCGAATTTCGTGAAGCAGCACGAACATAGCAATATTCAGCTTAGGAAACATGTTTGGTAAGAATATGTACAATGTACATGTTTGTAATCCTGCTTTTTTTTCACAGCTTCCTCGAAGAGTTGGACCGACGAGGGGAAGTTGTTGCTAATAGCCTATTAGAAGAATATAAAGAAAATCCTCGGTTGTGTAATCGTCCACTGAAGGTCGGTGACGTCCGACGATGTATGCTCAAAGCCGCTGCGCCCGATGGTCCTACGGCTCCTGCCATGGAAGTAGATGATGAAGATGAAGATGATGGGACGCAGGAACGGGCATTGCGTAAAATGCGCTTGAAACACGCAATGAGAGCCCGCAGTTTCGGTTCACAAGTGCTGGCCGATTTGTTCGACGTGAAAATTGAGGATACTAATCGAGTGAGTGGAGCATGCAGCCTATGTGTCTAGTGGATTTGTTCTTGTTTAATGAACTAGCGTAACCTGTGAGAATTAAGGATAAGATGATGTTGAACGCTATACTGCATGTCAGTGTTGCGATTCGCGCGTGTTTACACGCGCGCGCGTTTTTTTTTTGACAATTTGCGCGTGTAAGCGTGTTTTTTTCCATTTTTATACATTTTGCGCGTTTTTTTTAAGTTTTCGACTTCTATTTTTAATTTTTGATAATAGAAAACTTTGGTTCTAAAATATCAAAATCAAGATATCAAAATTTCAAATTACATGCTGTTTCTAGATAAGCCACATGTATAGCCTATCAAAGATCATTTAGGTTCATTAACATCTCACTCAATGGATAGCCTATAGGCCCACTGCTCGTATGCATCTACCACTTAAGGCACGTGTGTATTTGACTTGTCCTGAAAAATACCGAAGCTCTTACTATCTGATCTGCAAATTTAAGCTTTGTAAAAATTCGTTTCATCAAATATTAGCGATCATAGTTGCCATTTTTCTTATTTGTAAGGAAATACATGTGCGCGTGTTTTTCGACCTTGCGCGTTTTTTTCACCCTACGCCAAGAATCGCAACATTGCTGCATGTTAGAGGAAGGTTGACCAGCTTAGAGTGAGACCTCTCAGATGGACCGTAGACCGGTAATGCAACTTCAAATAGTATGCTTGTGAGGATATCGATAGTGAATTGAAATTCTGCGGTGTGAAAATCAATAGAGATTGATAAAATAAAATGAACGACTTAAATTGAGTTTTTGTAAGGCTTGCTATTTTGAAGACAATACTAAGTGACCTGGATCGTTGTGCATCAATCAGCTATCGTTATCCGTTTACCCTAAGTGATGTTTTTGCTTCGGTGGAATATTAATCAAATTTTGATCATTTTAGGCAGATTTTGATCTGACGGTATGATTACACTAGATCTGTGCGAAAATGAATCAGCGAAGTTGCCGGTATGTCGATTTTACCATTTGTAATTTTTTGTCTACATAGAATGACACATTAATTCGAATTGAAGTTACATAGATTTTTTCATATTGAATCATTTTTGAGACTTTGCTTTGATATTATTTTTCGCAATAAGACTTTCATCTTATTTTGTTATTATTTCTGACTGCCTTATACTGCCTTGTTATTGTTCTTATAGATCTTTGTAAAATATATAAATCGGTCTATCGAAATTAGATTTTTCAGATGGTTTCATGTATTATTCTTCATGTTACTGCATCAGCTAACGTTCAGTCACCATATTGAAGTATGTTCAGTTCACACTCGTATGTATGCATACTGCATGTTCTTGTACATTCATAATACATGTAAAAATGAATGCAAACTATAGATAAAGTATCAGTCATAGCTGTAGTTTTTGAAACAATAGCTCATGCTGAGATATTCATATTAACAACCACAGTCCGTATTTCCTTGATAAGTCTAGAATCATCGTCTCCTGGATTTTTTGGAAATTTCCTGATTTTGAAAGAGCTAAGATTGATAGCAAAACAACTCCAAACGACGGATCGTATTACGATGCTTGGAAAGTATTTAATATTTCGATGGTAAAAACGTCGTATAAATCAGCTGGTCCAAAACTTTATTCGACCGGTTTCCGATGAGGTTAACCTTCATCAGGAATAGAAGGACATTGTGCACACAAATTTACACAAAATTCAAATGCTACAAGTTGTCATGAGCAGAGGCTAATTGAAAAGATGTCATGCATAAAATGGAATAACATAGAGCCTCAACTAGACTGATTTTGAAAGAGAAATTTTGTTAGATACCCTGTTATTAAGCATCTTAACTGTCATACTATCACGGAGGCAAAAAAATTGCCAGTCATGGTGGTAAACAACGTTCGTAAAATATCATGGTCACACAAGTGTTAAAGATGCTTCATAGTAGTAACCCGAGTGTGCAGAAAAAATAGCATGAGTAATTGAATGAAAAGGATATGAACCATGAATTCATAGGTATGAAATAATATCCTTTCATACGTTTGAAAATTTCGACGTTTTCGTAGCACTGCATGGTTTTTTCGTCCATTTCTTGGCTTGATTCATGCACAGGGGTATGTTTCCTGGCATGATTTATATATCCATTTTTTCGTGCTGGAAGGTGTTGTTCTATTTGTAGTACTGTTGTGCTTAATGAGTAAGTCCGGTAGTATGCCCAATTTGATAAACCTCAGTCAGTTTAATATGGCTTGTAAGGAAATCTCGTTAATGGAACTTCTTGTTTTTCAGTTGATGCCGAATTTGGAACTTCACTTCGTTTCGGACAAACCTTATCTACCTATCAATCAACAAGGTGGCGCAGTCATTGAGTGTTTGTGGCATCGCAACGCGTTCTCACGTGCTCGTAAGGTAAGCACTCACCAAATAAATACTTGTGATGACTAAATACCTCTTATAATCGGAAAGAGTCCTTGGCTATTAGTGCATATATAATCAATACCTGAAGATAGCTATTAGATAATAGCTGAAATTAACCGTCCATAAGAAAATAAAGTTCATTCCATCACTAGAATTTGGCTCTTTCCAGAGAAAACTAAATTCTATCTGTTCTCTTGACAAGTTCATTGTGCCATAGTTTTGTATTCGATGTATTCGAGATCTGATAATGAATTGACCGAGCAAGTAAATGAAGACAGATGTTAATAATCACAAATTACTTTCATTTTGCGATTCGGCGATATACCAAGCGACCATGTTGGGCCCTTGTAAACTACTGTGACTGTCTCAATGACGATTTAAATTGAAATTGCACGTAGATGTCATATTGAATATATCTTCATATTTATCGTCTTTAACTGTTATATCAAGATGCCTCCCATGCAAGCATAAAGTCGTTCATCTCACAATTTCGACTCAAAAGTCTTCTAAAGCTGTAAATTTTTCTTTTAGACGGCAGTAAGTTATTTAACATCACTGCAGCTAAATATTTTGTGGATCATATTAAATGTATGCGGTGGTTAAGTGCTTGACCTAGCCTTTTTTCACCTAGCAGAACTTGCGGTCCAGAGGTCGGGCCCGAAAGTGTCATTGGAAGTCGTCAGGAGTGGGGGACTACATGATCACAACGCTCCAGATAAAATTCTGGCTATGTCAGCACTGTCCAGTCTCCCAGTATGTAGAAGTGGTGACGTTAAACCATCATTTTATCATAATAAATTACTGAAATGACGCCCTGTTCTCAAGTTATCTAAACATGATTGAATTGAGCAACCGACGTGGCATTGCTTTCTCTTATAAAGAATAACTAAATGAAAACCGCTTCTACGTTATTCCACAAAATACGGCATTTAGAAAAAAAGTGCGCTGCACACCTCAGATTTCGCTCAAAGGGTTATTTCTATCAACATTGAGCGTTCTCTACAACTGTTTTTATATGAAGACGCATAGAATTTCAAATCTCTTGATCTAAAACCTGTTTATACTTCGTACACGAGACCTTGTTTCTTTCCCTTATGTTTAGTTTTGAGAAGCCTAAAAGTATGCCGGCGTTGCAAAACCCATCTTTCTGTATCCAATAACGTTCGGAATCATTCTTCCAGCGCTGCCAAAATACGAAAGTAAAAATGAAGCTTTTACGTCACTACTCCCCATACTTTGGGCTTGGACGGTGCTGACATAGTCCGAATTATGGAGCGTTATAGTACTTTTAGTCCGGATGCCCTTCCTGCCGACTTCCGATGACACCTTCGGGGCTCGACCTCTGTACCAAAAGATCGCTAGGCCAAGCACTTAACCACTGTGCCACGGAGAACACAAAATACAAAAGTAAGTGATGAATAAATTGTAAATTATCACAATTTCAGCGGAAACGTAGACGATAGGTTTGGTACGCAGGTATCAATAAATATTTATGTATAAAAATTCACTAGTAGTGAGAAACATGCAGAAGGTCTCCCACATTACTCACACGACCGAAGCAAAATTCATAATGTAATTATGTCATAAATTGTCATAAGTGATCTCCTTGGCAAAGTGGTTAAGTACTTGGTCTAGAGGTCGAGCCCCGAAAGTTATTGGAAGTCGGCAGGTAGGGTATCCTAACTAAATGTATCACAACGCTCCAAATAAAGTCTGACCGTGTCAGCACCTCCCAAGCCTTCAGTATGGGAGGAGGTAGTAAAACCTGTCTGCAGTCACAATGACGTGTAGCATTTCTAGATGCGTCGAAGCAAGTAGCTATCTTTCTCCGTTGGGAAGTACTCTAGGCTAATGACTTCATTGCTGAAGTGAAAGAGCAGCTAATGCCAAGATTGTTTTATGGAAATAATCCTTGCCAAAAAGTGTCTAATCGTTAATGAATAGAATTCCTAAGTCATGCGATCCATCTCCCTATTCAACGTCTCCATGATACCAGCGATGTACCTTGTACAATTTATTTAGTTGTTGTTCATGTATCTATTCATTTTTTATTTGTTCACATGGTATTGGCGCTAACTCAGTTATGTGCATATTCTCTGGTAGGTGGTTTCACAAGCGGTGCAGATATGTGACTGGTGGTTTGAGAACCTTCGCAAATTTCCTGTGTAGACCATGTCTTTACATTGTGATGCAGTTGATTCGGACAGCGCTGATTTTGAGGGCACTTGAGGTTTTGTTACTTCAGAGACACGCAGGACGAGGGCTCAGCGCGTGCAGTGCAGGCTGGTAGTTGATATAGTTGATGTAAGTTCAGAGAACTCACAGGCTTTCATATAACCGAGGCACCGAATTTGTGAACGAAGACCACGATCTACGATGCGCGCTTCAGAAGCAGCAGCGGAAGTGTACCATGTCGCGCGAATCAATTAGGCGACTTGAGATAGACGACATTAGAATGGCGCGTTGGATTTGTGGCACTTCTCAATTTCGGATCTCGGGTTAGAGGAAATTGACGACATCGGACAAAGCGAGATCAATCCATGGACGCAGAAGGGAAGAGACTATCCGACCGACTGAAGAAGTCAAGGAGGAACAATGTCAATGAAGAATTTCGACATCCCCAAATAGTTCGGAGAACTTTTTCGTTTGTCCCCAAAGGAGCCCTCGATCGAAAAAAATTGGAGGGGCCATGGGAGTAAGGGTCGCATTACCGGGGTATTTTTGGAAAACCGGTAATTCGGTAATCCAGTTGCGACAAAACCGGTAATACCGGTAATTACCGGTTTTCTGACAGTTAATATTGTATCTAACAAGGCAGATAAAATACTGATTACATGTACATGTACGTGGAAAAAAACCTATTTTTCGAAACAGACACTGATTTAAATGATTGCAATCTACAGAAGACTTATTTCACTGCTTGCCTCATGCTACGGATCTTCGAACGAGTAACACGAGGAAAAGCTTTTTGCGAATGCGTTTCAGAAAAGTCTAATTATGAGAACAAAATATCGGTGCATCAAACAATACGACAACAAACATCACTGGCAGTCACTTACAACATTCCTTCAAAAGCAAATTCGCACGAAAAAAGCATAGCACGTCCAACGTTTTGTCGGAAAGGCGACTGCGCAGTTTATTACAGAAGTATCCGGCTGTAGAAAATGCTCTCTCAGACTCAACTGATGTGGGTGGTATGGTGAGCAAATGGTCATAGACCCGCTGAAGATAGACTCCAAGTTTGCCGCTTTGCTCAGCAGATGTGAGCTCAGGTGCAATGACTGCACTGAAATCACTGGTGCCGGTGATTGACGAATCTGTAACTTTCTTCTTCAGTTGTCTGCGATCACCCGTTCAAGATTTTCTTGTAGGGAAAAATTTGGCTCTTCAGAGGATTCCTGTATATCGTTGCAATTGCTATGCTCAGGTGCTCGTACATCAATTTTCGGCGAATTCATCCTCTTCAAAAGTTCACAGCAGTACGCTTTTACAGCCGCCTTCTTTTGTAATTTGGCTTGAGGATTGTGAAGGTTTTGCAATATGACAGATTCCTTGGTGTATCGATCTTGTACAACACGCTCTTCACCAGCCTGTTTCATTTGTTTGGCCAATGTGCTTCCTTCACTGTCAAGTGCATTGAATACAAACTTGACGACGCGGTCAGCAGTAAGAAGGTTGGCATCTCGACGAGAGAGGGAAGTAACAGCCAACTTCACCGGTTTCAATGCATTGAAAATTTGTTGCACAGTTTTGAAATCCTGATCGGATAGTTTCTTCTCCTCTGGGAATTGTATGTCGATCTGCGCTTTTAGAATGCACTGGCGGGAAACAATTATACGCTCTAGCATATCGGCGAGACTATTCCAACGCGTTTTACAGTCTAGAATGAGAGGCGACACACTGAGACCGTCGTCAGACATATAACGCCGTAGAACTTCATTGTTCTTGGGAGATTTGCGGAACGTCTTGATGATTGAACGAACTTTATCGATGGCTTCTTCAATAGTATTGTCCTTGAATGGAAGTGGAACATCAATGTAGGATTCTTCTAAGACAAGATTGCTTGAGGAATCATCCACGTCTGAGTCAGAGTCAGATTCAAAGTCTTCAACAGGTTGAAAGTCATCTGCATCACAATCTTGAGCAGCTTTCTTTCGGCACAGAACGTCTAGAACAGCAAGTTGTATTCCATGATTGCAGCACAGTTACTGAGGACATGAAAGCAGTCTACCGAGTTTGATCATCATGCTGCATCCAGGGTGACCACTCGGTCTTTTTAAACAGACCAGTCTGTTTTGGTCATTTTTTGGTCTTTTTTTAGGACAAGTCTGTTTTTATTCTTTTTTATAGAAGTCTAGTTTTTTAACCATACGTGAGTGGAAATGTGTCAATCAGTTTGGTATACTCAGGCAGTCTGGTGCATTTTTTCTGAAATATCATTCCACAGCAAGCTTTCATGATTCATGATCTTCTTCAGGAAAGACTTCCCGTGCATATCGGCTTTTCGAACGGGTCATGCTATTTTGTCCGCAAGGGAGGCTTCTCCCGTATGAAGCACGCAGAAGATGATTACAAAACGAATGTCTGAAAACGTACAACAATTCTCGATTATGATTCGTCGGGCGAGGTCGGCGCAAGAAATCGAAGACAGCAAGAAATCTGCTAACTCTATGCTAAGACGTCAAGTCGGAGTTTTTGACTCCGACACAATGATCAAGAAGAGAAAGCAGAGCAGCGTTTGGAGGAGCTGAAGGCAAAACGAAGACAACTGCTTTGACATTGAACGTGACAATGTGATTTCCAACTCCGTGATCGACAAAATGTTCAGAAGATAACATTGTTCTATTGTAGGATTGAAACACTTTTTTCCATAACACGAAAACAGACATTTCGTGCTCTTTAAGAGTTATAGATCACTTGCTTTTATTGGATTGTTATGGAGTTCTATCGATAGCTCACGGCTTTTTAGATATGTCGGGTTTTAATATATTTTTGGTCATCTAGGCTTTTGAATTCATGCTATTATCATCTAGTTGTTAGAATTTATGGTCAAGGATTTTAGTTGTGGTCTTGCTACTGATATCGTAGAGTAGCTTTTTGTTTTTTCAAAGTGGTCACCCTGGCTGCATCCATCTGTCGTCTCACAAACAGCGTCGGTGGTATCCAGATTAAGATGGAACTCTTGCAGTTTGACGCGTAATGCCGACTGGCATTGTTCAGCAGAAAACGTTCCCATTATTCTCACCAGTCCGAGATTATACACCAATCGCGAAGAAGTGGTCGAATGTAGATTAATGTTCAGGTGTCTGACGTTCCGAATCGAAGTCTACTCGTCGAATGTGAGACTGAACCGTTTTCCAGCTCGTAAATCCTCGTCAATTTGCGTCGTGATAGTCTGTCTAAGTTCAGTAGCATAAGCGTAGACACGGACCTTCACACCATTCGCAGACGTTGGTAAGTCCTTATAAAGGCACAAAAGAGCACGACGTAAATCCTTTGATGTTGCAAACACACTGAAGGGAATGCCATCAAGCAAGTTGTGTGCAGCGCGCAGTGGTGTGTGAGTGTGTCTCCTCTAATCGAGCAACTCAGATGATCTGCATTATTGTACTTTGATCGCCTTCCATGTCACCTTTGGCGGCAATGAATAAGTAGGATGAATGGTTTGAATTACACCTTCGAAAACCGGTAATTTCATTTGAAAAAACCGGTAATTCGGTAATGAAAAAAATCACAATTACCGGTTTCGGTAATACCGGTAATGCGACCCCTACATGGGAGGCAATCCTTGTTTGTACACTTAAATGGAATGTGTACCAATGACCGTTGTAGCGACAGTGGCAATGATATTTTTCATATGTTGTTATCTTAAGCAATTCATGAATGATGGGCTTTGAATATTTTTTGTCGCCAAGCGTTTTTCTAGAAGATAAGTTTTGAATTTTAGTAGATCTGTCTAGATAGTGTCATTTAAATCGTTAATTTGAAAAAAAACATGTGGATGAAAAACATCTACGGATCATATTGTAATAGCCAATGAATTATTTAATTCAACTACAATTCGTCTAAAAAATCTCCAAACTATTATTGGACGATGTATTGCGTGTATACATGTATTTATATATGGATCTACTTGACCACAGATGAATATGCTCTCTGATTTTAATTGCAGGCACAGGAATATCGTCGCGCTGAGGGATCATCTACGAGGCAAAAGTTTGCGGCTGTTAAACGTCGTCTGCGGAATTATACAGAGGAAGAAGCAGAGGAATGTCAAAATTGGTTTAACTGTGGCGTTCGATCAAGGGAACTCAAGGACGAACCTCTAACTGAGAACTTAGAAGCTCGTAGCATTCCCCTTTCCTCAATCTCCCCCCACCCTTTCCCTCCTCAAGTTGATACAGAAACAACAGAAAGCCAGCCGAGTCCGCTACGCGAACCAGAGCCAATGGAAGGTGAAGACTGAAATCGTACCCGTTGCCCTCATCTCTCACCTTTCATATCGTGTCTCTCCAACTCATTCTCTTCTCTGATCGCCTATCACCATTTTCTTCATCGTTATTCCTGTATTTTTGAAAAATTGCAAGCTCTGTACAGTGTATTTCAGAAATTTATCTGATAATTTATGTTACATTCTATAATGCCGTATTCTCGGTAGATTGAGTATATTTCTTATTCATTCGACTTTTCTACGTGCCTGTGTATAAGCATTTAAAACGAATTTGTTGACCAAAACTAGATGAGGATGTGAATTTGGTTGTTTTTGTGACGTCTCCCGACCTTTGCCTAGTGTATTACTGCCGCTATAGTCTCCTCAATCACATAGTGTGAATTACTTTTCATGTCTCTAACACACCATTATCGGAATATTTGCTCCTGTTATTCCTCTTGTCATCCTAATAAATTTTTCACATCCTTGATTGGTTTTATTTCTGAATTCACATGGGTAGTACCTCCAGTTTAAAAGAATGTTCTTATCCTTGGTGATCCTCTTGATCGTGTAGCTTCATATTTTATCATCAGATGTACAGACCACTTTCATAAGACTGTCCCTATGATAGAAAGTGTAAGCATAGCGGTGGCGATTACCTAGTGGATATACAACACGTAGGTTCAGGACGTATGATTTTCAGAATCTCCTGTGCGCTGTCATGAGCACACTCTGTGTTGCATTCAGTTCTAACATTATTTGTGGTTCCGCAGTTTATGGGTTCTGCTGAAGAGCATCACATTGAAGTAAAGCAGACTTGAAGCGTTTCAAAAGTCCCAACCATAACGCGCGAGCAATTGACTTCAGGGTTGCATACCGTATTCGAAAATTTTCCCTCGTGTCAAGATGATTATGAAGTTTTTGATACAAAGAGCTTTAATAGTGCATATGATAACTTCAACTATGATGCCCTGATGAATTGCGTGCTCATGGCATCATAATTACTTGGTTGGCCAAGTATTGGATTCTGAATGAGAAATGGGATCACAACTAAAACTTCGTCTGTATGGACTGCATGTTCGAAATTAAAATCGAATGTGAGACATCATTCTGATTTTGAAAAACGTGCATTATCCCGCAGATTGGTCAATTATGTGATCATTCTGCTAGTAGGTAATGGCAGCCTCTATTTAGTTACCAATGAATACACTATGCAGTATGTGTCATTTTAATAATCAACATTTCCGTTCATAGGCTACGTACATCACATTTAAGGCTGGTGAAAATAGAAAGGGATGGCTTTTCTACATGCTCATCTAAACGAAGGACACCTTTAACATACGCGCTTTTGAATGTGGCATATTTTACTGAGTTCGCCCCACTTTAAAGGACCAGTAAAAAATAGTTCTCAAAATATCTTACATTATTATATAAAAGTGAAGATACTCAAAACATCAAGTTCCATGCACAGATGAAAAATATGAGTTATGGGCCATTTGTATAGAACCACTTAGCAAAAACATCACAGCAATAAAATGGTAATACTGATACTGATAAAAGTGAAAGATTAAAACATCACAGCCATGGTAGAGTAATCAATGTAGGCACTATTTTTAAGAGCTCCTGGTTATCAGCTGGATAATTTCATCACCAGCACTTTTGATACTTATATTATTCCTTTCTTCACTGTCATTTTCAACATGCATTGCATGTTGATTATCATCACTTAAGTCATTCACCATCTCTGTTAGCCCTTGGCTACAATCATTCTCCTGAATCACATGAGGAGTATTCGCATTATCACTTTCACTTGATATGTGATAGCTCTCCTGAATATGATCGTTAACTGAGTTACAAGCGTTTCCTTCCGCTATAAAGTCAAAGTTATCGTCGATATCACTCGCACATTCTTCTTCCTCTTCTTGAAGGATTCCATCAGCAGTCTGATCTGATTCGGAAGTCTTACTGCAGCGTTCATCCGCGACTGATGAAGATTCCACAGCAGATTGATTAGATTGTTTGGCAGTTTCATCAGCGAAAATCGAATATTTGTTTTTAGTCCTCACTCGTCTTTGCTTCCATTTGTGCTCTGCACAGTGGCTGTAAATATGAAAAAGATTTGAATTATATTTCATTTCTATGACAGGCATGCATACATTTTGTTCGAAAGCTGTGTACTGCACAACAAATGCTTTTTATCTTCATTCAGTGTGCAAACCCACTTGCTCTGCTAAAACCATGAAATAGTCGTGTAGTATTGAAAAAAGTTTAAGCTGACTTTAATTCAAAAAAGTCAAATTTTTGGTTCTATAATAGTGAACTTTGATCAATAATAAATGCTCTCTTTTTTCAAGCTTAGCCCTCATCAGCCCGGTAAATCTATCTACCTATTCAGTCCACCTGACTACACAAATTATGTAGTTTTTGTATATTTTCATTGGTTCTTAATTGCTTAAAGATATTAATGCACATACATTGATATCCTTGATCAGCTCCGATTCTTGTCATATAATGTTCACTTGGACTTTGGTGCGTGCCGCTACCAAGTTTTGTAACGTAGGTTTACTGGCATAACGTTAAAATAAGTGTACTTGAAACAAAGTGTACTTGAAAAGGAAGTTTGGTAAACCAATTTGATTAGCACAAGGCCTACATGCAGCACGCATACAATCAAAGACATCAAAGAACATGACTAAAAAATGAGTAATGAAATTGCGCCAAGGAATGCTTCAATTGGGATATGTAGTCATTTGCGCATGAACACATTCACTTTGCAAAAAGAGTTACATCTGTACTTCAATGTTTTGCACCTAGATGATGCTTAGTATTTTCGAGTTCCACTTGGTGTAGGCCCATTAAAGTCTTTTTAAAACAACTTATTTCAGACGGCATTCGTGAAAAGGTATTTCAGATTACGCGGAAATTTAATATCTACTTTCAACAGAAAATATGCAATAAATTTCTGAATAATTAATCCAAAAAGCAACTTTTAACGTTGGACACAACATATTCAGGGCAAAATTACTATACAGTATAGAATATTTTAAAATTGAGTTTTACCGCGGGTATTGCGCATATGGTTTGATTGGGGATGCCGATTTATCAATTAATGGACTTTCTGAGATTTTTGCCGATTTTCAATTAAAAGTGACAGATTGGAAGACAAGATTTCAATTTTTAATGAATTTTCTGTTTTTTGCATATAAACTGCATGCTGCATGAACTAAATTTCTGTATAATCTGATGACTTCTTTCTATCATCACGATCGTTGAAAACATGAATTCTTCCTAAGACTCGATTTTCAAAACGTGACTATGACTCCCGCCCGAAAAGGAAATTCTCAAATTATCAAGATCTTGTCCTGCAATTAAAATGCTTCGAAAATTGTCATATCCTGCAGAAATCGCTTTTTATGACTTGTTCTGTGCTAGTCTTTAGATCCATTAATAGAATCATTCTTAAGGAGACGATTATGTGTGCTTTTCATGGAAGGTATATCCTAACCATCAACGTCTGATACAGTTAGCGCTCGTCATGATATGCATGATTGTAAACCTAACAAATTAAGCTCGTTTGTGCATCAACGCAATGTATATCTCATTGTTTGACAGGCCGTATCTATGAAGTCTATATCTCTCAATTTTGACAGAACGTCGACATCTTAAAAGCAAGTGACCCGAGCCCTGTCATTAGCTCGCCTCTGATTGGCTGATACATGCAATCATTCGATTTGCAACTGACAAGCTGTTATTGCAGCTGGATGATAAGAGTGTTCATAGTGCAACTGAGGTACCTGGATCATCCCAACGCGGAATGTCAGCATACCCATTTTCGTAAAGAGCAGATGAAATCATCATTCAGAGTCCCATAGTAGGTATTATAGGGAATTACAAGTCCCTGCAGACCCTTACATCATGAACATGGGAGCATTGGGAGTGCCAGCATTGCTTAGAAAAACTATCACGATTGGTTGATGATTCTTCATCGTCTCCATTATTTTAATGATGCTGATTATCGATGTGATTTTGATTGGAATTTGATGCTTAGGTAATCATATCATAGAAAACCCCTTTCCTGCATATTTCCGTCACCAATGATCTCTTGCTAGTGCTTAAAATTAATTGATCAACATTCAAAATTAATCAACTCGGCATACCACTCGACTAGCATCGCACTAGTTTGCATGAAAAACTTAGGATCTGTTTTCCTTATTAGTCAGTGCACTTTATCATCACCAAGTACTAAATCGGTCCTTTCAGTACATCGAAAACGTCGATTTCAGATGAATTTAAGTAAAACAATCGGTCGATTAGCAAAATCACTAATCGGTACAACCCTAGTAAAACCCTTGAGAGAGATTCGCCTTTATTTCAGATATATATAGACATGATTTCCGCAATTATTTTTGCTTTCGTGAAAAAAGTCTTAGAAATTATTGGACTGTTCTTTGTTTCGTAAAATGTATTAAGCTCTGAAACATATTTCACCGATCCAGCCTCATCAATAAATCATATAGCGGGTTCAATGCGCTCCCGTTGTGATCAAGTGGTCCCTGGAGGTTGAGGTGCTACTCGCTATTAGCTCTACTTTTTCGTCTTATCTGTTTGGTAATAAATGTCACTCATGTCATTGTATTTTCGCACTTTTTCAGAAGGGTTGGTTAGATAAAAGGGAGAATTGAGATATGAAAATATCTATTGTGCTGAAGTGGGTGTCATTTCATTTGTTATCTTTATCAGAAGCTCTCAACATCGGTAACGCAAGAATCTGTCACAATTCTTTGAGAATTGAAGAAAAAGTAAGGGTGCGGGAACTTTTCATGGACAGTATAGTTGTGGAGACGTGCAATTTCGAAAATTTCACTCTTACTGCTTAAGTACATCATATGAAGCTTCTACATATCACTTCCTTGGCACAGTGCAGCGTCGCCATCTAGATTTCCTTAGCATGACCTTGTCTCGATTGGGCGATTCCTTTCAATAGACGCAATAAGTTGCATGCACCATCCAAACAATGGCTTCCCAGATGACTAGCTACTGCAGCAGGATTTAACTGCGATAAATTCGTCAATAGATAGGCTAATTCTGAATGATTACTCTTAATTCTTCAAAATAATTTATGTTCAACGCTATCAGCCATGGATTAAACTAGAGATTTCATCAAAAAGCTGTTTCGAGAAAGGTCACATAGGATATTATCAGGGTTGCCGTGGGTGTTCAATTTGAATACCCATCCCACAGAAAACCTGTCGGCATCCCCATGCCTACACAGCTAGGATAAGACACCTACATGCAGTTTATACACTATTTTTCTTCATGTGAAGTAACTGATGCCCAGTATTTCAATCTCAGTAGAACTTAAAACATGACACAGCTGGCTGCCGACTACGATCATTGGATTACCGGGTGGCCGGGTGTTCTTTTGTTTATTAGCAGATGAAGCAATGACGTAAACATCCGTGTGTTAGATGATTGGCTGAAAGTGCTGGAATGAGTTTTTGTCACAAGACACGCCGCAACAAACACGAGCGCCATCATTTATCATTGTTTTGGTTACCGTCAGAAATGCAGGGACGATTGAACTTCGAGCAACGCAAATGTGCGATCAAATTATGGTGGAAGCATGCGAATGCAGCAGCCGTCATTCGCAACTGGCCAGATGGCAAGGGTACAGCACCTAGATGACTTCCACTCCATCGCATTAGGGGCAAGTTCGATGAAACGGGATCGATTATGGATGCTCCGCGAAGTGGTCGTCCGGTCAGTGTATGTACCCAAGAAAATTTACAAGCTGTAGCTGAAACATGTTTACTCACCTAGAAAATCAACGCGATGCGCATCTTCAGAGGTATCCATTAGCCGCACATCACTACAGCGAATGATGTCGTCTCTAGGTTTGAAACCTTACAGACCTCGGTTAATTCACGGATTATTAAGAGTATGATCCAGATTTTCGGTTCGAATTTTGCGAAATTTTCTTAAATGTTATCAGTGAAAGCCCAGAAATAGTCGATCGTATTCTGTGGGCTGATGAAGCCACTTTTAAATTATCCGGCCATATAAATCGCCATAATTGTATCTACTGGAATACAACCAATCACCACGTTGTAATCGAAAGACAAATGAATCAACCAGGAGTTGCTGTTTGGGGAGGAATTTCTTCAGATGGTCTGATAGGACCAATTTTCTTTGAGACTACTGTGAATGGCAAAAATTACTTGGATCTTCTTAGAACTATCACTTCCACACTGAAACAGCGTCGTGATTTCAATGAAATGTTCTTCATGCAAAATGGAGCTCCGCCCCATTACGCAACATCTGTGCGTAAGTTCCTTGATGATACATTTCCCTCTCGCTGGTTGGGAAGACGTTCAGCGATTGAGCGGCCTCCTAATTCTCAGTGCTGATCTCACTCCAATGGACTTCTTCGTATGGGGTGTTGTTAAAGATGATGTGCATAGCAAAAACCTACAACTGTTCAGGAAATGAAACTTAACATAACTGATTCATTCAATCTTATCAATGAAAATAGAAATCTTTGCTACAAGGTGTGTCATGATGTTAAACTTCGTCTTGAGGAATGTGCTGCGAATGAAGGTAGACAGTTTGAACATTTGTAATAATCTTTGAATATGCCCACGCACACACTGTGCATATGTTCCCCCTTGTTTTTTGCTGAGATAAACATTTTTCTCAAAAATATACATGTCTTTGGATCATTTAAAAGGTACATTTCAACTGTATACAAACTTATGGGCCACTCTGTATAATAACACAACGGTTTTCACTACAATATTCTTCACTCATTTAATATTTTTAAAACACAACCGAACCATGATTGCCATTGCCAAGCCGCCAGAGAGCGGGTTCCAATTGACATCACTTGTGCTTGGCCAAAAGGTTCCATACAATGTGCTTGTCCAGGTCCCCTAAAAAAATTTTGGAGTCAGCCTATCACCCCTGGATATAATTTTCATCATAAACAACAATTGCAGTGCTTTCAATCTTCGCAATCACTTGGAACATGGACATCACTCACCAGTAGAGTTTCATACCGAAGACGTTTTAAATATCTTCACAAGTTTCTGACCGGCAAACTGAGATGCTTTATGCTTTACTGCCTATCTATGAACGCTTCAAAAGAAATTTTTATCTTAGGTCATCGATCACGGTGAAATGGAACTGCTATGCTTCGACAGTTATTTTTATACGTAGGTTCCTCATCAAGGAATCAGACTTAGTTCTAGGGATTTTCGTGGAGACTTTTAATCGTTTTAGGTAACTTAGGTACCTTCGCTTAGGTGAGCTTTGCATTGCGTCTACAGCAGCACGATCGATCTTTGATCAGTTTTTCGGTGCCGATCATTGCTCAATGAGAATAAGCAATGAACTATGAGCCCAATGAAATGCGTTACAAGAGTAACCAAAATGGATCTGTGTTCTTGAGGCTAAAGGGGTCGTTGCGAGTCATGCATATTCGGATGCCAATGATGCAGCGGGATTTCTTTGATGCAGCCACAATTTTCGCTATACCGATCCATGTCTTTGCCACTGGTTGTTGCACCACTGGCGATGTTGAGAAAATCGCTTTTAGCTCAGCAAGTTGAAACGAAATTCAGTCAAAACGAAGGTTGCATTTTCTAGTCCAGGTATAAGGAGGTAGGTTTTCATCAACTTTATATCAAAAATTGAAGCTTTTCTCTTGTGATGTCGTCCGTTGACCTCTGCTTTGGAATAAGTTTGCGCCATGAAGTAGGCATATTAAAGGGATACTACGGGGTGGAAGACAAATGAATTTGAGTCTAAATAGATGGTTCCGGTTTTACACTCCCCGAACTCAAACAAAATCGTGTTTGGTGCTGAATTATAAACGAGAGGAAGATGACAGAAGTCGAAACACATCATGTTACACCACCGAAGCTAAGTCTGGGGACAAGATGAATTCCAATTTTACTCTATAGAGATGAGCGCTAACTGTTGAATTGCTCATGCATGTACTTTAGACGCAAAGTATAGAACAGAAATTTTCATTAGGACTTCTTTTCTTTTGTGACAGGCTTCAATAAAGATGAATGATTAATCGCAATTATGTTACACAATCGTTATTAATCAAAGATCTACATGCATGTATGTGATTTATGCAACTAAGGCTGATGTTTTCAGTATACGTATGCATGCAACATACATGTATATACAATATATACATGTTTCAGTAAATGCGGTGTAAAGTCGTGCAAATCAGACTCCATTCAGTTCTGTACCAAAAACGGACTTGTGTCGCTCTTCCCTTCATACGTCCTTGACACAATTATTAGTCAATCAAAATCATTGACAATGTGTTGTCGATGTCATAGCAGTATAGATATCTCATAGAATTTAAATGGTAAGATAGTTCGCTGCTTGATTTTGACAAAATCAAAATTTTTTGTATGATAGAATGTCAGTTCTGATTGCTTCTAGTGAACGTCAATAATCATGATAATCCCCATAGAAGTGCTATGGGAGCTGTGGGCATGACCTTAACACACATACCCACAGAATCCCCATACCCACGGCAAGCCTGGATATCATTCTCCGTTAAAATAAGCACACTTGAAGTTTATTTGCATCTGTAATTGAATGAGTGAATGGAAGTCATACACTGAGGATGAATTGAATGATAATCCGTTCTTACGGTGTATATCTAGCTCTGACATGCCTTAGGTTTATGTTTTCAGCACAATAACTTCAATTCACCAGCATTTTCTGGAAAGTTGACATAATCGTCACTTGAATTCATCATCACCGATATAACGGTATCTATCTTACCGATCACATATAAAGCAAACATTCGCATTCATCTAAGCTACTGGTCATATAATCAAAAGCTTTATGACTTTACTTAAGCTTAACACTGTTTAATGATGTTTAATCCTAGACAATACTTGCAACTGCATTTAATGAGCGATACTGTTGTAGAAGACTTAAAATGCAATTTAATATGCTGTTTAAACCTGAAATGGGAATACTTCGTCAACTTCGATGAAATTGAAAAAGACATATGCAACAAGCGGATGAAAATCGCAAGATTGAAATGGAGACAATATGGAATCCAACAGCTAGATCAGGTTAATTATCAAAAATGATCTCAAATATAAAAATTCAGACTGAATCATTGTTAGTAGGAAAATACAACAGTCTCTAATTGTAAAAGAAGGAACACGGCCCAAATACAAGCTCGACACGACATAACTATGTAAACTAAGAAGTTCAACACGTACACACAGAAGCTTAGCCTAGATGTTTCTGTAAAATTGGCGTTTCAACAGTTTTAGCAGTTCTTTGAAAATATGAAATGACCTTTGTGAGCGATGGCTTGGCATTTCATCTCGCTTTTTTCATATTTTTGTCAAATAATTTCGGACTTAGGTCAGCAGGTATTGAGATTTAAGCTGTATTGGAGAAAAATATATCCCTTATGTAAGGGGTGCAAAATGCTTAATCTAGTCATTTTCAAGGAATAAATCAAACTACGTAAACGCAGTACAAAGACAAGATGCTAATATATGAGGTTCCTGAAATTATGAGGCATCATAGGACTTTGGGAAGCCCAGCAGTAGCATGAAGTTATCTCAGGTATCTCTTTAACTCGTACATGTTCAAAGGTTCACATCTTACTAGTTTGAAAGGAGAATATGCACCTCATCAAGAAGTTAATCTCGAACTTGTAATCATTTCATCAGTAAATCATGCAGTGCTTAAGGTTTAGCAACTTAATCATTTGAATAATCTCAGCTCATATTACATCTCCTGCAGTCAGTCCTTATAAATTTAGAAGTTTAAAGCGATCGCATAATGTTTTACTAATGAAACTCTACGTAAATTAACTTCACGAACTATTTCACTCACCTCTTACAGCGACCCATTAGCCATGGATCCAGTGATTTGAATATGTATTCTTCTATCTTATAGGACTTGGATTCAAAATAATACGTATCGAAGATCTGCACTCTACCCCGTTGCCACCTTGCACCTAAAGATTTATCACCTTCTCCCATGTAAATTTCAACGTGCGTTATGTTATGTTTCTGCTGCCGTTTATCCGGATTATAATATACTCCGCGTATAAAGATTAAGTCTCCAGCTTTCATATCCTCAGGTCCTTTGCAGTCCTTTGATAATGTGTCATACATATATGCTTGATTCCATGGCCCAATGCGGAAACCAAAATCATCTTGAAGATCATACATAACCCTTCGAATCAATCCACAACAATCCAAGAACAAAGGAGAGTTATATTCCGGCTCTGAAAGGAAATAATAGGAGCTTTAAATTTTAGACATAGTGTAGCTAATGTATTTTCAATGTCCATAAAATTATCACCATTTCGATTGAGTCATGAAATCATTTTATGCGTTCTTCCTGAAAAGTTAACATCTGAAAATTACCAATTATTTTCCAATTCCGTGAACTCTCGCTATAAATGGACGCCAACTTTTTACTAGAGCCAGCTAGATTCACTGTAGACAGGACTCACAGCTGATATGGTGACTGATGAGGGCGAATACTCGAAACCCAACATCGTGATGCACACTGTACGGTCACTAAAACTTTCAGTCAAGGAAAATGTGTTCAAGCGCAACTTAGTAAGAGTCACACATGCATATGTACTTGGCAAATCAAATACATTATCACCCGCCGTGGATCGATCGACCAATCACAGCTGAGACATTTAGGTACGGAAATTAATGGAAACCAAGCACGGGTTGACAAAATTTGCTATTAAATTAAATCCCTTTTTTATGAAAACTAAAGGCACTTGTGAGGCTTTTTTTTAATAATTAGAAATATCATTCAAGGAACATTTTAGAAAAGTCATGATAGATGTTGGGAATGCTTAACATTACCCTCAACGAGGGACTGAAGGCGAGTGTAGACTGTAGACACCTACGTGCAGATGTCCGTCACATTTCATCATGTTCAACTTCTAATTTTTGTTGCAGTCGCTCCGTAAGTCCATTTTGCTCCATAAGTTCTTCAATCGTTTTTGTTTTCGCTAATGGTACATCCCAGCTGTGAAAAGAGTCAATTATCACGTGGATGTACAATATACATGTATGTCGGGTGATCAAGCAGACCAACACTAAATCGTCAGCTAATTAAAAGGTGTCTTCAAAAAATCTGACTCAATTTTAGGACTTTTTGAGACCCATAATTAGGACCTTACATTCAACGCTTTTTAGTAATTTAGCTCTGCGATCCAACGATGGAACCGAGTCAATTGAGTCACTATTTTGTGCCGGTCGATGTTCAAAATTGGTGACCCGGTCTTCTTTATTTTCGCCTTTTTATTAATTTCCATCTACCCGTAGTTATATAATACATCGTACTTGTTACAGGATGACTGCGTTTCATGACCAATCTGAGAGTGAGTTGATGAGAGCCAATCACACGATGGGAGAACGTGTGTAAACCTCCAACTACAAAATACATATCAATTCGGAGTGAATTATTTTGCAATCTGCTCCGGCTTCCATTGTAAACAAGACTACGTGACTCAGACTGCATACCAATGACTTTAAATATAAGTGTGGATTAAGCATTAGCCTGGATCTAGTATCATTCATTACTGCAAAATTACACAGTTTTCGTCTCCTAATAATGATGAGCCTCCACATGGAAGAAATCTCTCCGAAAATCAATGAAAACTGCTATAAGATCAAACTGCCTAATAAACGAAGTGAAGCATGGAAAGTCTTCGGCTTAGTCTACGACGAAAATGATACTGAGATTTTCGGTGTCGCTTCATGTAAATGTCATACCAGTTTGCTATACAAAAAGAAAGACGTACAAGGAAAGATTATTGACTACGGTGCGAAGAATCTGATCGGTCATAAAGCTCATTGTAATCGCCAGGGGACTGATGAATCTTCGTGTGCATCGCGAAAACTGACATCTTATTTAATCACAAGGACATCGAGCATTGAGAGGGACTTGGCGCGGAAAATAAAAGATACCGAAGTACGACTTGTGAATGGAACATTTTCACCTTTTTTTATTGTCGACAGGAACATCTCAGATATTTTTCTTAAGATACGAGTATGATCGAAGTTGGAGCTCGCAGAGGAAGATCTGCAGAACTCGTGCCGGTCACTACTGATCGTGGAGATAGTCGTTGATGCCACACAAGAAAAACTCAGAATAGATTGCATCTGCCATCTACTTCATACTGCCATCAATTTTGCTTGGCAAGAGGCGAAAGCTTTAGATCCGGCTTTACAAACATTAGATATATAGTGTCACAAGTTAGTTCATTATGTGAAGATCGGTTCTGACCACAGAATTAGATCTATCTGCGCGCGCTTCGGTTTCTTAGAAAGGAAGGGTTACATGTAACCTTAATATCGAAATGGCACATCACAGAATTAGACAACTTGCTCCTTCTCGAATGGATAATTCGTGTATCGTTTGCTATTAGAAGTGGCAAACGATAAGCTGTCAACAGAGGACACCAGAGACAGTGAGAGATGCGTGTGTGCTGTGATATCACTTCGCACACATCGAAACACACCTCGCTGTTCGATTCTATTGTTCGCTCTTCGACCACTAGCATTCGATTCAGTGTATGCACTGTACAGTGAGAAATGCCGAGGAGAGGATGTGAAAACATCAAGTTAACTAATTTTTGTGCGCCTGCTACTTGTTTTAATAATGATCAGAAGGGCCAACATTATGGAGAAAACTTATGCGCAATGATCTGAATTCTTCAAATCTGAAGGAATTTTGGCAATCGAAGCACTTTGCTGGAACTCATATTAACTTCCCTAACGGCGTAGCGTGCTGGTCGTATTCTCGTCCTCCTCGTTTAGTCAACTGTACATCACGGCATCTCGTCCTTTCCTTCGTTTTACGTCTTTTTCACTAACTGAAATTAACATCATTCGAATCATCAAGAAATTCTCTGTCTTCTGGTGTAACTTTGATGATCGTTTTAAGATCGTCATTCGACTTTTTGCTGTTTTTTATTCAATTGCTGTGTGCTTTGCAACTTCGCCTCCATGTTGCTTTCTCGACCGCTATTTTCCCTACTTGTCGATCTGGTATTATGTCATCGCCTGTAAGACTGCAATACACGCGAGCCGACATCCTCAATCTCCGACAGTCCTACACTCTACCTCGCACACAAAGGCGTCGCTTGTGGTTCCACAACTTGTTGCGCAATCGCGATTCATCCTCTGCTGCCTCCTACGTCCCTTCCATCCTATCCCTTATCCAAACATCTCTTCCAAAGCCCTGTGATGCAAACTTCAATGCCCCGCCGCTGCGAGAATCAAATTGCGTGAAGCCAAACGTCTCAAACCTCGTGCTCCCTCAATTCTTCTATTCAATGCCGCTCAATTTTCCCAAAGATTACCGATCTCAAGGTGAGAGTAGCAAAATTTGACCCTGACTTGGTCTGCGTCACTGAGTCCTGGCTTGACGCCTCCACAGACGATCTTTCCATTTCTCTGCCTGGGTACCGTGTGATCAGGCAGGATCGTGATTCCAACGGTGGTGGAGTGATTCTGTTCTATAAAGCAGCTTTCCTCGCGCCTGTTATCAGCAGTGTGAGACTTTCTGACATCAAATCAAATGTTATTTGTTGTAGGTTTGACGAATTCGACGCAACTGTTGTAGTTATTTATCACCCCTACTGGGGTAAGGTCCTGCCCATGATGTTATGCTCGAACATCTGCAGAATTTTATAGATAGCTCTCAATCTAATCATTTTCTTATTGTTGGTGATGTAAATGATTTGAGGTTGCATTATAATGATTTTTGTGTGCTTAATGATCTCTGTCAGCTAGTTACTGAACCTACCCGTAAAAACAATGTTCTTGACATCGTTATTACTAATCAGAAACATCTCTTTGCTCCCCCTATTTGTATTGCCCTCTTGGGAGGTCTGATCACAAGGGTGTTTTTGTTCAGAGTATTGTCCCGAAAACGGTTCTCACGACTAAAATTAAGGTCCGCAGTTGTACTCCTTCCACCTTTTCTCAATGTCGGTCCATCTTTAGATCTATTGATTGGGAGCGCTCCATCTCTGATACTGATGACATTGACCTTCTTGTTGAAAATTTTCAATTGTTTCTCCTCACCTGCTACGAAACATTTTTCCCGGAAAAAACTGTTCGCATGCGGTCAACTGATCCGCCATGGCTGACCCCCCTCCCTCAAGGCTCTCTCTGATAGTCGAGATAAAGCCTTATCCCGTGGGAATACCCCCAAATTCATTCAGCTCCGGGAAAAGTTCATTAGTGAGTCCAATAAAGCTAGATTGAGATATCATTCGAACTTGTCTTCCACTTCTGTAGGCCTCACTGACAAGTGGAAGTCCATTAATTCCCAGCTTAATCGGACTCCTCCTCGCATCTGCTTAGATGAACCCTATGCTCTTCGGCTCAACAGCCAGTTTTCTGAAGTTTTTCAGCAGCCCGACATGGATCACTTTGTGGATAATCGCCAACAATCTCCGCCTACCAAGTTCCCCTCTGTCTGTGATGAAGATGTTTTCAGATTAATAAAGAACTCCAAGTCAAACTCCTGTGGACCCGATGGCATTCCTGGGTATTTCTTTCGGATGTTTGCCGACATTCTCTCCATCCCCCTCACCCTTATCTTCAATTTGTGTTTGAAGAATGCAATTTTCCCTAAACCCTGGAAATTAGCCCACATCGTTCCTATACCCAAGAAGGACAGCCAGGATCATCGCCCTATTTCTATATTACCATTTCCCAGTAAAATCCTGGAGAAACTGATTAAGAAACTTGTCCTCCTTCCATCCCTTAATCACGAGCTTGACTCCCGTCAATTCGGGTTCATTTCCAACGGCTTCGGTGGCTGTACAAACGCGCTTCTATCAATCCGTCTAACTATGCTTGAACATATGAGCTCAAGTGTCGAACATGGTCAACCTGCTTGCTGTTGACTTCCAGAAAGCCTTCGACACGATTAGCCATCAGGCTCTGCTAGAGACTCTTCTTCATAAATTTGACTGTAGTCCTTTTGTCATTCGCTTTGTTCGTAACTTTCTTTCAAACCGCATGCAGAGAGTTTCTACTAACGACATTCTGACTCCCTGGAAAGACGTGACCAGCGGCGTTCCTCAGGGATCCATCCTAGGTCCCTTGCTTTTCATCCTCATGATTGATGACCTTCCCCAACTCCCCGACACTCGTTTAGTTGCATACGCTGACGATATTACTTTACTTCATCTATGCGATCCTGACTCTGTTAATAGCTTTCAGTCTGTGGTTGATTCCTTTGTTTCCTGGTCAGAAGCCAAGAAGCTGTCTATTAATGTAAAGAAAACTAAATGCTTAACTGCTTGCCGTCTTTCTCACAGTCCCACACCTGTCCCCGTTTTCATCCATGGTTGTGCTGTTGAACGTGTGAATGTTTTGAAGATTTTAGGAGTGTTTTTCGAAAATGATCTTTCTTGGAATTATCAATTTCCCTTTTTATTTAGAAAATGCTGCCGTGGACTTTCTCTTGTAAAAAGGATAAGGAGTAACTGTAGCGACCCGCAAACCATCTGGCAGGCCTATATGGCCTTTGTTTTCAGTCACGTTGCTTACTGCTGGCCATTGTTGTGCGACATGAAAGTTGCTAATTTACGTAGGTTAGAGAGGCTAGATCGTGTTGCCCGTCGATGGGCTGGTGTCTCGGACAAGCAACCTCTCGGCTTTATGCTTGAGAATATTTGTAGACGCCTCATTGTAAAAATTTCCAAATGTAAATATACTCATCCTCTCTCCCAATTTTTTATTGTACGCAACAATGTTTCGTGTGACATGCGACACCAACGTGTTCTTCTGCCTCAGAGGAGGAATCGAGCTTTCTACCGGAATTCTTTTGTTAAATTTTCTCATTTTTCTTGATGCCTGATGTACATGTTTCCGTTCCCTCCCTGTCATATACCGCTTTCGTATTGACCAATAAAGATTTTCTATTTCTATTTCTATTTCTAATCCGCAAGTGACGCACGACTTCTTTTCCTATCTCTGTAAGGTATTAGGAATTCCTTTTTGCCCACTTAATAGGTTCCTCGATATGCCGGAGATTTCGTATTAATCACACTTCTAGCAAACCGAAATACTCGTCTAAGAATTCAAACAACGCCTAGTATTGTTCAGCCTACGCTAGCCTAAGCATACTATCAGTGAATGCACCGAGCTTGCTAATGCCGGGATCAGAAAGTCAGGATTTTGAAAACCCTAGCTTATGCACGTGTGTGAAGTTAGCACCGCCATCTTGAAAAATGCATGTGCCACTCGTTTATTTCAAGAAAATCCAACCAGATCCGGTGGAAAACCAACCCGAAAGCTCAATGGCGGTGACGTGAAGTTGGCACCGCCATCTTGAAAAATGTATGTTCCAGTCAAACCTACTGTTGGAATTATTTGGCTTGGATATCATAAAAGACAACCACTGGAGTTCTTTCTCTCCTGACTTATCAAAACGGACTCATTGCATGAGCTGGTTTCGTTCAGTCCAAGCGCATATCGGGTGTTTAATTTTTGTTGATCAACTGTTTATGTCTGAAATGCAGAACGAAGTGGTTTGATTTGTGTGTGAAAATTATCTGTGTATAACATCGTCCTCGCATACCAAAGCCTGTAAGTAATTTGAAGCATGCATTCCAAACACTAAGCATTTTCTGTACTTTATTTCAGAAGGCCTTCGGTTTAAAGAGATTTCTTTACTCTTATATCAATGCTGGACAAGTAGATGTAGTTACATAATAATAATAATTTTACTCGCTTATTAGGAGATTGAAAATCAGACGGTACAGGTGTTTTGAGACATTTATAACAAGAATCGCTCCAATTACGAGACGATACATCGATAAATAAAGTTAAGATAATATGTACACATTCGATATTCAAAGCAAAATATTCTCAGGGGTTGACGATCGCTTACTACTCGTAAGTCAAAGAATTCTTGTACAATGTGTTCATGAATTAAATCTGTGTTTTACAAAAGGACATCTCATCATGTCCAGAAAATCGCAGCGTTGGAGGAAGCAATGTATGAAGAGCATGGTTGGCGTCGGACATGGCCGAAAATAATCTTAGTGATTTTCTCTTCTTGAGGCGAGGGACGGAACTTCTCCGCAATCACAATGAACACCACATTATGTGATGATATCGCATTTGAATCTTCTCTAATTGCTCAGAATTTTTGTTGATTAAACCAGTAAATAAAGGGTTACAACATTCCAAGATTGGAAAGACAAAACGTTGTAAATGTAAACAAGATCTTCCTTTGTTAAAAGTCTCTTTCAGGTTTGTATGAAAAACAGATGTCTTGCGGCTTTCTTGCATTGGTTCACACTTCACATCACCGCCATTGAGCTTTCGGGTTGGTTTTCCACCGGATCTGGTTGGATTTTCTTGAAATAAACGAGTGGCACATGCTGGCACACTCCATCTAGATCGATTCTGACCGTTGGTTTGACTGGCACATGTATTTTTCAAGATGGCGGTGCTAACTTCACATCACCGCCGTTTTGTGGTTTCGGGGATTAATTTCTCAGCAAGTAGTTTAGTAGTGGGATTTAGGTATTGAAACTTGCTGGCACAATGTTTTTCATGGTCTTCTATCTGTTGTGCGTGTTAGTAGCCAGTAGTTTATAGTGTGACATCCGGCGCGACGCTTCGCTTCGCTTTGCTTCGCTTCGCTTGCGCCGGATGTCACACTTTTGCGGGTTTTTTCAAAAAAATCAAAATTTCAAAAAATTTCAAAAATTTAGGTAGACTTCAAATTTCACGTGGCTGAAGGCCGAAGGGCGAAAATTTAAGCGTTTTTAAAAATACCCAATTTTTCAAATTTTTCAAAATCTCAAAATTTGAGAATTACAATCGGGCGAAGCCCTAGAACCTTCGGTTCGATTTTCCCCCTCGCTTAAATCATGACCGTTCCAGGACACCGAAAAAATCATAAAAGTTGAGAATCTCAAATTTGTGATTATGACATTTTTCATTGCTTAAATCATGACCGTTCCAGGTCATGTAAAACCGGACACCGAAAATCATAAAAGTTGAGAATTTCAAATTCATTAATTTTATCCATTTTTCAGGTTTTTAAAATATATCATGTGACTTGCGAACCGAAGGTTCAGGGCTTCGCCCGTTAAAAATATTTCTTTAAAAATGGAAGAAACAAAAGTGGATGAAACAAAAGTGGAAGAAACCGCAAGAATATATCCTTCGTTATCATATGAACGTAGTTCTACTTTAATGGACATTGAAAAGATTAACATTGAAAAAATGAACAAAGAAACACACAAAGATAGAGTTAGGTATATGAAAGATAAGGAATCTCAATTATTATTAAGATTAGAGCATTATAAAAAGTTAAGAAAGAGATGGACTAATGCTTTAACAATTGTCATTTCATCTGGCGTTTCTTACAATTCCAGTAGTTGCTACTGCTTTAACTCGATACAAAATGAAAACACATTTCCATCTTTGAAATATTTTATTCACATCACAGAAAAGTACTATGTAAAAGTAGCATGGTTTACAACGAATAAAATATATGTTACTAAAATGTATTATGCCATGATACAATTGTTTCTGTATGAGTAAAATAAGCTAAGGCTCATAGAACTATAAAACCAATGAGGACAAGTAGCATGGTTTACAACGAATAAAATATGTTGACTAAAAATGTATTATGCCATGATACAATTGTTTCTGTATGAGTAAAATAAGCTAAGGCTCATAGAACTATAAAACCAATGAGGACATGTAGCATGTTTTACAACGACTAACATATGTTGACTAGCAAATGTATTATGCCATGATACAATTGTTTCTGTATGAGTAAAATAAGGTAAGGCTCATAGTACTATAAAACCAATGAGGACAAGTAGCATGGTTTACAACGAATAAAATATGTTGACTAGAAATGTATTATGCCATGATACAATTGTTTCTCGTAAATTAAATAAGGGAAGGGTCATAGTACTATTATCTATTGGGAGTAGCTTACCGTTTCAATTGATTGAGTTTAAAATTTGATCAAGGGTTGGGCGCGTGTCTCCCATGGCGAAGATACGAGTCAATAATAGCGAAGTTCCTTTTGAAAAATGATATAGATTCCGTCGAGTTCTTAATAAACGGAAATCGTAAATATAGTTTATAAAATTTTCTTAAAAAGATGCTATAGCCTCTGGAATAACCTAATTGTTTACAAACATGGCCACTTCCCCGGATTACAGTCAAAGCTCTTCCTTTTAACAACGATAACTTCACAGTATTGTTCACCGAAATGTCTTCTTCTCTTCTTAAATGTGCTAAATAATTAGTTAGCTCTGATGCCAAGATGTCTCTTTGAATTTCTTCTTCAAAATTATAGTTTGAACTGATATTGATGGCGTTATCTTGCAATGTGTCTTCAAATCGATTTATCACTAAAAATTCTCTGAATGTTTTTGATGCGTGGATGTCTTCTTCCTCCCTTGGTTTAAGATATTTCTCCTGAAATTCTGTTAGCATCTCAATACACTTCTTCCGTTGATCTTCGTTCACAATAGTGTCTGAAATTTTTCTTTTCAAATCGGCAAAGATAGGCGATCCGTCGAGAAGTCTCCATTTTGTTAAAACGGTAGTCGAAATTAATTATGATTTCAAAAATGTTATTCTTAGAAAGTCGCTGATAGCCCTCTCGACCAAAACCTAGATAATGTTGACACCCAAGGCCACTTCCCCGGATTGCAGTCAAAGCTCTTCCTTTTAACAACGATAACTTCACAGTATTGTTCACCGAAATGTCTTCTTCTCTTCTTAAATGTGCTAAATAATTAGTTAGCTCTGATGGTAAGATGTCTCTTTGAATTTCTTCTTCAAAATTATAGTTTGAACTGATATTGATGGCGTTATCTTGCAATGTGTCTTCAAATCGATTTATCACTAAAAATTCTCTGAATGTTTTTGATGCGTGGATGTCTTCTTCCTCCCTTGGTTTAAGATATTTCTCCTGAAATTCTGTTAGCATCTCAATACACTTCTTCCGTTGATCTTCGTTCACAATAGTGTCTGAAATTTTTCTTTTCAAATCGGCAAAGGCGATGCTTGAACGTGCCATTTTCGTTAAAACGTAGTGAATTAATTATGATAAAAAATAAAATTGTTGAAAGTCGCTGATGAAATTGACCAAAATAGATAAAGGTCACAGATGATTCGTAAGCAGTCACAGTCTCGTAGAACGCTCGCAGAATGAAATGCACGCAGTAATACGTGGAATAATGGCAGCAGCTGTTCAAGTGAAAAGTTGAGTTATGCGGGTCACAAAGAATTCTCTCATACTGAATAGCTTAACACTGTAGCAGCTGTTCATGTGAGAAAATTTGGTAACAGATGTTGCTAATGTCTTAATACAGATAAAACAATCAATATTCTCTTAACAAGAGTTCATAAGAATAAAATGAACAATGTAACGTTTTAATTTAATCTAATTTTAATCATTTCAAAATCGAATAAGTAGTAAGGAAAGACATCATTTGAGAACAGTTTTAAATCAATACCCCCTCCCTTCTGACTAAGTAGTAAGGAAAGACATCATTGAGAGAACAGTTTTAAATCAATACCCCCTCCCTTCTGACTAAGTAGCAAGAAAGTCATCATTGGGAACAGTTTTAAATCAATACCCCTCCCTTCT